>CM074754.1:1625145-1787645 GCA_037367245.1 Phrynocephalus guinanensis
TGGCTTCTAAAACGTTGCCGCTGAAGAGTCGCCCAAATGGGGAACTTTGAGTTGTTCCCCAACTCAGGTGAGATGGTACAAAATCTAGGTAATGAGGGAAAAGACAGCAAGTCCAAAACTCTGGCCTGAGCCGGGCAGACGGCTTTTCCAACAGTGAATGAAAGCACCTTTGAAGGGCAGATCCGTGGAAATGACGTTCCAACACGGAGGGATGCCTGGTTGTTTTCCCCCTCGTAGATAAAAAATGAGGCTGAAACCCAGAAATCTACCTCTGGCCTGCCTCTTAAGTTCCTGGATCAGCTTGTCGGAGAAACATACCATAGGGTGGTCCTGATCTCAGCAAAAGTAGCATCCCATCCTCCTAAGCCAGTTAGAATCACAGAGGTGGAAGAGACCTCAAGGGCCATCCAAGTCCAACCCCCTGCCATGCAGGAACCCCCATCATGGTATTTCCGACAGATGGCCATCCAGCCTCTGCATAAAAACCTCCACAGAAGGAGACTCTACCACCCTCCTTTGGGGCAGCCCATTATTCCACTACCGAACAGCCTTCAGGAATTTCTTCCTAATGTTCAACTGGAATCTCTTTCCCTGTAGTTTGAAACCATTGCCCCGAATCCTAGTCTCTGAAGCCACGGAAAACAAACCTGTTCCCTCTTCAATATGACATCCTTTCAGATATTTAAACATAGCTATCATATTCCCTCTCAGCCTTCTTTTTTTAAGGCCAAACCTAAGATGTTCCTTGTAAGACATTTCTTCCAGGCCTTTCACCATCCTGGTCACCCTCCTCTCGACCCGTTTGAGGCTGTCAACATCCTTTTTAAATTGAGGTGCACGGAACTGGACTCAGAACTCCAGGTGGGATCTGACCAGGGTTGAGGACAGAGGAATCCCCATCGCTGATTTCCTAGATACTGAGGGAAGAAACATAAGAACACAACAGCAGACCTACATTGGGAGTTATTACAACCTTGCATGCTGCCTTTAATGGGTGTGGCTGGGAGGGACTTTCCTAGCTGCAGTGACAGTCAATCAATCCGGCAGTAACCAATCGTTCCTTCCCTGCCACTCTCTTTTAGTCTTAGGAGTTAGTGCTGTTAGAATGAAGTGTTCAGGAATCTGTGAGAGCCGTCAGCTGTGAGTCTGATGAGGCTTGCAGGGAAAAGCAGTCATTCTTGTACAGTATGCTGTTTTTGATCCATTCAACTGGGAGTAAATGAAACCCTTTATTCTTTCTCTTAACAGTGTCTCAGAGCACATTATTGAGACCATAAGTGCCAGTGGATGAGACAAGAGGTGGTCTACTTGGAGCTACATCGACTCCGTACGTTCCAGCACTTCTGTTGCACAATTAGAGCTTTTTAACCCAAGTTCAAACACTCATCAATGTCCCCATCACCGGTTTCTTAGAAACGTTAGAGAGAGCTGCATCTGGAATGACCTGGTATTTCACATCGGATAAATCCTGTACTTAGTACCTAAAGACCAGTCCCAAAACGAAGCTAATTTGTACGTCTTCAGAACCGAGATAAACTCTTGTTAAGGTACTCACATGCAAAACTCCGGTGGGTTTTTCCTTTTCTAACTGTGGGCTGTTTCATGTTGGCTAATGAGGTCTAGTTACTTGGGGAATTAACAAAAGGACATGAAGCAGGGAGTTCTTGGCCATTTCCAGCTTTCTTAAGTAAGAGTTGGATTCTGGCTCCCTGGGCTGTCTTAATCAACTAATGTTAAACCAGAATTAAAAAAAAATTAGAATAAAGGGAACAGATTAATCAAGACCGTAAGGATGCATAATTACAAGCATGTGGTCAGGTTCCCCCTTTACCAGTATAAAGGTGAAAACTACAATTCAGAGAGAGATTGCCTGAAACTGCACAGTCTATGTCTCTTTTACTGTAATTATTTAAAAGGAGGTGCATTGGAATCAAAACAAATACTTCCCTGGAAAAATCTTCTATGATTTTAGCTGAGTTGAACCCTGAACTTCTTTTGGGATTGGAATCCTGCAAAGGTAGTAACAAAAGAGAGGTCCTCCTACACACACACACACACACACACACACACACACACACACACACACACACACACACACACACACACACACACACACACACACACACACACACACACACACACACACACACACACACACACACACACACACACACACACACACACACACACACACACGGTGTCCTGTGTTCCCTCCGTCACTGAGGAACCGCTGCCCGCTGGTGTGAATTTGCTGTTGAAAAGTTTGTGTGGGCTGCAGGACTGGCTCCCTGGTGCTGCCTGGTGGCTGGCCCGCCTCAGAGGGATGTCGAATCCTGCACGGTCTCCTTGTCTCCCAGATCCACGGTGCCCCCCTTGGCCCTCCTCGGGAGGGACCTCGTCACTTGCGGAAGGGGGCACGGGCGTGGCTTGGCCTGAGAAGACGACGCCTCCTCCTCCGAGCCGGGGGACTCTTGGTAGTAGCGGATTCTCCGGTGGCCCAGGGCTTGGCTGGTTCCACCTCCCTCTTGGTGACTGGCCGAGCGGTAGCCGTCTCCGGGCCTCCTAGCCTTACGGGCCTCCATCTCCTGGGTCTTCTCCTGGACCGAGCTTTGATAGAGCAGGCTGTCTAGCATCTTCTGAGCTGACTCGTAATCCAGGTGAGTGCCGGACGTCTTCTCCACCAGCCCAGGGCTCCAGGACACCTCAGCACCGTCCTCGGAGCTCTCCGAACTGCTCAGCTCCGGCACCAGCTCCAGCTGTCCACGGGAGGACAGGCCCGGAGGGGAGGGGAGGCGGTCTTCCCCAAAGGTCATCAGATCCGGAGCCGGCAGGGGAGGAAAGCCGCCGTGCCCCGTCGGGGTCACCAAGGTCTCCTGCCTCAAATACAAGAAGCGGGGTGCTGGCAGGAGGCAGAAGGCGCCTGCCTCCTCCCCGCTGCACTCGCTCTCGGTAGAATTCGCCGGCTCGCTGGGGAATTTGGTGGACTTCTCCTTCCATGGGGTGAAAGCCGTGGCCCGAGCGTGGCCCGCCCCATGCCTCTGGGCTGGTTCGGCCGGCGGGGCCCCTAAAGCGACATCATAGGCCGGCCGGGAGGTCTGCTCCACGTTGGGGCTGGCCGTGTCGGATTCGGAACTGGCGCCCAACTTGCCGGTCTCGGTGGCCGAGTCGGACTGGCTGGGCGTGGTTCGGGCCTCGGAGGCCCCGTCCATGAAGGCTGGTGGAGGGGCCACGGCCAGGTTGTGCAGAGAGCAAAAGCTGTCGGGGGACTCGGATTCTCCACGCCCGGGCGCTTGGCCACCGGTTTGGAAAGCAATCCCGAGATCTGCAGAGGGCCGTGGAACACGGGGTAAAGACATGACACAACACGTGAGCCAGGCGTCCCCATCCTATACCCACCCTTTTCTCAACCCTACTAATTTACATGGGTTCAATACTAGCTCCGGGTAATATTGAAAGAATGGAATCCTCCAGAATTAGGACAGGCAGGCCCACATTTCCCCCCCACAAATCATTATTCTGGCTTATGACAACTCTTTCCGGGGTTTTCTAGGTAAATGATAAATGGTGGTGGATCATTCCCTTCTTCTAGATCACCTTTCTCTAGCTTGTCCAAGACCACCCAAGCACCAGGGGCGGGGATTTGAACTCTCAACCCCTGGCTCGGCAGCTAGAGGTAAAATGAAATCAGAAAAGGAAACAAGGAGAGGAAACCGGGGCTCTGCCCTGCTTACAGCTTTTGATTAGCGCTTGGGCAGCAGCGCCTTCTGCAGGCTGATAAGCCAACTCCGTCAACAAGCTGCAAACAAGGCCGTTCAGCCCATTTCCTCCCCTCGGTGCATGGCCGCTTTGTTCGAACGCCTCGCCAGCTTGAGTCATCATTAATTTCCAAGAGACGCCATTCGGATCCAGGGGCAAGAGGCACGTTATTTCACCATGAGGAAGTGCAGAGTTTTTTTTTTTATAAAAAAGGGAGAATCCAGAAGGGTCTGACGGATCTGTTTTGAGGCCCTGAATGCTGCCACCAGGGAAAGGCACAGAGCATATGCAGAAGGACAGCACCAGCTGCAAAAGGAAGCAAGGCTATTGCACCTTTAATAGCAAGCTACCCGGTTAAAATTGAAGGTACATGAGCCCCTTTTTCTGATCCCTTCCACCTTTGTGTCTTGCTGTCACAAGCTTTGGTTTGTCCTCAGTCCTGATGTGGTTCCTTCACCTAACTGCTGGTCAAGAGGGAGACTCCTCCCTCACATTCATGCACCCCGTTCTCTCTTGGGGTCCGAGGACTTACGTTAATCTTCTCCAAGGTGGAGATGGTGTTCTGGGCACTGAGAAGTCTCTCCAGCAGCTCATTGATCCGGTGGTTCAGGCTCTGCCGCTCCTCAGCCATGCTTTGGGCCTGAAGGGACACGGACGGAGGGAGCAGGGGACAGATGTGGGTCAGAGGAAAACACCGTGGCAGCATGCTGTCTGCAACACAGATCTACTTCCTTTTATTGCACCTCAGCTCCGCTCTTATGGCCGCCACAACCAAAGAATTCTGGGGATTCTCCCCACAGTTCACACCGTGTTTCCCCGAAAATAAGACAGTGTCTTATATTAATTTTTGCTCCCAAAGATGCGCTAGGTCTTATATTCAAGGGATGTCTTATTTTTCCATGAAGAAGAATACAGTACACATTTATTGTTATCTTATTATCGGGGAGGCCTTTTTTTGGGGGGGGGGCTTATATTTCGTTGAGAGGCAAAACTGTAAGTAGGTCTTATTTTGGGGGGATGTCTTATTTTCGGGGAAATGGGGTAGAAACCTAGCCAGACATTCTCTAATTTTTTGAAATGTCGCTTTTTCCACAGATGTAATGGCCTGATTCCTGCTGCTGGATTTAGAGTAAACTTATTCTTTCCATAGTTTTGAGGAGTCAGTCTCTTTGTGTGTGTATGTGTGTGTGTGTGTGGGGGGGTATTCGTTTTGTCCTTTTCAATATTTGTGTACTCCAGGGGTTTTTCATTTGTTTGTTTGTTTTTTGCTTGCTTTAAACACTGACTTTTAATGATGTAAGCTGCCTTGGGGGCTTTTTAAGGGGAAAGGTGGGGTGATATTTCAGATATACAAGTTAATACCACACTGAGGGGGAGGTTTTTTTTTAAAGAAAGTGTGGCTTCTTCCTTGAATACTGAACTGTAAAAGTTACAGGAGGCTGCTCCCCCGTGGCGTTTCTTGAAAGCAAGCAAGATTTTTTAAAAATCCAGTGTTGCATTTTTTTTTTGGTCAATATTTCACGAACACCATTGTCTACTGATATTGATATAGACCAGTGATGGCGAACCTTTTAGAGACTGAGTGCCCAAACTACAATTCAAAACCCACTATATATATTTTTTGCAAAGTGCCAATACAGTAATTTAACCTGTATACAGGTGGCTATGAAGGGGCGATGTCGGGTACCCACAGAAAGGGCTCCGAGTGCCACCTTTGACACCCGTGCCATAGGTTCGTCATCACTGATATAGACTTAAGAATGTCCAAACTGATGTTTAACTGTCAATCAATTGTATACCCATTACTTACAAAATATTCTATTTTATCGACTAGCTACGCTATCTTTTTGAATCGCTGGTGCAATATTTATAAAATGCTGAAAATCAAATGGGTGTTCCTCTGTGTGTGTGTGTGTGTGTGTGTGTGTGTGTGTGTGTGTGTATTACCAAATAAATAAATAAAACTCACAATGATCTGAAGTTTCTCTTCCAGCAACCTGTTGGTGATCCGTGTATCTGAATACTCTTCCTGAAGCCTGGAACAAGACATCGGGGGAGGGGGGGGGAGGAATGAAACTAAACCATTCTGAAATGAAATCCAGGTCAGCAAACACAGGTATGGAAATTTCTTAAAATCCTGTCTTCCTTGGAAGTGAGCCTTGGGGCTGTCAGAAAAAAAAAACCCCTGTTTTCAAATGTTCCCTTATCTAGTGATCAAATGCATTTAAACCATTTATATGGCTATGTGTATTTTTTTTATTTATATTTCACCTTCTCTCCCATAAGATCCAGGAGACGCCTATGATTCCTTCCCCTGCGTTATGTTCTCAGCAACCCTGCGAGGTAGTCCCGGCTGGGAGATGGTATCATCACCTGGAGAGTATCTTGATCTACTTACTATTCAAATGCTTGTATACATACATTAAATATGCTGATAACCTCATTTCCCCTCAAATGAACCACCATTGACTGGCGTGGCTCAGTTCACCTCTTGATCGTCACAACATTTAGGCACGGTAGGCCATTCTGAGGAAGAAAGACTGACTAGTTAGCCCGTGGCCAGCCACTCAGAAGGGTGACTCAATGAGGACTAGAACCTCATTTCTCTATTCAAGTATGGTAGGTGAAATTCAGATTCAGAACAAAGGTGCCTAGTGGCCTTGTGAGACAATCCATGGACCACCACCACCACAAGTGCGTGCTTCTTTCCATGCACATGAGAGCAAAATGAAGTTAGCACGCAGGGGCATAAATATAATGCCTGTATTTGCGTGAAAACCAAGTTGGAACTCTGGAGTAAAATGCAGAGCACCTGTGTGCATGATTGTAAATAGAAATGCAGGGTGGGGCACATATAGCCTCTCTATTCATGTGAAGAATAAATAAATACACAAAGTGTGTAAATATAGAGCATTCCTGAAAATGTGGGTCCTTTTCCAAGGAGAAAGGCAGGGTAAAAACACTCTAAAATAAAATAAAATAAAACAAATGAAGGTAAATAATTAGTTGGTATCCAGGGTTGCAAACATAGTGCTTCTGTTTGCAGAGAAATAAAACAAATTGCATCCAGGTACATGGAAATAAATGCATAAAGTTGGTATTCAGGGGTGCAGAAAAATCCCCTTTTCCTCCCGCACTTTTTGCAGACAGTTGTGGCCCTCTCACCTGGTGAAATTTTCCTTTAGATTTTTTAATTCTTCCCAGGTTTTCTGTAGATCTGGCTGAGTGGATCTGTCTTTGCTCTGTTTTTCCTCCTTCTGAACAGGTAATTCTGCCTGTTCTTTGGGGGACCTGTAGAGAACAGGAACCAAAGTGTTCAGGGAGCAGTTGCTGAGGGGGAAGCCCTTTCCTGGCGCACTTAGGGAGGTTGGGGAGAAGCCTAAGTGGCCATTTTGAAACCTGTTGCTGCAGAGAGTACTACACTTCATGTAGAGAAGTGGATTTTGGGAGTTGTAGTTTAAAAGGGTAACTTTTCCACAAACTGACGAAAGCATGCCTTAAATATCTCCATTACTTTGGAAGCCCTGTTAAGGTCATGAAAAGTTGATTCTGACTTGATGGCACATCACAACATTTATTTATTCATTCATTCATTCATTCATTCATTCATTCATTCATTCATTCATTCATTCATTCAAGAATTAAGTTAATAAAGAAATGCTGTTAAGAAGGAAATCCTTAATCTGCAGAATATATATATATTCTGCTAAGAATTTGATACTTACAAGGGCTGGTCGGAGTTCTCCTTTCCTGGCAGCTCCTGAACAGAAAAATAATCCCAGTGACCAAATGTGTGCATATGTTTAAAAAGACAAGTTGCTATCCCTCAAGATTGTGACTGGAGGCTTCAAAAACCAGGATCTTAAAATTATAGGTAGCGTTTAGAAATGTTAAAAAAATTATTTGGGAGGAGGTGTTTTTTAAAAGATAGGAAACAGTTTTTAAAAACCTGTTACTTTTTCCCCCATGATGATGATGATGATGATGATGATGATGATGATGATGGACTTAGCAGGGCTTTGGGGACAATATCAAGAAAATTCACACAGGATTACACACAATTCTCATCTGACGCCGAGTTACAAAATAATCCTGACAAGACAGTATTGGAACAGCATACAAATGGCATTTAGCAGATACTTAGGTGTTTGGTTAAAATCGGTATCTGTTCTATAAACACCAGTCAATGTTTTTATAACTCTTATTGACTGCTTGGTATTTCTGAATAATAACAGAGATAGGGATATTGGACGGTACATTAGAGTGCGTTCCAGTAAAATTCATAATGTCAAAACATGCAACATATTTCTTCACAATTTTAGTGTTATGTAAATATTTCTGAACCTGCACCTCAATATAAAACGTCTCAAAAATAAAACAAAA
Source organism: Phrynocephalus guinanensis (assembly GCA_037367245.1). Lineage (NCBI taxonomy): Eukaryota > Metazoa > Chordata > Lepidosauria > Squamata > Agamidae > Phrynocephalus > Phrynocephalus guinanensis. The sequence continues at coordinate 1,633,285 of CM074754.1, forward strand.
TAAAAAGCAGTGACCCAAAGGAATTAAGCAACTCCTAAAACAAAGCAGGAACGGAACCTGACAAATGTTTTTTCTCTGTTGTTCTAGAAATACGGATTAGCCATCCTGGAGAGAAGCCACTGCGGCAGGAGGTCAAACCAGGGGAGTGGAAATACCGGTAGGGAACAACAGAGTAAGCTTGAATAAGGTCAACTATATCCCACTTTATTGCTTCTAAGGCTTCCGGACAAGCCTTGTGCCCTGAACAAGCAAGAAGGGAAAAGACCAATGAAGCACATTACAAGATCAACAACAGACTGCAGCCTCCACAATAACTTGCCGCTGATACTGTGTGTATGTGTGGGTGGTTGTGTAATAATACATATACAATGAAGTAGAAAAAACAGAGGGACATAAAACCCACCTATCTATCTATCTATCTATCTATCTATCTATCTATCTATCTATCTATCTATCTATCTATCTATCTATCTATCTATCTATCTATCTATCTATCTACTAACTGACCTACCTACCTACCTATCTATCCATCCATCCACCTACCTACCTCTCCATCCACCCCTCAATCCATCCAACTTAACTCTTCATCCATCCATCCACCCATCCATCCATCCATCCTTGTATCCACCTACTTACCTACCTATCCATCCACCCACCCTCCTACCTCTCCTTCCATCATCCACCTATCTCTCCATCCATCCATCCTTGTACCCACCTACCTACATATCCATCCATCCATCCATCCATCCATCCATGTACCCACCTACCTACCTACCTATCCATCCATCCATTCATCCACCCACCCATACATCCACATTCTGAAGAGAAAGATATTTGCTTACAGAAGGAGAACCAAGATGGGAAGCCAGTCTGGCCTCCAGTGTCAGGGAGTTCCACAGTCTGGGAGCAGCCACAGAGAAGGCCCTCTCCTGTGTACCCTACCACCAGTGAAGGGGTTAGGACCAAGAGTAAAGGCTTCCCTGAGGATGTTAACCTGAGGAGACTTATAAAGGGAGATATGGCAAAACTCTCTCTCTCTCTCTCTCTCTCTCTCTCTCAACTTGAGAAGCACACAAGGGCTGATGTGCAAGCCGCATCCAGTTCAGCCCACCATGGTCCCTCATCACACAGATGCAATCGCACGCGCATGTTCCCTGTGCAAGGACAACGTGCCCGCCCACACACATGTTTCTGGACACGTGCAATTTATTTGAATTTCACAGAGGCATGCTGGCGGCGTTGCTCTCCTTCACCACCCAGGGTCTCTTTTTCTGGTCTGAGAGCGTAGATTTCCACCCACCCACCCCCCGGGGGGGAAACAGATGTGTACTCCACAGGATTAAGTGCTCCAAAGGAGCAGGTTTGAGTGTTTTCCTGAACCTGAAATGTCGAATAAATAAATGGGACAAGCAAGGAGGATTAATATGAGCCATTTTCCCTGATTTGGACCACTGGCTGCTCAGTGCCGGCGAGATGGAGGCGAAGAAGGGTTCCCCGTCAAGCTGGAGAAGATGGCCAAGAACACCCGTACCTTAACGAATATATTGGTCTTCCCCAGCTGTTCTTTGCCGGCTGACTTTCCCATGGCCGTGGCTGCGTCCTTGTCGGCTTTTTTGAATGGCAGCACCAGGGCCTCGGGCTCCATGCCGCGCCCAGCGTGCTTTCTCTGCCCTTTGACCCCCTCTCCGGACAGGATGGGCAAACTGCCCAAATGATGGGCCAAGGGCCCCGATTCCGGGCTGGTGCTGGCCTCGTCGGTGGTCACGGCATAGCGCCGGCCGTGGCGATCACGAAGGGTGTCCACTTTGCCTTCCGGCGGCCCTGGCTTCCGCCTTGGACCCGAGCCCATCTCCTCCGTGGCTTTTCCCTCGGGCATCTCCAGGGAAGACCCCGGAGAACTGGACTTGACGCTGGAGCCCTTGGAGTCGGAGCCGTCAGTGCTGGGGGTCTTGGCGGCCGGGGAGGACTCGGGAGGCTTCCACCCCAGGGAGCTCAGACTGGACGGACTCATCACCTGCTGCGTGATCTCGTTTAGGAATTCGGAGAAACGCAGCTTCTCCTCCACGATTTTCATCCGGCCTGGGACGGGGGGCTTTTTGGGGGTGCTCAGGTCCAGGCTGTTGGGGGGCTGCCTCTCCCGCTGCAGGGGCCGCGTGGGGCCGAGGGCCGGCGCCTCCCTTCCCACGGGCCGCACCGTGATGGTCTCGATGGACTTGGCCTTCCGCAAGCGGTCGGCTCCAGGGACGCCTCCTCCGTTTTTCAAGATGCCCTTGCTGGGGGCCGGCGGGCCGGCCTGGTGAGGGTCCCGGGGAGCCAGGATTTCGGTTTCTTCGTTGAAGACCAGGCTGGTGGCTTTGTAGAGCTGCCTGTCGACGGCCGGGCCCGGCATCAGCTGGAACTCCCAGTGGGCTTGGCGATGGGGCAACCTGTAACCGTGGGCAATCAGAAATTTTTAATTCATTATATATCATATTATCTTATTAAGCTTACATGTCTCTGTACTGAGAAGATGTGTGTCAAGAGAGAGAGCCTTTCTTGTAAATTACAAAGACACAAAGACCTCTTGAAATAACTACTTCCCCTAGCTGACCACAAACAGACTGTTAGGTAACCTGTGTTCCCACAGACTCACTATATTGGAAACTCGCTGTTTCTTTGCTGTTCTTTCCTAAGATTTAGACAATTATGAGAAAACATCTGAATTTCACATGGACAGTCTCTTCTGCTATTTATAAGCTGGAAATCACCAGCCCTACAGCAGGCTTAATATTAGAGAATATGTAACTTGTGTAACAAAGGAAATAACTGTTGTGCGCAGGTTTCTTAAGGAAACCTTACGTGTCTTTCCGTGTCCGACAAGGTATAAGAAGTTTGGGATCTGTCTTGAAAATTGTCCTTCTGCACAGAGGGACCCAGATGTACATTTGTGAATAAATCTTTCTCTAAACCTGACCAATCTGGTGTCAGCCTATCTGTCAATCCGTCTCTGAAGCCTGCAAAGGCTTTACCCGTTGCAATCTAGAATTGTTTGTGGATGACAAACCTTTCGGCGCTCTTGCTGTGACCTTTCTTCAAGGATGGGGCCGGCTCCTCTACCCCATAAGCCGCCCGGTCAGGCTCGTCCCGGCCCTGCCGGGGAAAGGCCAGGGCTTCCCCCGAGACGTCCAAACAGGACTGAGAGTGCTGAGGTTGGTATCGAGGATTCTTCAGCAGGAAGGCTTCCTTCTCAAGGCTGGCTTCGGAGGACCACGAGGCCTCGGAGCTGGTGGCCGAAGCGGACGACGAAGACGAGGTGGTGGTGGTGGTGGTGAAGTGGCCGCTCCGGTTTTCGGTCCACTGAGGGTGACTGCGGCCGTCCCGTCGGGCTCCGTCGGGCATCCCTTGGCCCTCTGGGGCCCGCTGGACTGGCGTGAAGAACTTCTCCATGACCTGCATTTTGCCCGAGGGCACCTCGCCGCCTCCGTCCCCTTCCCAGCGGACCGGGGAGAAGGGGCCCGATTCTTCCTGGGCTTTCTTGTACGACTTTCGGCGGAGGGCCGAGGTGCTCATCCTGAACCGGTCGGCTGCCTGCCCTGAACCCCTCCTGCCCTGTCCGGTTTATTTAACAGCCCGGGCCCCGGGGTAGTGAAGCAGAAACAAGGGACGCCAATACAATGAGCGTTGGAGCGTTGGATGCCGCAGGGAGAAGCAAGCTTGGAATTATCACACATCAACGTAGAACTCCTCCTCCCCGGAACTGTCAGCCTGAATCTTCCCCGGGAGAAAGCCGAAGAGCCAGTGTTATGCAAGTCCATGGCCACGTGGCTGGCGTGGCTACAAGGAAACACTGTTTTACCTTCCTGCTTTTTACGGCGGTACCTATTGATCTACTTGCATTGACATGCTTTCGAACGGCTAGGTTGGCAGGAGCTGGGGTGATCAGGGGGAGCTCGCTCCACTGCGTGGCACCGATTTCCCAGCCTCCCTGTTGATAAACGAGCTGTTTCGCCCCTAGGAGTTGACTTTACGAGCCTCTGGATGCGAAAAATGTGACTTTTTATCACTGCTGACTTTTAGGGCTCTTTTGGAATTAAAAAAAATTCCAAAAAAGTAAAAGCCAAGTGGCAATTTTTCAGAGAACTAGGCTTTGGCCATCGTGGTGCACGGGACAGAGCCAGGGACTTGGGCTCCAGGTTCGAATCCCGCACCAGCCAGGAGAATGGGCTAGGGGTGCGGAGCTGGCAAAACCATGACTTGAACTGCTGATTGGTGGTGACGGGAGGGGCCTCAAAGACCACCGAATCCAACCCCCTGCTTCTGGCATGGGTCCAAAACAAAACAGATTTGAAAGATGGCAGTCCAAATGTCTCCGGAATGCCTCCTGCATTGGAGCAATCCCTATCTCTAAGGTCACGGGTCCTGTCATTGTACTTCTCTAACAGTTAAGAAGTCCCCCCCCCCCCTGATATTCACCCTACATCTGGCTCCCTGTAGCTTCAGCACACTGCCGTGTGTCCTGCACTTGGGAATCATCAAGAACAGACCCTGCCCCTCCTCTGTATTATTCATTTATTTGACTTATATACTGCACCATCTGACAACAAAGGCCACTCTGGGGCGGTTTACAGGGTTAAACAAACAGCTACAACCATTAAACATACTAATAGACCATATAAAACAAAGAGAACCACACTAGGTCAACCTTTCAAACATTTGAAGGAATGCTCTGGAATCTTTCCCTCCGTCTCCTTTTTCTCAGGGCGAAACACGCCCGGTAATTCGGTCTTTTTCTCCAAGGGTTCAGTTTCCAAGCTGCCCGGATCGTCCTGGCTGCCCTCGTTGGAACCGATTGAAAACCTTATGAGAGAGTCATCACACGTTGGATGTGCTGTTACAACCCAGGCCCAAATCCATGCTTGCAGACTGAACTCAAGCGTGCTAGGTACGCCCTTGTCTGAATTCATACTTGAGAACCTTGTGTTGTGAACCTGAGCCTAGGCCACTGAGGGTATATTTCCCAGCAAAGCTTTGCAAATAGATAGATAGATAGATAGATAGATAGATAGATAGATAGATAGATAGATAGATAGATAGATAGATAGATAGATAGATAGATAGATAGGAAGGAGGGAAGGAAGAGAGAGAGAGAGAGAGAGAGAGAATATAGTGCTTCCTTTCTAATGACTAATCGTAAAACAGCATGGTAAGTGCAAGATACAAAGTCCATCAGACCTTACTTGCTGGTTGAGAGAGCACATTTTAAAAACAAAACAATGAAAAACACCACCACCACCATTGCTTGGTGTGTTTGTCTAATTTGACCCTGCCTCCCACAGACTTATCTCATCGTTGGTCATAGGACATCTACCCCATACAGCAAGTTAACGTAAGGGCCCGAGGCAGGGCAGAGGGAGCGAACATCTGTTGTACAAATAGGGGGAATATATGGTGGGGCTCCCTCAAACAGTGGCTGGATGGCCGCAACTGTTCAGCAGTGTGTCAAGAACTGCAAGGAACCAGCAAGACGGATTCCCTGCCTGTTTTCCATTTTTAAGAAGACCTGCCTGAACGTTACGCCAGAGGCTGCCTTGCCTGTTACCTAAATGTGACGAGCCAACAGCCCTTTTCCTGGTTACAAGCAAGGAAGGGCAGTTCAGAGAAACGGAATATTGACCCCTTCAAGCGCATGAAAAGCCAAATCAATCGACCTACAACGACGCTTTTATGTAACCAAGGGGTGGCGTTACGGCCTTGTTCGTGGCCACACTCCCTGCATCGGTCCCCGGCAGGAGCTGCTGGACGTTGCCGTCAGACCCATGAGGGACCCGGGTCCTTCCTCTCTGCCCCAAGTTAGGGCTGCTCCATTGGCTGCCGAATTCAGCGGCTCGGCCACGGGCACAGAAGGGCACGGGCAAGGTCATGCATGGACCTGCCACGTGGCCAGATCCGTGGCTGGCAGGAATTCAGCCGGACCAAATGCCCGGAGCAAAAGCAGTCAATACAGACGCTACTGTAAAACCCAGCAGCCGATAACTGGCACACGCCTGGGCTATTTATTTAAATACCAGGCTCGCATCTTCCTGAAGGTTTCGTGCTCGCCTACGCCCATGGGATAGTATTTGTTTACTATCTTGCTCACCCACTGCTAAACAAGATGGAACTTAGAAGTCCCGTTTGCCCATTTGCAACCTTCCACTGCGTTTGCTGGGTGCTAGCAAGCTCCTCGCGACTTACGGCGACCTGGTAAGGGAACAGCACCCAAGAGGTCCTCCTGTTCAGAGGCCTGCTCAGCTCTTGCAAATGTAGAAGTCGTGGCTTCCTTAACAGAGTCCACCCATCCCGTGTTCCATATTCCTCTTTTCCTGCTGACTCCCTCTTTCTCTAACTTCAGCGTCTTTTCCAACAAGATTCCTCTTCTTGCGACAAGAGGTCCGATTCAGTCGTTTTAAATTAGAGTAGGAGTTTGTGCTTGGTTTAATCTGAGAATCACACGCTTCTCTGGCCGGCCAAGCGACTGCCATGCCCTGGGTCTGATATGTACAGTACCGTAATACCTCAGATAAAGAATGCCTCAGATAAAAAATTTCAGATAACAAATGGAAATTTCCAGGTATAGGGCTGCCTCAGATAGCAAATGTTCCCTATGAGTTGCCTCGGATAACAAATGTTTCATAATGCCTTGCAAGAATGTGTACCCTGCCTGCATTGCACAGGATGCATAGTATATGGAGGGGTGGGAGGAGTTAGAGCGTTTTTTTCATGGTGTTTTGGAGCCACTCTGGACATGTTTTGCTGAGGGATTTGGACCTTTTGAACTTGGTAAGATAGGGAGCTAGCTTTTATTAATCTTTGCACTGCTTTTCTTTGCATTTTTGGCTGGAAGAGGCTGGGGTAGTCTTGCTGGTTTCATTTCTGTTTGCAGTCTTTTTTTTCATTGCTCTGCAGGCAAAAATGGGCTGGATTTTTCTTCCTGTTTATGTTTGTTTTTTTGCATTTTCCCCCATTGCACTTTGGGGTGGGAACAGGCTGGGGTAGTCTTGCTGGTTTCTCTTGTCCATGTTTGCATTGCCCTGCAGGGGGATGTTCCAGCTCTGCAAGCCTTTAAAGTGCACTTTATAAAGAGGTCTGGACACACACACCCTGCTTTTTTGCCTTTTTTCGGACCTCCAGAACAGATTAATCAGTTTCCCATTCAAGAGCACAAGAGGGATCCTGTAGACCAGTGGTTCTCAACCTGTGGGTCCCCAGGTGTTCCTGGACTGCAACTCCCAGAAGCCTCCACCACTTGCTGTGTTGGAAGGGGTTTCTGGGAGTTGCAGTCCAGGAACATCTGGGGACCCACAGGTTGAGAACCACTGCTGTAGACCATCTCGACCGCTGACACTGGTGTTGCCAACATTTGGGCTGCCTTTTGCTGCATAAAGCTTACCCTCTTTTTTTTCCTGCCGGCAACGCAGGCACGATGTTTTGTAGCAAAGATCGAGCCATCTCTTGTCCATCTGAATCACGAATACAGAAGCCAAGAACCCCACCTTCACAAGCCAGTGGGATTGTTTTGACGAGCAGAAGACATTCCTAAGAGCCTCCTTCGCTGTCTAGAGTGCTGTTTGAGCACAAGAGCTCTATCTTAAGCGTGATAAATAACAGTTAGCACTAAACTCGAAATTCAGTTTTTCCAAGGATCGGAAGTTTGTGGTTCTTCCAGCAGTGTCCCGCTGAGTGGTTAGTTAGTGAAACATATGTATTAGACAGGGTGTTTTATATATATTTGATATGTATTTAACTGATTTAAAGATGGAGTCTGTAAAAAGTGCAAAGTCACAGTGAGTCAATGTATAGTTTTTTCTAATGGAGTACAGATATTAAGAATTAACATAATTAATTTTGGCTGATGCAAGGGGCTGCAATAGCTATGAGGTAATGTCATTTATGCTTGGACAGATACATGTATAAAAATGTTCTGCAAATCATTGTTCATTGGGCCTTCCGTGAGTAAGGCACCCACTTTATTTCTCTGTCATATATTTTGTCAATGTAATGTATGCTGTTATGCTGTTGAACTTGGTATAAGTTCTGTGATGCTATGATGTTTTTGTACAGTTCATAATATAGCTGTTCGGTTTTAAAGAAAACTCTGTCTCTGGCTAACTATTTATTCAATAAATATTGCTTCTGCTGGCTGATAAATAGCACAGGCCTGCCCAACAGATAGACCGGGGGCTACCAGTAGCCCGCGAAGGGTTCAAAAGTAGCCCGCCAATCATCAAGAAAAAAATGTGAGGGGATAAGTTCTCCCCCCCTCCCCCCCCACACCCCAAGGACTACCACTGCCCCAGCAAAGTTCTGGGTCTGCCAGCCCACTGTCTCAGCCAAGCGGGGCAGTTCAAGGGCCATGGCGCATTGAAATCTGTTTCCTCCAGAACATATTAATTGGTTTTCAATGTATTCCTATGGGAAACCACTGCTCTACTTACAAAAGTTTTTAGTTACGAGCACGTGTTCAGAACAGATAAAATTCGTCAGTAGAGGTTTTAGTGTAGTAGCCCTCAGGCACTTTCATCTGGAAAAAGTAGACCTCAGCCTGCTCAAAGTTGAACAGCCCTGAAATAGCACATACTCTTGAGAAAAATGCATCAAACCCCCCCAACAAGGTCTCCAAGCTCCTTCTGCAAACAGAACTACTTAAACCCCTTTCCCAGCATTAAAAAAAATCAACAGCCAAAGTTTAGAAAAGTGGGGGAGAAGGAATCAGTCAGGATCCAGAAACTCCTGCTGGTTAAGCTCAGTGGACTTGATTACTGATAGGATTGTTTCCTGCAACCAGAGAGACATAGCAACAAATCTGTACATATCTTTCTGCTCACTTCTGTTCTACAAATCTAAATACCACTTAATTTAAAGCAATAGCATCTTTTAGATCTTGGCCCATCATAGCTGTAAGTGGCAGCTTGTGCTGTGTGTGGATTCGGTAGGGGTGGCAGTGGAGTGATGTGTGATCGTTTACAGTCAATCAAAAGCTCTTTATTGCTGACACATCACACTGAACATAAAGACCGCAAAGGCCTGGCTTAGAGGACCAACCATCCTGGCCAAAGACCATCACGTAAAGACACAAGAAAGCTTCTAAAACTCACCTCCACGCCAACTCACAACAAGGAGTGTTCCGAACTTGTCAGTGGAGGTAAGGAACAAAAAATATTGGGATACAAAATGGATCAAATAACAACAGGAAAACAGGGATAAAAAGAAACACCAACACAATCTTTATTTTTTAACGTTTTGTCATTTTTCTTCTTCAATTTCACATTTGGGGAAGAAATGACCATAGCTAGTATCCACAGGCGAACAACCGGATTGAACACTGCTTCAGATTTCCACGTCAAGATAAGAGCATAATCTCAAGGCATGCCACGTTTGTACAACAGCAGACATTTTGTGTGGAGAAAAAAACAAGTTTGCTTTATTTACATAATCACCCGGGTTGTGGAATCGAGACTCTCGGTGCAGAATTTTTATTCTTTTCCTCGGCCGCTTCTCTGCCCGCTTTAAATTATCTGACCCAAAGAGGGGAATCTGACCCAGAGAAGGGGACCGAATTATTTGGAAAGGGGAAGATGACTCTTTAGAAATCCAACAGAAAAGCAAAATAAAAAAGAAGCTACTCTTTGCATCTCTGCTGCGAAAACTGCACGTGGTAAGAGAAAAATGTTTTTACCTATCAGCGTGTATTTAGAACCAAACCCAGCGACCTGTACAATATTTTTTGCACGTCTTATAACCACCCATGCAATGGGTCGATGCCTTTCCCTATCAAGTCCACCTGAAAGCAAAGCGATGCTGGGTTGTGGGCCTTTTAAGGGTACTGGGGGGGGGGGACCCACCCAGCCGGCAGCTTCCAGACCTCTACGCAGGGACCAGGCGGGCAAACCGACACGCGAAGCGGTAGCAAAGAGATGGACGCTTCATTCGACAAGGAGATCGAACCGCTCCGCTTCTTCAAACTCCGCGTTCATCTGGGCCACCCACTCGTCCAACTCCAGCTCCTGAAAAAGCAAGGAAGGGCGTTCAAAGTGAGCTTGGCTCAAAGAACACAACCCAAGCTCCGTGTTGCGGTTGCGGGAGCTTCTCGGGTTCCCTCCAATGCACGGGGGGGCCCCCGGTGAACGACCAACCTCCCAAACGCCCCCTCCCCGACGGCCTTGCTCCACTCCTGCAAAATGCGAAAAGTCGTGGCTTCCTTTGGGGTCTGGTATTGTATCGTACTGGGCCTTCCTCTTTCCCTGCTGCCTCCCAGATTACAAAACCCCGTACTGCAAAAGCCTTGGGTACCAAAAAGCAAAGTGTTGTAAAGCCAAGAAATTATATATCAAATTCTGTAATGTAGGTGACTATGTAAATAAAGGGGGGGGTTAGGGTTATCTATCTATCTATCTATCTATCTATCTATCTATCTATCTATCTATCTATCTATCTATCTATCTATCTATCTATCTATCGCCCATCTTTCCTGAAGGATATGGGTCTAGCACTGGTGAATTTGAGATGGCTACCCTGCCACCCATCGTGGGAGACAGGTTCCTGTGTACAGTGGTACCTTGTATAAAGGAAGTAATTCGTTCGAAATGAAATTCTGTTCAGCAAATTTTTCTTGATACAAATTCCCCATAGGAATGCATTGAAAACAGAGCAATCCCTAATCTTGACCATTTATATGTTGTATGGATTTGCCCCCTAGACGATTCTGTTAAGCAAATTTCCCCTATCTCCGGAATTTTTTTATGTTCATAGAATCATAGAATAATAGAGTTGGAAGAGACCTCAAGGGCCATCTAGTCCAACCCCCTGCCATGCAGGAACCCCTTCACAATATTTCCGACAGATGGTCATCCAGCCTCTGCTTAAAAACCACCAAAGAAGGAGACTCCACCACCCTCCTTTGTGGCAGCATATTCCACTGCCGAACAGCTCTAACTGTCATGAAGTTCTTCCTAATGTTCAAATGGAATCTCTTTTCCTGTAGTTTGAAACCATTTCCCCGAGTCCTAGTCTCTGAAGCCATGGAAAACAAACCTGTTCCCTCTTCAATATGACATCCTTTCAAATATTTAAACATAGCTTATCATATCCCCTCTCAGTCTTCTTTTAGAGAGGCTAAACATTCCCAGTTCCCTAAGCCGTTCCTCATAAGACATTTCCTCCAGATCCTCAACCATCCTGGCCGCTCTCCTCTGCACCCGCTCGAGGTTGTCAACATCCTTTTTAAACTGAGGCACACAGAACTGGACACCGTACTCCAGGTGGGGTCTGACCAGAGCAGAATAGAGTGGCACTATCACTTCCCTTGATCTAGACACTATGGTTCTGTTGATGCAACCAAGAATCGCATTGGCTTTCCTGGCCGCCGCATCACACTGCTGACTCATGTTCAATTTGTGGCCACCAAAACTCCCAGATCCCTTTCAGAGGTACTATTCTCTAGCCAAGTGTCCCCCATCCTATATCTGTGCAATTCATTCTTTTTTCGTAGATGTAGCACCCTACATTTCCCTCTCTTGAAATCCATTCCATTAGCTTTGGCCCAGCATTCTAATCTGTCAAGGTCCTTTTGGATTTTCATCCGATCCTCTGGGGAATTAGCAACCCCTCCCAATTTGGTATCCTCTGCAAATTTAATTAGCATACTCTCTATTCCTTTCTCCAAGTCATTAATAAAGATATTGAACAGCACTGGACCTAGAACAGAACCCTGGGGCACCCCACTGGTCACGTCTCTCCAAGCTGAAGAGAGGCCATTTATGGTCACCCTTGGGGTGCGATTAGTCAACCAATTACAAATCCACCTAACAGTAGCACTATCTATCCCACTTTCTACTAACTTCTTAGCAAGAATACTATGGGGAACCTTATCGAAGGCCTTACTAAAGTCCAGATAAACAATATCCACAGCATTCCCCTCATCCACCAGGCCTGTAATTCTATCAAAGAAAGAGATCAAATTAGTCTGGCATGTCATTTTTTTTAAAGAAACCCATGTTGACTTCTTGTAATGACAGCATTGTTTGTTAGATAATTGCAGACTGACTGCTTAATAATCTGCTCTAGGTTCTTTCTGGGAATTGAAGTCAAGCTGACTGGGCGGTAATTATTTGGGTCCTCTTTTTTCCCCCTTTTTGAAGATGGGGACAACATTAGCCCTCCTCCAGTCGATGGGGACTTCCCCTGTTCTCCTGGACTTCTCAAATATTATTGCCAATGGTTCTGAAATTACTTCTACCAGTTCTTTTAATATCCTTGGGTGTAATTCATCTGGCCCAGTAGACTTAAATTCATTTAATGTTTCCAGATGTTCCTGTACTACCTCCCTACCTATTCTATGTTGCAATTCCCATCCTACCTCATCTTGTACAGATTGTATGTTATACAAACCGTTTGTTATACGAGGGTCCACTGTATGACCCTCTTGTGGGACTTGGATATACCCTGCATGGCTTAAAGGTGTTTGCATTTTTCTGGTTTGCCTGATATGAAGACCCCCACAAGACACCAAAGCAAGAATCATGTTGTTCCATGTAAAGGTCGGAGGCAAGTGTACTAAATTCTGAAACGGGAAGGATCCAAATGAGACGGAGAAGCCTTCCTATTTCCATTTACAGAAATTATAGACAGGCTCCCCCCCCCAAAAAAAAACCCCACACTTCATACATGATTTTTAAAAGTTGGCCAGTTAGGTTACTATTATAAATTGGCATAATCTTATAGGTTTAGCAGAAGGGGCCATGGCCGGGACTGTGCTTTTTAAAACAAGATCACTGAACGAGTCTACAACAAAGGTGAGGTTCTGAACCTCCCCGGGCTTCTTTGTTTAAATCTTATCGTAAACGACAAACCAGAGCAAAGGGAAACCCAAGTTTTGAGACACCAACATATTCCCCAAGCAAGGTGGGTTGGGTTCAAATCACAATTTCAATCAAAAAAAAACATTCAGTTTTTACCGTTTAATTTTTTTTTTTTTAAAAAAAATTAAATCATGGCCATAACACATCCATAGGTCCAAATCTTGTCGATTAGCACAGTAATCAGCACTAAAGCGGGCCCTTGGAGATTTAAATCAATTTGATTTTTTTTGGGGGGGGGGGGAGATACAGTAGGACCCCTGTATCCACTGTTTCATTATCCACTGATTCAGTTATCCATGGCTGGCAGAGGGGAAAAAATTAAATAATTTAGCAGCCACAAAGCAAGCTACTATCACAAACAGCATCTGTAAAGCAAGCTACTGTAACAAACAGCAGCCATAAAGCAAGCTACTGTCAGGAAACAGTTTGGAGATAGGTGGGTAGGCGTTCTCTCTTATCCACGATTTTCCTTATCCACGGGAAGGCCTGGAACCAATCCCCAGCGGACACCGGGGTCATACTGTAATCACCGTTTTTTCTCTGACTCGTCCCGCAAACGAACGACACTTACGTTGAACTGCGGCATCTTTTTCTTCTTCCGTTTTTCTCTGGCCAACAAAACGCCCGGGATGTTTGGGTCTGGCTCCAGGAGGGTCTCCGTTTCCGCAGCGGACAGCTTCCGGGGGGTGTCTGGATGCGGGGGAGACGCCTCGGCCTCGCTCCCTGGTGCCAGCAGCTTCTCAAAACCGAAGAGGGTCTGGCGCTTCTCCGGGCCGTGGCTCGGGGTAGACGTCTCCGAGAGGCCGAAGCGCAGAGGGGACGGCCCGTCCAGGAAGCTGCGAGCAAAAGAGACCTCCAGGCGGCTGTAAGAGCGGCGCACTCGTTTTGCCATCGCCAGGTCCCGCTTGTCGCCAGGCGGGGATGTGTTGCCGGGGATCGGGGACAAGACATCCTTCTCGCCCGACGGGATCCCTGCCTCCTGATTTAAGGAACGTGGAGAGTGAGATTCCGAATCTCTCTTGGGACGGTCTCGACCTGGAGCTTCACCCTTCGGGACCTCCTGGCAAATGTTCTCTTTCTCTTCTTTTACGGAGATCTGGAAGGCCCAAAGAAATTTGCAGAGTTAACCTTCAAGACCAGCTGGCAGGATAGATGTGAGAGAAGAGAGCGTTCGCCGTTGGCAGACACAGGGGTGAAAACCCAGAAGAAAAGAACTGAGGAGCCCATCGTGGCAGACCTAATAGAATGGGTAGACCCGCCTAGGCGAGAAGAGCAAGATGACAGGGGGAGGGCTCTGACAGCGCAAGAAGGACCAATAGCGGAAAGTTATTGGATTATAGATGTGAGCCCAGACGAATGGGAGAAGAGATGTGAGGAGGGAGAGAGGGAAAAAGAAAGACAGCAGGGGATGAGAGGGGAGTCTAAGTAGAATAGGAGGGATGAAAGGACACAGACGGACCCCAGACCCCAGGATCACGGGGCGTCAGAGAGACCAGGCGACCCAAACAGCGAGGGATGAACCATCTGAGGCGATCCTTCCTTTGCCTGACCCTCCTGGACCAACAGGGGGATCGACCCGCGGTGCCGGAGCAGTGACAGTGGCCCGAGGTGGGGGAGTGGTCTCGGTATGGATTCCCGGAGGGGGATGGGAGACACGCCACAGCGGGGTCAAACATAATTGTTGCGGGACTCCCTGTTATGGGCCCCTTGTCCCGAAGGGGCGTCTGGACCTCTAATAAGGACCAACCCTTCCTAGATGGAGAGGAAGCGTCACAGATGTTTATCCCCGAGGGATTGTTACGGAGTTCACCGTTTGTTCAAGTTGAAACTGTTAATACTGTTCAAGATAATGTGCCTGTCTATGACATGAATAAAAGTTTATTTTGTTGGAAACAAAATGAGGACCTTCCTGGTCCTCGTGCAGCCACCTCCCACACATTCCCAGCCGAACCCTCACAATAGATCAATGAGTTAGGTCTCTGGCTGCAGACCCTGAGGTGGGGAGTTCAATTCCCCCAAAGGAGCCTCGTTTGGAACTCCAAAGTGTTCAGCAAACCCAACCGCTTTTAATTTAAAATGGCCTACTTGAAGTGTTATGGGGCGGTATAGAAGCAGAACACTTTGCTTTTTCAGGCATCAGGCAAAAATCCGTATTATTAAATCATTTCATCCACAGCTAGAGAAAGGTCATCTTTAAAGGGTTTTTAAAAAGTTTTTTATTAGACACCCAAGAGCATCACGGATTCAGTACTGCCTAGTTCAGGGTTTACAAACGGTTGCCTCTCTGTCGAGACCAGTCGTTCCCAACTTGGGATGAACCCGGGTTGTTCCTGGACCACAACTCCCAGAAATCCTGCCCGACACAGCCAGTGGAAGAGGCTTCTGGGAGCTGCAGTCCAAGAACATCTGGAGACCCACGGTGAGGAACCATTGCTCTAGAGGCTTGCTCCCAGATGGATTCAGCCAGACTGGCCTAGGGTAAAGGATGAGGAAAGGCTAAAACATTTGGGTCTCTTTAGTCTGGAAAAAAGGCGCCTGAGGGGGGATATGATTGAGACGTACAAAATAATGCAGGGCATGAGTCAAGTGGATAGAGGGACACTCTTCTCCCTCTCACAATATACCAGAACTATTGGACATCCACTCAAATTGAGGGTTGGGAGAGTGAGAACAGACAAAAGAATTTTTTTTTACCCAGCGCGTTGTTAGTCTGTGGAACTCCCTGCCACAGGAAGTGGTGATGGCATCTGGCCTGGATGCCTTCAAAAGGGGATTGGACAGATTCCTGGAGGAAAAGTCCATCCCAGGTGACAAACCATGATGGAGATGTGTCATCTCCAGGCTTAAAAAGAGGGTACTTCAAGGGCCAGATGCAGGGGAGTGGTATCAGGAGACAGATCTCTAGTCTCGTGCGCTCCCAAACGCATCTGGTGGGGCTGCTGTGAGATATAGGAAGCTGGACTAGATGGGCCTTTGGCCTGATCCAGCAGGGCTCTTCTTATGGTCTTATGAATAAGGCAGAGTAGTCCAAATAATCTAAGGCGCCTGGGTTATTCATTGCCTCTAGGTTCCCTCATGTCAGAGCTGACATATAGTGACCGTACCAAGGCTTTGAGCTACCTGAGATATTTAAGGTTTTACCACTGCTACCCCCCCCCCCCCCCCGTGAGATCCTATGACAAGGATTCAAATTCCATTCTCCCGAGGCCCAGTCAGTTCATGCTATGTATTCCATTAATGCTTGCAGCCCTTGCTAAAAATCAAACCATACCATCTTTATTAACCTAAGGGTTTGCTGTTTATTTATTTATTTATTGAATATCTCTTCCCCACACACCTTTCTCCTTTTAAAAAAAAAAGCTTTAATACTCACCCTCGGACTCCGTCGGGGAGTCGAAGCCGTCTCCTTTATCTGGTTTGGGTGGAAAATTATAATAATAACAACAACAACAAAAACAATAACAAATAATAGTGTTTTTCTAGTAAAGTGATTTTAACCAGTATAATAAATGTTATATATTTAAATAAATAAATAAATAAATAATTGAGTGGTCCAAAAATGAGGCAAAATATACAACTTGCACATTTGCCCAGAGTAACACAAAACAGTTGGGCATGGTTGTAATTAGACGCTATAAAGAAAGCCATGAATAAAGCAGACAAGGACCGGACCGGTACATTTTTCTATTTCGCAGAACTAACTTTTTTTTTAAAAGCACATTTCGCCCTTCTTGATCTTGCATTTCACCACCCCCCCTTCCTCAAAAGGACTTCGGAAACAACCCTGCCAGGTTGAAACAAGTTAAGCGGGATGACAATCACACATCAACACTGATTATGGAATTTAATTCAGATGCCTTGAGTGAAGAGTGGGAGTGAGTCCTTTTTAAAAAAAAAATAACACATGGCATGTGAAAAAAACGATCATGTACAGTACATGTAAACAAACATGAAATTCTGCATTACTGTTTGGCCTAAAAGATCCATTCTGGCTGCGAAAGCTGAAGAGTATTTTTCAAGAGTGTGCCCGAGAGACAATGCCACGGCTCCATAAACCACAGAGAAAAGCTCCCCCCAGGTAAGGAAGTCCACATACCTGCCTGTTACGTGGCACAATCTTTTTCAGTGTTATCGGCTGCATCGTGAACGGTGCGGGACGCTGTTGAGAAAGCAGAAACTCCAGTGAGGTCGCAGAACGGAGGTCCAGAAAGAGGGTTGCAGGGGAAGGGGGGGAAAGGATGATCCTACATCTGCTCCTACATTGCCAACCGACGAGGTGTGGAAATCTGAGGGGCTGTGCTGGACAAGGGTCTAAGAACGATGCTGTTCAGGGTTACCCTTGGCGAGCCCGTCAGTTTCAAACACGAAAGCCGCAGCAATCTAAGACCCCGTTTTAAAACAAACAGAGGAGGACAAGCCGTTTAAATACGCACAAATTGCAGCACGGACCTGACCATAGGAATGGGTGGGCATCCCCCCGAAAGGAACGGGGATAGCTGTTGTTTTTATCTTTATTTTATCTTTATCTCCTGCTGTTTTTATCTTTATTTTTGTTTATTGCTGTTGATTTATGTACGTATATTTTGTTTTATTACGCTCCATTGTATCATAAACATATTCCTTTGTTAGCTTGTTATGCGATTCCATGTTGTAAACCACCCAGAGTAGCTCTAGGGCTAGATGAGCGGTATAAAAGTCAAAATAAATAAATAAATAAAGAGTCAGGATCCAACCTGGGCCCCTTTGAGTTGGGCTGGGGAGGGAGGGGTCCTCTGAATTTGTTGCTTGAAACCCACCCATCACTTCCCCAAACGGGCAGAGTCCGCCCTAACTTGGACCCACCAATTTATTCAAAGAAAAGCCCCCCATGGCAGGTTCCCTCACGTACCGGACTGGCCGTCCTTCTACTTGCCGTCAAGTGGGCCTTGGCTTCTGCGAAGGACGGGGCTGGAGACGCCACGTTCCTCTCAGACCGGCGCCTCGTGGGTGGGGAGGGAGCACCTACAGAGGAAAGTGGACAGCAGGGAGCTTTAGCAGATGGGTTTATTTATTGATTTATTAAATTTACATGCCACTCCATCTAGCTACACGGTTACTTTGGGCAGTTGACAAAATAGAACAGAGATCCAACCAACCAACAACACAATAGAGAAACAACATCGGTAGAATCCCCCCTGAATATCTGCTTTGTAGCCTGCAAACCGGTTTTCCTCAAACGGGAACTGTGGGCGGTTGACAACCAGAACTTATAAAGCAGCCCAAAACATAATAGTAAAAAAAAAAAAAAAAAACCCAGCCTTGAGCCTCGTCCAGGAAATAGGTCGCAGGATAGCCATTAGGTCTCAAGACGACCAAGCACCAATAGTGTTCCTGAGGCAACGGCTCTCAATCGCTGTCCAAAGAGGGAATGCCTGCTGTGTGCTTGGCACTCCAGGCCAGCTGACTAAATAATGGGGTTTTCTAGTAAAGTGATTTTAACCAGTATAATAAATTTTTATTATTAATAATAATAATGTGCGGAAAACAACAGGAGGGAGTTGAAGGGGGCTGAGCACCAAGTTAACCAGTGAGAAATTATTATTATTATTATTATTATTATTATTATTATTATTATTATTATTATTATTATTATTATTAATAATAATAATAATAATAATAATAAAAATAATGGGAATAAAGGGGGGACATAATACAAAGGCATAAGAGAAAGACATTTTCTTTATTTTCGTTTCTTTTTTTGCCTTGGCGATGCCCCCTCCACAAAGGAATCCTCCCCCTTCCCGATTCAAGACCCTCGGGGGGGAGGGGGGGGAGAAACACGTGAACTTCGGCGTGTGGCCGTGACGCGTGACACGTGTCATCCCCTTTCCTCCGCCCAGGGGCAGCCGAGGGGGAAACCTCCGCCTGGGTATCGCCTTCCCCACCCCCCAGAAAAGCGCACAACAGCCCCAGCCTGGGCGGCCCTCCGGCCGTGGGTTCGAATCCCTCCACCTCCACAAGCACACACACACACACACACACACACGTGCAGCCCCGACCCCCCTCCCTTTGTTGGGGGTCCCCCCCTCACCGCCTCCGGGTCCCTCTCCGGCGGATCGGGCCCGTTTCGGGCGGAGGGCGACCCCGCTTCCCGCCATGGCGGCCGCCGTTGCTCCTCCTGCTGCTCCTGTCGCCGTTGAAATCGCCCGCCACCCGCTCTGGCGGAAGTGACGTCGCGGAGGAGGAGGAGGAGGAGGTCTAGCGGAAACCGGAAGTGCGATGGGAAAAAAAACAAGAATGCGGCGCCATCTTGGGAGAGGCGAGCTCGGCCCCCTCAACCCGGAAGCCGCCGCCTTCCGCGCCTGCGTCGGAGAGGGGGGAATGGGCGCCGTGACGTCACCCGAGCGCGACTTCCCCGGAAGAGACGTGGCAAAAGGGGTGGGGAGGGAGGAGGAAACCCGTCGCGCGGCCCGGAGCGCGTCGCCTGGAAACGGAGAACCGGGGAGGAGACGACGACGACGGCGGCCGCTGACCTGACTGCCTTCCCGGTGAGGGCCGCCTGCTTTATTTTTTTAGGGGAGGGGGGCTCACAGGGGTTAGGTCACGGGGGTGGGGCCAGAGCCACGGAGCCCCACCGCCACCCCCCCCCGTGAAGGCCACCAACCAAGGCCTGGGGGGGGGGGTCCCTTTCTTAGTCCTGAGCCCGGAAAGGGGCCTCTGGGACGCCTGGAATAGGAGGGGGGGCAGATTCTTTTTTTTGGGGGGGGGGAAAGAGTGGGTGGAAGGCGCTGTTCCCCCCCCCCCCGCGCCGCCGGGCTCCTTGTTTCCTAAGGGGGCGGTGGGTGGGTGGGTGGGGAGGGAGGGAGGAGGAGGGAGGGTCTCCTGGGCGAGGGGGGAGGGGAGTGGTCCATGGGAACCCCCCCCAAAGACCCCCTTGGGGGTCCCGACCCCCGTCGTGGGTGGGTGGGTGGGTGAGTGGGGGCGGAGGTGTCGTCACCCGGACGCTGGGCTCCCCTTCCAGGTTGGGGGGCAGCGTGGTGGTGGTGGTGGTGGTGGGTGCTTTTGGCGGGAGGGTGGGTTGGGTTGGGTTGGGGAGGGAGAAAAGGTTACCCTTTGGGAGCCCCCCCACCCCACCCCCGGGCCCTCCTCCTCCTCCTCCTCCTCCTCCTGAGGGCAGCGGAGGGAAACCTCGCTTGGATGTAAAGATAGTTTCTTTCCAAGTGCCATCAAACTGTTGAATAATTAATTGTTACTTCTTTTCGTCCTTTTTAAATAATAGGTTATATTGTGTTGTTGTACTGTGTTTTTATTTTTGAATATATGATTCGTATATTTCCTTTTATATATCGAGCATTTTTTACCAAAACAAATTCTGGGTGTCTCCCACCACACTTGGCCAATAAAAGGATTCTGATTCTGGATCTCTCTCCCAGTGGGGATGAAATGCTCCCTGTGTGTGTGTGTGTGTAAGGGCACCCCTGGGCCCCTTTCCCCGTGGGGGAGATCATGGGCCAGGCTCCTGGGACCCCTTTCCTGGCCTGCGGGGGGTGTTCGTGGGACAACATGACGCTGTTTGCTAAGGACCCCCCCCCCGAGGTCCCCTCATCTTGGAGGGCCATATGTGTTGTCATTTGGATGCCCGAGTCCCCTTCCTGGTTGGGGGCAGTTTTTTGAAGGGGGGGAGAAAAGGTTGTCCTTGGGAGGCCCCCTGGGCCAGGGTCTCTTTCCCAGTTGGGGGGCAGCGCTGTTGCTAAGGCTTCTCCATCCCTTCCGGAAAACATGATCTGCCCCCCCCCCCAAGCTCCTCTCCTGCTCTGAGGCTGGGAGCAGAAGGGTTTCCCCTCCCTAGAGGTGGGAGACCATGGCTGGGGGACGGCCACCTTGACGGCCCTCTGTGTGTGTGTGTGTGTGTGTGTGTGTTTGAGTCACTCTCCTGGGAGAAGAGCCACCCTGGGTGAGCCTCAGGGCAAAAGCTGCACTCATCTCTCCAGAAAAGAGCTGGAAGTTGAGTTGTGGCAGCTGGACTTCCAGATAAACTCGCCGGGAGGACTGAGAATCTTCACAGACATATCAAAAAAAGAGCAAAGCCACGACCAACCTAGGAAACACAGGGAACCCATCTCTGTGAGACAGAATGGATCATATAATAGTGCAGGGTGTATCACAAATGGCCCACTGGCTGCTCAGGTGGTCGAGGTCTCTCCCTGCGGAGCCAAAAGTTCAGAGTTTGGCTTCTCCCACTGTACCTCCTGGGAGAAAAGCCAGCCTGGGTGGCCCTCGGCCAACAGCCCCTCGAGCTAAATGGCACCCCCTAGATCGAAGAAGAGAACAGTTGGCTGTGCTCTCTCTCTCTGGGGAACCCTGGGGAAAGGGTCACTAAATCTTAACAATGACTTGACAGCAACCGTGATTACTTGGTTCCTTTCTTGATTGGGGTGGTGGTGGTTTAGAAATAGTGCCACTATGATATTTGCCTTTCTCGGGTTCCAAGGTTGACGTGTTGTCAGCTGAGGTGAAAAGGGTCACAGAAACAATGACTTGACAGCAACCGTGATTACTTGGTGTTTTTTTAGAAATATTTTTATTTGGTCTCGTTCAGCTGAGGTGAAGGACAGAATGCCCTCTTTCCCCCAATAATGGGACTTGTGGTGGCTCACATAAATAGAATTAAAAAAAACAGTGGCCAGTGTAGCTGATGTAAGGACTTTTTAAAGGAGGGGAATGAAATTGTGGGATCTGTATTGCACAATGTCTCACTTTGGTGTTCAGCCTGGTGCCACTTTTAAGCCTTCTGGACCCTTAAGATTTGGGCAAAAGTCCAGTGCCCAGCGACTGAAGAGTAAACACCCCTGAGTCTGTCAGTGGTTGTTGTTTCGCCTAAGAAATTCCTTACAGGGGTCTTTTGGGCAATGTAGGTTAAAATGGCAGGTGTGATTAGACTGCATCTGCCCTTTGAAATACCTTCTCGTTGCTTTTCAAAGCACACTTGAGGGCGGGGACACAGACTGGAAACAGTTCTTCCCGCCTTATATGGTTCATTGTGGAATCTATATAACCCTCGTTTGGCCTATATTTCTTTTATATTCGGTTTCTGGCTGGGTCCAAACGAAAACACAACGTTGAGAGGGGCCACTTCAAGATCCTGAGTTCACTGGTCCTCCAAAAATCCACATCGAATTGCAACCTTGGTTTATTTTTTGACGCAGTGGAGGGCAGTGCTTAAATGCTAAAAAAAAAAGGAGGGGCGTTCCTTTTGTGCTGTAATTAAAAGCCCAAAGGAAACATAGGATGCAAAACTGAGGAGCAGGAACCGGGGGGGCTTAGCTGGGCGAGGTTTAGAATCCCTTCACCTTCTCTTTAGTGGTAAGGAACGTGCAAACTCCAGAATAAACCAAGCAGCTTTGGGGGTTTCATGGGGTCCAGTGCCTAGACTTAGGGGTGGGAGGGGTGGGTGGGGTTTAAAGAAAGAACATGTGGCCTTCTGGATGTTTTAGGACTACAAATCCCATAAACCTGAACGGTAAGGCATGAAGGAAGTTACAGCCCCAAAAATCTTCTTGCAGGGAAAAAGTCTGTAACCTTCTCTCTCTCTCTCTCTCTCTCTCTCTCTCTCTCTCTCTCTCTCTCTCTCTCTCTCTCTCTCTCTCTCTCTCTCTCTGTGTGTGTGTGTGTGTGTTTATGTCTTCTCTTTTCATGCCCAGCCCATGTGGTTCCTCAGCCCTCCTCTTGGCCACCATGGGGCTCTGCAAGTGTCCAAAGAGGAAAGTCACCAATCTCTTCTGTTTTGAGCACCGGGTGAACGTCTGCGAAAACTGCATCGTTGCTAACCATGCCAAGGTAAACCGGGCGCCGCCGGCACCGTATCGGAGGGAGGGAGATCGGAGCGTGCCCTTAAATCTGAATATTGGCTTGAGCTCTGTTCTTCTGCACCACTCCAGAGGGAATGGAGGGCGTGGGAATGAAATTAGAAAGAGGCTTGCTGAAAACGCGACGTTGTGGCTCTTTCCGGCTCCCACTCCGGACTGATGAAGTGTATTTCAGTAGGGCGTCTGCCTTCGCTGTTCAGCTTGGTTCTTCCTGAAGAGTTTTAAAACGTTTGTTGATTTCATTCAGCGTGGACCAGCCCCTCCCTTTTTCTCACACAAAATGTGGGGAAATTCTCGCCATCCTTCTCCTACTTTAACTTCCATCCTGCGTCAACGCTGCCGCACCACTTGGTCAGCCACGCCACTCCCTTAATAATGTTGTCATCAACAGACAGGCAGGGCTGTCCTGTCATTATGTGGTTTGTGCCATAACTGCAGACCAGTTGATCCTTATCTATCATCTATCTATCTAATCCCTCCCTCCTTCCTAATCTATCTATCTATCTATCTAGAATATTTTTACCCTGCATTTCTCCTTGGAAAAAGACCCAAGGTGGCTTGTTGTGCTGAGTTAATCTTAGTTCTAGATAACAGTGGGTTTTTTTTTAAAAAAAAAAAAAATGTTTGGGAAATGAAACAGTAGGCCTCATACCTTGTATTGACCTCATTGTATGTTTAAGATATAACCATGCATGTCAGAATTTAGCCGTTAAATAAATATATATATAACCAATGTTTTTTCTCATGCATAGCAAAACCCAGTGGATGGTCGTCCCCCCCCCCCCCCCGGTCCACTCTGGGATATGCAGCATTGACATCCCGTCCCCGCCCTCCTCTCCCAAACGGCACCTTACAGCGCCAAAGCACAGGTTTCTTCCTGATCTCCCAAAGAGAAGTCATGCATCTCTTTAGTTTAGGAAGTCGAGCAGGCCCCAAAAGGAATGCTGTCGGTGTCCCAAGAAAAGACATTTTTTTAAAAAAAATACCGATTTTCAATTAGCTTTTATGGTGCTTTGGGTGCACATAGATTTGATGGCCATTTCTGTCTGCCTTTGGCAGGCAGCCGGCGTAAACATCCTCCCTGAAGCCTCTGGGCATGATTGTTAGAAGAAGTGCCTCTGCCTTAGAAGGTGGCCCTATTGGTGTGAGGCAAGGAAGGTCTTCCTTGTGTTGATTTTTTTTAATGGGGGGGCGGGTGAATGGATCAGTCTTGTCCAGACCAACCAGAGCCTCATCCTCCCTTTCTCTCAGAGTGCCAACACTGAGAGAGGCCCGTAGGGCTTCGACTCGGAACCGGGCCTTCTCGGTGGTGGGGCCGGCTTATTGGAACAAGCTGCCAGCTGAGATCAGGCAGGCGGAGTCATTGCTGGCATTTAGAAGGGCCTTGAAGACCTGGCTCTTCAGGCAATGTGTCCTCCCCCCCCTTTTTTTTTCCTTTTCCCTTTCCTTTCCTTGTTGGCACTAGTTTTTTAGTTGCCTTGCCGGACATTACCTGGACTTTTTGTCTTGGTTAGAGGCGTCTTGCTATTTTTACTTGCCATCCTCTTTTAGTATTTTTTAGCACTTCTTTATTGGGATGCTGATTTGTATTAGTTTTGCTTTCTGTTTATTTTGTTGGGTATTGTCATGTCTTGGGATTGTATTTGGGTAGTCATTGTGGAGTGATGTGTATGTACACCGCCCAGAGTTCCCTTTGGGAAAATTGGGCGGTTTATAAGTGTAAGAAATAAATAAATAAATAACAAAGTTTTGATGAGAACATTTTGCTGCAAAACTTTCGTCTCTTGGGGGGGGGTCTTGCTTCCGATTTGGCCCTCCTTGGGTTGTGCTTAGTGTCTCTCTGCCTCTACCCCCCCATCCCCCCCCCCAGTGCATCGTGCAGTCGTACCTCCAGTGGCTTCAGGACAGCGATTACAACCCGAACTGCCGCCTTTGCAACACACTTCTCGCCACCAAAGAGACCGTCCGGCTTGTCTGCTATGGTCAGTGCCACCTCCGCTTCGGGCGCTCTCCCAGGCCGGTGTCGCTTGGGGCTGTAGTCAGCCGCTGGCCACCCTGCCGCTGGAAGCAGCCCAGAAGGAGCCTCGCAAGGGGCCTCCTGACCAGTGTCTTGCGTGTATTCCCTCTCTCTCTTCCTAGAAACAACGGAAGAGGTTTGGAGAATAATGTCTGGGTTTCCACAGGAGAGTCATCTCGGCAGTAATCAGACCTTGTATATGTTTCTGCTTTAAAGGCCCGCACTGGCGAAAGAATTCTAGGAGCCCTTTATTTTACTACAATTTTTAAAATGCTGTCTGACTTAGTGTCTGGCACGGCTCTAGGAGGTTTATAGAATCCTAGAGTTTGAAGAGACCTCAAGGGCCATCCGGTCCAAAACCCCTGCCATGCAGGAACCCCCATCACAGGACTCCCGACAGATGGCCATCCAGCCTCTGCTTAAAAACCTCCAAAGAAGGAGACTCCACCACCCTCCTTTGGGGAAGCATATTCCACTGCCGAACAGCTCTAACCGTCAATGAAGTTCTTCCTAATGTTCAAATGGAATGATTCTGCTGTGATTCTGGCTTGAAGTGTCAGGAGGGAGGAAATAATACATTTTTGTGCTTTTGCTATTTATTCAAAACATTTTTGTCCCACCAATCTCCTTATAAATGATCGTTGGTGGCATAAATAATTAAAAAGACAATATTTAATTGCCCCCGGAAGGGCACAGACTATTCCTGTCTAGCAGATGATCGGGGGAGGAGTGGAGATTTTTGTGGGGGAGGCGCCAGCGGGTCTGGATTCCTGACTTTGTCAAGGATGGGGCCCTGAAAAAGCCTTGGGGGAATTTTGTCCAGCGCTGCAATTCTGTGGTTTTTGAATTTAAATTTTTTTATTTTAAAAAATTGGGGGCGGGGGTGGGAGGATCTTATGGGATGTGGTGTCCTTAGGTAGAAAAGCCAAGCTTTTGCGGATGCCGTATGCCATGCCTTGATTACGTATATGTTGCCTCAGATGCTTTTTATCCGTACGGATTATGGTACAGAGACAGAGAAATAGATTTGGGCAACAAAGGGGGGGTCATAGTCATGGGGGGGGGAGAAGAGCGATCTTTTGAGCCTCTCCCCAAAGCTTTGGACAGGTCTGCGCCATTCCCTCCGTCTTACCAACACCTCCGTTCCTTTCTCCGTAGATCTCTTTCACTGGTCCTGCCTCAACGAGATGGCCAATCAGCTGCCCAAGAACACGGCCCCGGCCGGCTACCAGTGCCCCAGTTGCCAGGGCGCCATCTTTCCCCCAGCCAACCTCGTCAGCCCGGTCGCATCGGTGTTACGGGAGAAGCTGTCAACCGTCAACTGGGCCCGGGCCGGGCTGGGGCTGCCCCTGGTAAGGGGCTGCTCTCCGCTGGGTTTCCTTGCTTGCCCCCCTGGGCTGGGCTGACGAAGCGGAAGGGTGTGCGCATGTCCCCTCTGGATTTCAGGAGCAGTCTTGTTCGGGTCTTAATGAACGGAAGGCTTCAAATCCATTTTTTGCCGGATCAGATGTTTTGGTTGGAGGGGGATGCGAAAGGTGATAGCAATGTTCACCCGTGCAGGCGTTTCCGCCAGAAACACAAAACAAAGTACAGCGGTACAGCTCCTTACGATTTTAATCCGTTCCGAATGCATGCTCATACGTCGGAACAGCTTGCAAGTAGAGCAGCCATATCTAAAAAAAACCAACTAACTAACTAATTGTAAGCAAAGCAGACCACATGTAAAATCTGTAAGGTAACAACAACAACAACAAATAAATTTATTGATTAGTCCTATGACCATATCAACCAATAAAAACACAGAATATAAAATACACTGAAGTACATGCAACACCAACTGTAAGGTAGCAGTGAAAAACGCCAATGGTTTTCTGCTCTTAAGTTGAATTGTGCATAAGTAGAGCCGCTCGTAAGTAGAGGTACCACTGTAAAAGCAGGGGAGGTGGGGGAGAGAGATGTTCTGGCCCCGTAAAGACTAACACAAAGCGCTTTGTCAGACAACAGAGCCAGAATACAGAGATCGCACAGCGAAATGTCCCTGCAAGGCTCTAAGATAAAGGGACAGTGGAGTCTGGGTCACTCCTAGTCATGAGTTGAGACCCCTGTTTGGTATTCAGTTCCTTTGAGCCCTGGTTCTGTAAACTGCAACCATGCGTCAGCGAAGCAACATGTGGTAATGTTGAGAATGAGAGACTTTACCTTCAAGCTTTTTTTTTTGGAAAGGGCGATCCGATTAGCTGGGAAGGAAAATAACAGGACAGAGTAGCATCATTGCTACCTTTGGCAATGGCCTAAGAAACTCTGGCTAATGTTCAATCCATTGGGACGGGTGTCCAGCGTGGCTATGTGTTTTCAATCTCAGCGGTTTCCCTCTGGATTCTTGTTCTTCTGTTTTTTTATGGCTAGCCATAAACCCTCTTCTGGCATCTCCTTTCTCTCTTCCCTTCAGATCGATGAAGCAGAGACTGTCCAGGAAACGGATTCTCCGGACACCACAGACTACACAGACTGGTCCAACTTCAGTGGTGAGTTTTGCCTGAGCGAGAAGGGGCCCCTGGCGCTGCACTAGGGCACTTGTTGGCTGTTGGGACGCCTTCGTTCAGGACTGGGGCCTGGGAACATCCCAGTGTCGGTCCTTGCACACTCGACCCTTGCTTTCCCCATCTTGTCGAGTGTGCAAGAACCGACACTTTCCTCCTCCTGTTGTCGGCAGGAGACATGAGCGGAGAGGGCTGCCAGGCACCTGAGCAATCTGAGTTTCGGAAGCTGGCTGCTAACTTGACGAGTCCCAGAATCCCTCCATCAACCTGGCCAGTCGCCTTCAGGGAGGGTCGACAGGCAGAGAAGGTTCCGATAGTTGTTCTCCAAAAAACGGGGAGCCGCAGCTGCACATGCTCCTGATGTGTCCATCGATCTCTAGGGCAACAGCAAAAATAGTGACGGGTGGCACAATGGGGTTCCCTGGTGATTGGTGTTCTCTGCCTGGTGCGCAGCGCAGAGAAGGCTGTAAAGTCCCAGGGATCTTGGCAAGACTTTGTAGGTGACTCTCAAGCGTCTGCTCCAAGTCTTGAGTCTTTCCCCTGCCCCCCCCCAAGGTGGACACATGTGAAGATACAGTGGACTGACTTCTCCTCTGCGCATGCGCCAGGGCATCCACTGTGTGGGTGGAGGCAGCAGCCAGTTCCTGGAAGGGGAGTGAAGCTGGACGCCTCTCAGGATGGTGGCAGGGATGGAGGCAGAGAGAGAGAGAGGCCCGTCCCTAAGGGCAGACTCAAACTGAGAGAAATGGGTTCCTTCCCAGATGCCAGTCGAGGCAAGGTTGCCCTTAAAAGACCCGTGTTGAGTCTTGGGTCTGATTGCCGGTGCAGCTGAATTGGCTGGCCATGACCTGCATGTTGTCCTCTCTGGAAACTCCAAACCACAGAATAAAGACTCCGGGCACCACATTCAAAGGAAAAACAAAGAGTCAAAATAGCCACAGAGTTGGAGGGTAGGAATGGCAAACAGTTTCACGCGCCTTGAAAAAACCCCGATTGGGAACGCCAGGACCCCAAAACGTCAGAAGTGGTTCTTAAAGAGGCCGGGGCCATGCTGTTGTATTGTATTCTGTTGTAACCGTCTGCTCTGCATTGTAAACTGCCCAGAGTAGCTTCCTGTCAGATGGGCGGTGTATAAAATGAATGAATGAATGAATGAAGATCTTCACAGGGGGTCCAGAAGATGGCCATAGGTTGCCTCGGGGAGGTTGGGGTTGAGGAGCAGTCCTAGTTGGCACCCATGGGATACCTCCGGCTGGGTTCTTTTCATTACCTGCATGAGGACTTTCATTTCCATTGCCCTGGGTTTTGACGGATCCGTATACAGCAGCTGGGAACCGGATCCCAGGAGGGAGAGGAGGCGCCAAGGGCCATCAGTCCACCCTGACGTTGTGCTCAGCATCTCCCTGTGGACCAAATCCTGACTGGACTCCCTCCTTTCTCAGGGCTCCAGGCGGAAGAGGCGGCGCAGCCGAGCACCTACGGCCCCGGCTCCACCTTTGCCTCCCCGCAGCAAAGCCTGAACAACGGCGCCGTGCAGGAGCACCACACGGTCATCGCGATGAACGCCGTGGGCGGCGACCCTGTCACCATGAATGCAGGTAGGGTCCGTGCGTTTGGCCCTTTTCTCCAGCGGTAGCCGGTGGTCCCTGCGCTCGCTCTTGGGCGATTCTAAAACACACCTTTCTGTTGCCACCGCCAAGGGGCAAAGCAGGGCCAGCGTAAAAGCAAGCCTGGGTGAGGATCTCATTGCTAGACAGCTGTGGGCAACCATTTCCTTGAGGTCTAGGAGACCCGTTCAACAAACCGTGAAGTGGTTAGCCTGTATGACAGGACTCGGTTCTCCTCTGCCGATTCACTGACCCAAGATCTGAAAATGTTAAAAGAAAAATCCCAGAGATAGATCCTTGAACCATGAAGTTACCATGACAGGCCATAAGAGGGAACCACACACCACGCTGTGTGTAGCATTTGTTGTTACATTACTTCCC
Organism: Phrynocephalus guinanensis; assembly: GCA_037367245.1. Lineage (NCBI taxonomy): Eukaryota > Metazoa > Chordata > Lepidosauria > Squamata > Agamidae > Phrynocephalus > Phrynocephalus guinanensis. The sequence continues at coordinate 1,662,550 of CM074754.1, forward strand.
CACTAATTGCAGAGGTTATGTTCCCGACCTGGCCCGTGATAAAGGAAAATCCGCGTTATGTAGATGCCTTTATCTCCGGGTTAGATTGAGACCGGGGGGGGGGGTTGTTTGGGGGCTCCTGCACTTACTCCAGGCCTGGCGTTGCCCCGAATGAGCCTCTGATGGGCTTCCCCCCAGAAGTGGTTTCCAGCGAACCGGAAGTCACTTCCAAAAATGTGTAACAGGCCCGGAAATCCCCTTGGAGGCCCGTTCGGGGCAGCGCCAGGCCTGGGGTAAATTCAGAAGGACCCCAACAGGCCCCGGCAGCTTGCCTCAGGCCCAGCGCCACCCGCCCATGCCTTTCTATTTCACGGTCCTGCGATACAGCGGGACCGCCGTGTATGAACTGCGATATGGCCGGGGAAGGACTGTTATCTGCATGATTTTGGCATCCGCAGGATGAGGGGCTCAGGACCAGCCCACCAAAATGGGGATCCTATTTTGCTACATACATTTCCTTGGTCAGAATCGTGTTGTTGACTGGACACACAGCAGAGCTCTTGATAATGTCCCCAACCCTGGCTTTTTAAAGGCAATTTAACATCCTTCTCCTCTTCTCCTCCTTGGCATCCTATTTGGTCTTAGGGGCTTCAGAAGAGTCCCATTCTCCTTGTGGTTCTGCGTTTTCCGTCCCAGCCTTGCCGCGGAGGCCTTCCATGCACAGAATGCTTCTTTCCGGGAGGGGAGGGTGGCAAGGCCTTTTATTTCATCTAAAAACCCTCCTCTGTGCTGCCCCTTTTTGCGCAGCGTCCTCACCCCGGAAGGTTTACGACACCCGGGAAGGTGGGATCGGCAGAGCTTCCGACGCCCGCATCGACTTTGACGAGGACAAGTATCGCAGGCGACCCGCGCTCGGCTGGCTGGCCCAGGTCCTCAAGTAGGTTCCGGAGCGGAACGCCACCTAGGAAAAGCATGCGGGCCAAGAGATGCGCGGGTGGGGCCTCTCCACTGTTTGCTTCGCACTCTCTTTCATTCCATGTCGGATCCGGGTGGGGCTGCAGGGGGCTAGATCTCACCCCAGGGGCCAACGTGTTCCATTCTTCTCCACCAAATCCTTCCCACAGAGAGTCAGGACCATAAAATTCCCCGTTGTCCTCTCTGTTTGACGTGGCACCCTCTGTGGCAGACTTTAGGGCCTCCTGTAGCCATCAAACCTGAGATCTGCTTTTGCCTTAGTGCCTTTAGAAGTTCATGCCCATCGTTTGCAAGCCTTCCGCCCTGAGGATGCTGGGAAATCCGGCTTATAGCTATTTTAACAGCCACTACGGCCATACCTAGCATGGTCCCTGGCTCCCTCTAATGATGGATGTGTGTTGGTTTTTCTTTTACTGTTTTTTTGACATTTTTCATACCATGGGTAAGTGGAACATCAGATTCCCAATCCCATAGATAATGGGCATCTTATTTCCCTATCTATCTATCTATCTATCTATCTATCTATCTATCTATCTATCTATCTATCTATCTATCTATCTATCTATCTATCTATCTATTTTTTTTTTTAATTGCCGTCCACGTCGCCTCTTGTGGAGGGTCTCGTCCCTCCTTATTTTATTAGCTCTCACTTGCTCTTTTTTCTAATATTCTGTTTTGTTTTAATTGTAAACCACCCAGAGTTCTGTCTGGAAGATGGCGGTATAGAAATAAATAAATATTATCTATCTATCTATCTATTTATTTCTATACCACTCATCTTCCAATGGAACTCCAGGCGGTTCACAACAAACAAAATGAAACAATAACATTAAAGAAAAATACTCCCATCTTGTTTCTCTGACTTGTGGAACACTAAAGAAGTTGCACTGGGATCCCCACCACCCCCATTTTTTTTAAAAAAAAATCTGAACCTTCTCCTCCTCAGCAGAGTTTTTTTGACCCACATGCGCCCAGCGGCTGCGGTGGATTGAAACTTAGTCTCCCGCGGTCTTGGATTGGACTTGTTTATGTCCTGTGAGGCTCAGTTCTCTTGCCTCCTCCTCCCCCCCTCTGCAGGAACCGGTTTGGCGCCCGGAAGCAGCCGCGTTCGCTGATGCAGAAGTTTGTGATCCTCCTCCTTTTGGGTGGGATCGGCTTCCTCACCCTCATCGTCGTCATGATGAAGCTGGGCCGGGCTTCCGCCGACAGCGACCCCAACTTGGATCCGATGTTCAACCCGCACATCCGGGTGGGAAAGCAATAGGACTGGGGGCCTTAGCGCTTTCCCTCGGCCATGGGGCGTTTCCCGCTGCTCTCCCGGTGACCAGGGACGGCCGGGCGAGGGATTCTCCAGGAAGACTCTTTGCCTGCAACCGCGGCCACGAAACGAGCCTTCCTCTGGAGGAACCCAGACCACTCAGGATGCCCTGGAAGCTCGGATGGAAGTTCGTGAGCCCCTCTCATGGCAAAAGGGGGTCTCCGTTTTGCTTTGGATTTGGGGCAGAGACCACCGCATCTTTGGGGGGGGGCTTCAGTGAGGATTCCTCTGTGCTGCACCACCCAGGCCCCAGGGAAGCAGCCGAGACAGACGCACCCGCCTGTCACCAGAGGCGCCCTTGCTTCAAGCCGCTCCCCCTTGTCACTACAGAAAAGAACTCCGATGAGTTCCGGGACTGTTTTCGTCCGGCTGCAAACGGAGAAGAAATCACCATTTCTACATGAGACGCAGGACTTGGTTTTATCTCCTGTGCAGGTCTTTCCAGCATCGTGGCTAAATTTGTCTGAGAGGACACGGGCCCGGGCTTGACGCCTTCAGTTCTTACCAGAGAATACGGTTTGGTGTTTTGGATTTTATTTGGATTTTTAAAAAAATCCACAGTTTCATGTTCAGGGCTTTTATCGGCCTGGGGGAAGCCATGAGCCCGCCCTAGATCTTTTGAGCCAGCCACTTAACGGTGTTTATAAAGACAAGGGGACCATTTAGGGCAGTGGTGGCAAACTTTCGGCTCTGCAGATGTTTTGGACCACAACTCCCAGAATTCCGAGCCTGTATTGCCAATGACAAAGGACCGTGGGAGTTGTGGTCCAAAACACCGGGAGTGCCGAAGGTTCGCCACCACTGATTTAGGGAATCTCTTCCCCCCTAACTTTGGCAGACGTGGTCTGCCTCCTTGCCCTCATCCTGAGGACCACCCCATTCCAAGAACGCGAGGCAGCAACTTTGCAGGGGGCGCAGAGGGAAAACCACCACTACTCGTCACAAATGGATGCTCCGCCCTAGCCAGGGTCTTTACCCTCAGATGGTTATTTCCTTACAGACGGTGCATTTCCCCCTTCTCCTCCTGCACCCCGTCCTATATCTCTTTCCCTAACACACCTGAGTTCTGGAGACATACACGGGTGGGTCTCTTCAGCCCAGCTCTGCCTTCTCCTGTTTGGGATCAATCCGGGACTTTGTGGCGGGAGAGGACCCAAGGGTGTCTTCTTAGGGGAAAAAGACACCCAGTACTGGAATACCCCAGAGGAGGTGGAAAGAAGGGCAGTTGGGGCAGAGTTGCTTAGTAATTCAAAGGCTAACCCTTGTTCTCGTTACTGTCCGTTGGCCTTCACCAGAATGAGCCCTCCCGTTCTGAAATCCTACTTAGCTGGATTTCAGGAAGCCTGCGTTGGTACCGGCCGACCAGGAGGATTCTGGGAGTTGTAGTCCCACCCCTCTGGAGGGGGTGGGCGCTTCTGACAGTAGCGTCAAGGGGGTCTCGTCCGCCTCCGAGTCCGTTATCTGACACCCAGGAGAAAAGCACCGTGGCGGCCCTGTTCCCACTAGGCTCTCTGCCCTTCTAGCTTGAGAAAACACCAGGCTAAGTTCACCCCAGGTCAGATCCTGTGGAGCTGCCATTTGGGTGACACCCCCCCGGCCCGACTTTTTAACTGGGAGGCCCCCATGCTCCCCTCCCCTCTGGCTGTACAAGATCACCTTTCAGCTGGCGGCCATCGGGAGACCCTCTGGGGGGCTGGCGAAGCCTCACCCAAGTGTCGCTCTGGCTGATGGGCCACCTCTATTCTCTTGGGGGGGGTTTTTTTGGTGTTGAGGTGACTCATGCAAAGCTGTTAACACGCGGAAGCAATAGACTTGTTTGTTGGTGTGCTACTAAAAACCCTCTTTCCGAACTCCGAGTGGCCTCGGCCCTGTCATTTCTTCTTCCAAAATGGGTTTGGGGGAGGATATGGCCCACCACCTCAGGGCGTCAGCCCTCGTCCTTCAGTACTGCTCCTCTCGGTAGTCGATGGTGATGTAGTCCACAGAGAAGCGGGCGAGGAAGAGGGCAGAGTTCATGGCTGGGCAGAGAGAAGAGGGTTTTTAAAAAGAAAACTCAGTCATAGCAAGGCAAACAGCTGCTTCTCCTCACTGGAAAGAAGGATATCACAGGACTGTGGCATTCGTGGTAGACAAGTTCCAAGGCCTGCCATGGATGCCCGAAAACGTGGAAGTAACTAACACTATACATAGCATCGTCTCTGGCTCCCTTTAGCAGCCATTTCCCTGGCCAATACATAGAAAAACACCTTTATGGGGCATGTTATTGAGCAGATTCCGGCAGCAGAAAAGTGAATCCGTGGATACTTGATCATGCGGATAAAGAGGTCCTAATGTATTTTTTTTTTAATTTTCAAGTGTCTAGTGCAGGGGTCCTCAAAGTTTTCAACCAGCGGGCCGGTCCACCACCACCCAGACACCACTGGGGGCCGGATCCCAGTCTAAAAGCAGCTGCGGAGGCTGGCTTGCTCACAAAACAGGGGGTAGGTGGGGGGGGTTGCAATTGGTCCCAGGGGCCGGATTCAGGACCTTGGGGGGGCCGGATTCAGGACCTTGGGGGGCCGGATTCAGGACCTTGGGGGGCCGCATCCGGCCCCGGGGCCTTAGGTTGAGGACCCCTGGTTTAGTGGAACAGACTAAACTCGACCCAGCCACTTGCTGGCTATGCCAGTACTAGTCCGTTTCAGTGGTAAAGCTAACAGCTGCAGAATTAAAAGTCCAAGACAAACAGGTGCTTTCCCTGAATGGCCAGGAGGGTCTCCTCAAATTCTGGAGGAGTCCGCTCCGGATGAGCGTTTTAAACTGTTTCACGGTTGCTCACTGACTATGTGCATCACGGCTGTAGTGCTAATGGTGTGTGGTAAGGAACCAGGTGTCTATGCCGAGCACTCCCCCCCCCACTCCTTTTTTCCTCTGCCAGCAGGGAAATCAAGCAGTTTCCACCTTCGGGTTCCAGGTCTCGGCCACACCTCAGCTGTGCCTTAAACCACACTTTATACTTTATTCCTTTATTGCAGTGAATTGACCCGAACACAATTTAAAACATAACAATACAACAGTTTGAATCTATGACATAGCAATGCAAACAATAAATTCCTAGATCAATCTTCTGCCACTAGAACAGCCCTTCTATGGATAGCAGCCATATGAGCAAGTGGTCGCGGGCAATCCCAACACAAACTTAGATCCATTGGTATGCCCTTCGAGTCCATCTTACTATTTGGTCAACATCAGGCCTATCGAGACCTTAGCCAGCGACTTAATGATATTGAGAAGCAGGAATTGCTTGCATTAGCAAATAGAACTTAAACAACACGTTGCGAACAAGGTAGAATCTTTAGACCCGTAGCTCAAAATCGTGGGTCTCCTAATGTTCTTAGACTACAACTGCCAGCAGCCTTTGCCGCGAGCCGAACCGGTCAGGATTTCGGTGAGTCGCTGTCCCAGAAAATCCGGGGACCCACGGTTGGGACCCACTGCTGTGGGTGATTTTTGCCCACCCTGCTCCACCTCGGGGGCGAACGCAGTTTGGGTCTCCAGGGGTCGCTTTGATCCCATATCTGATCGCCCTAAATCGGTGTGGCCAGGGGGAGGAGTGGAAATCAATGCTGGAATCCCATCTGCCCCAAACATGGTTCGGTTTTGAATTTTCCCCCCCGTGGCTTTGAATTTTGGCTTGAGAGTCTTACCAAGAGACGTGAGGGCACAGCACATCAGCACGTGGTCCTCGGCTTGTAAGGTGTAGATGGTTCCAAGCAAGGCCCAGTAAAAGCTGGCCACGTGAGAGAACTGCAGAGAGCCAACAACAAGAGAAAAGAGGGATGGTTCTCTTCAAGAAACATTTCTTTTTTTCTTTTTTTAAAAAAAAGACCCATTACCTGTCAGGGAAGGTTCCCAGGGCTTGGGCCCTCATATCCAAACTTTGTCCCTCCTGGTGTTTTGGACCACAACTCCCAGAATTCTAAGCTTAGATTGCCAGTGACAAAGGACTGTGGGAGTTGTGGTCCAAAACATCTGGAGGGCCAAAGTTTGGACATGTCTGCCTCATCATCTTCACCATCATCATCTTATAACTGCAGAGCTGGAAAGGACCTTATGTATCATCTATAAGGCACAGCGGCAAAATTAAATTCCCATTCTTAGGCTCTTCAGGCAGATACATCATCATCGGCATCATCATTAATCAAAATGACCAGACGCAGCCAACCTGAATTATTTTTTAAAAAAATTGAGTGGCACGATATAACAGGTCAAGTTTCAACCCCAAAACTACGTATCTGTTAAAATACCGGTGCAATATAGTACAGTATGTGCTGTTCCTAATAATGCTGGTTTTTGTAGCTCTGATAGTACTATTTCCGAGATCTGCAACTGCTTATAATTCTGTGTGAAATTTCTTGCTGCTGTTCCCAGTGCCTATGTGGACCACTGAAGTGTGTTTAAGCCTCAACCAAGATGTTGAGGCTTAAACAGGTCTTGTTAATTTTGCCTAATTTTTTTTTGTGGGGGGGGGGACTCTGGTATCTCCCTCAATTGCAAGGTCAATGATCCGGACATTTCTTCTTTCTGTTCCTATAACGTCTGGTGTGCTATGTTCAAGGTGGCTTGTTTCTATTGTGTGATGTTGGGAGGAACAATCGAAATGCGACTTATTTCGTGCTTGTACACCCATGTTCACAGCAAAGGCATTTGGAAGCTCTATGCCAGGGGTCCTCAAAGTTTTCAAGCAGCGGGCCGGTCCACCACACCCCAGACACCACTGGGGGCCGGACCACAGTCCCCCCCCCCAAAAAATGGCCAACATGGAAAAAAGGGGGGAGGGAGGGGCAAGTGGGCTCCACTAGCCCCACTAGCCAGCATGCTGATCATCTGGGCATTAGTTGGGGGGAGTGGGAGAAGCGACATAGCCCAATGCTTTGAACTCCCACAGCAATAGAAGCAGCTGCGGAAGCTGGCTTGCTTGCAAAGCAGGGGGTAGGTGGGGGGGTTGCAATTGGTTCCGGGGGCCGGATTCAGGACCTTGGTGGGCCACATCCGGCCCCGGGGCCTTAGGTTGAGGACCCCTGCTCTATGCCATGAAGGCCACTCCCCCTGACACTTCCCACAGAGCTTGCTACTGCCTGTGGCCCTGATCCTCAAGGAAGCTTCTGCAGAAGCCCCTCTGGAATGAATCGAGTGGAATTTCAGAGTTGGAAGGGGCTTTTTGGTGACGGCAAAAGAGAAGATCACGGCAATTGGGGGGGGGGAGTGGAGCGGGGTTGAGGAATGTGGATTTGGGTGAACCGGTGGATATAGTCTATCTGGATTTTCGAAAGGCTTTTGACACAGTCCCTCACCAAAGGCTGCTGAGAAAATTACACAGTCAGGGGATAAGAGGGCAGGTCCTCTTATGGATTGAGAACTGGTTGAGATCCAGGAAACAAAGAGTAGGTGTCAGTGGGAAATTTTCACAATGGAGAGAGGTGAAAAGCGGTGTGCCCCAGGGCTCTGTCCTGGGACCGGTGCTTTTCAATCTGTTCATAAATGACCTGGAGACAGGGATAAACAGTGAGGTGGCCAAGTTTGCAGATGACACAAAACTTTTCCATGTGGTAAAAACCAGAGAAGATTGTGAAGAGCTCCAGAAGGATCTCTCCAAACTGGGGGAATGGGCTGAGAAATGGCAAATGCGCTTTAATGTAGCCAAATGTAAAGTAATGCATATTGGGGCAAAAAATCCAAACTTCATCTATCAACTCATGGGCTCTGAGCTATCCGTGACGGATCAGGAAAGAGATCTTGGTGTGTTGGTGGACAGCTCCATGAAGGTGTCTCCCCAATGTGTGGCAGCGGCGAAGAAGGCAAATTCCATGCTAGGGATTATCAAAAAGGGGATTGAAAATAAAAAAAGCCAACATTATAATGCCATTATACAAAACAATAGTAAGGCCGCACCTGGAGTATTGTCTACAATTCTGGTCACCGCATCTCAAGAAAGACATAGTGGAACTGGAAAAGGTGCAGAAGAGAGCGGCTAAAATGATTACTGGGCTAAAATGATTACTTCCTCCCTTATGAGGAAAGGCTAAAATATTTGGGCCTCTTTAGACTGGAAAAAAGGCGCCTGAGGGGGGATATGATTGAGACATACAAAATAATGCAGGGCATGAGTAAAATGGATAGAGGGAAGCTCTTCTCCCTCTCACAAAAGACCAGAACTAGGGGACATCCACTCAAATTGAGGGCTGGGAGAGTAAGAACTGACAAAAGAAAATATTTTTTCACCCAGCACTTTGTTAGTTTATGGAACTCCCTGCCACAGGATGTGGTGATGGCATCTGGCCTGGATGCCTTCAAAGGGGGATTTGACAGATTCCTGGAGGAAAAGTCCATCACAGGTTACAAACCATGATGGAGATGTCTAATCCCCAGGCTTAAAACCAGGGTACTTCAAGGGCCAGATGCAGGGGAGCAGTATCAGGAGACAGATACTGTATCTAGTCTCATGCGCTCCCAAACGCATCTGGTGGGGCCGCTGTGAGATACAGGAAGCTGGACTAGATGGGCCTTTGGTCTGATCCAGCATGGCTCTTCTTATGTTCTTATGTTCTTAATATGCCTTTTACCAAAAGCACCACAGTAAAGCGGAAGCTCATGAGATCCCCCTTTTGAGTGGCGAGGAAGTGGTACAGGTCGGAGACGATGACCGCCGTGTGCACGAAGAACAAGAACAGCGAGCCGATGGTGAAGATGACCTTGTTCGGAAAAGTGACGGTTATGAAAGGGTCCTTCCAGCTAGGCATCTGTCTCCCTCTGCCGCCGACAGTTCCGTGGGTCAACGAGTGACGGGAACGAGGCGTCCCCTGCTTCTAGAGTCAGTGAAGCCTATGGCGGTCTTAAAATAGAGAGCCCGGCCAGCTCCGACTCCTGGCCTAGGGCCAGCCGGCGGGGCGTCATGCTGATCTCACAATGACCGCAGGGTTCTAGAAGGCGAGGAGGCTGGTTTGCCACAACCTGGCCTTTTCCAAAGTTAATGTACAAGTTGTTCCGGGAACTGCTTCAGGAACGCAGCTGGGAGAACCTAAAACCTAAATAGGCAAATTAGAAAACGGGGGTTCTGTTGGGAAAATTATTTCCCAGTGCATAAGCCAAATAAACAGGCCTTTTTCGATGGTCCAAATGATCGTGGCTTAGCTGCAAATCTAACACCCCCCCTCGTTTCGTTTTTTTTTCTCTCAAGCCTTATTCTTGAGAAGAAAATTAAAATTGTAATAATACTGTCGTGTCACATTTCCAGGACTAAGAAGAGCATATGCAGATTACAGTAACTACAGGGAATTTATGCCACAGACCTCAAATGCCTCTAGGAGCCCTTCCCCAGTTCCTGGTTGAAAAGCTACCTTGATCAGATTTGGTCTTCCTCTTATCTGAGGCTTTCCACTTTTTCCAGCGCCAGTGCCAGGGGGAATGGAATGAAAGCCGGTATATTTTATTTGAACTGTGTTTTTAGCAGTTGCTTAATTCTTGTTGACCCTTGCTTTATTATTTTGAGGAATTTCATGCTGATGGACAGGTTTGCAGTGCTGTTAATGGCAGGGTTTTCTCAGGGAAGCTTCTGATACCCGGCGTGATAGTTTATTGAAATATGATTTGGATCCTTTGGCAGAAAAGTGGCATATATGTTCAATGAATGGATTTTTATTTGTTGACATGACAAGAGGAATTGGGTGGTTGTCCAGGCAGGAGCAACTTGAGAGACCCTCTCAATTTCTTGGGAGGACCAGGATGCAACTTTAATCCCCATTAACTGATTGATTACATTGTAAAAGACGACACAGCCCCATTGAAGTCAATGGAACTGACTTCCCAGGGACGCTTTATATGACGCTTTAGCCTCCCCCAAAGCCAAAAGCGGAAGCAGGACACGAGGTCCCGGAAGTCCGCCTCTGGAGGCTTTAGAACCGCCGCTCTAGGACTCCGCATAACCACGACGCTGGGCGAGCAAGTCTACAACCAATAGGCCGCGACGGAAGTGACGAGCAACGGAGGCCCTCCATATGTTTTGGACCACAACTCCCAACGGTCTTTTGCCATTGGCAATGCACGCTTAGAATTCTGGGAGTCGGAGTCCAAAACTCCAGGAGGGCCGCAGTTTCCGGAAGTGGCGTAAAACGGGCCCCTAGGGTGCTTCGGCGAAGCTTTATTCATCCAGGAAGTGACGTAGCACGGGCTCCGTAGAACGGCCTGCCAGCGAAACCGGAAGTAGCGAAGCCTTGACGGCGGGGTGGAGCGCGCGGGGCTTTGTTGTCCCCGGAAGTGACGTCAGAGAGGCGCCGGCGGCGCTTCCGCAGCCTCCTTGTACCCGGAAGTAACGGGGGGGGGAAATAGACGGCGGTGGTGGTCTTCCACCGAGCCTCTCCGTTCCCGGAAGTGACGTCGAGCCCCGGGAGGCAGGCGTCCCCGGCCATGTCGGCGGAGGAAGGCGGCGGCTCGGAGGGCCCTGCGGGGGCGAAGCGTCGCCCTCACGGGATGCTGAAGCTCTACTACGGGCTGCCGGACCCTGCGGCGGCGGCGGCGGCGGCGGCGGAGGCTTCCTTGGCGGGGCCGGCCCGGGGGGAGCTCGGGGGCCCCACCGACATCAACGGGCCCCACTTCGACCCCGAGGCCTTCCTCACCAAGGTGGGGGGAGGGACGGAGGGAGGGAGGAGTCGCCATGGCAACGGGCTGACCCCGGTCGGGAGGGTGGGGCGGGGGGGGGAAACGCCTCCCCATCATCCTCCCCCTCTTCCCCCATCATCCTAGAATAGGAATAGGATTTATCGTCATTGCACAAAACGCCGCGAGATTAAAAAGTGCCACTCAGTCAGCTCATTCGCAGACACACACACACACACACACACACACACACACACACACACACACACACACACACACAATCCAAGACATCAAAGGTACCATTTAAGACAGTGGTGCCCAAACTTTGGCCCTCCACACACATTTGGACCACAACTCCCACATTCCTTTGTCAATTGGAAATCTAGGCTTGGAAGTTTGGGAGTTGTGGTCCAAACATCTGGAGGGCCAAAGTTTGGGCACCCCTGATTTAAGAGCAGACATCCATACACACAAGTCCAACATTCACACGCAGAGCATCGCTTGTACTCATTTTAAAACTGGCATTAAAACTATGTGCGTGCACGCACGCACGCACACACACACACACACATACACACACACACACACACACACACACACACACACACACACACACACACACACACACACACACACACACACAGAGCCCTGCACTCTCTCACCTGACAGCATTCTTACTCATTACTGTAACCTGCCTTGGGTCCCTTTCCAAGGAGAAAGGCAGGGTAAAAACACTCTAAAATAATATATATATAAAAACTACATTTGAAAACAACAGTCCCCCCATGCAATATGCATGTTGCACATTCAACACTGAGGATACCCATCCACTTCAATTTTTAACAGCATTTAGCATCATCATGGAAGGGGTAGGTGGGCTTCCCCTCCTCCTCCTCCCCATCCCCCTCCTCTGGTAGCTGTCAGGAGAAACAACGAGGGTGAGGAAGCTCCCTTGTGTGATTGCTTGTACACTTACGTTTTCAGTGTTAGTCTCCATCCCCCGTAACTTTTGGATGGTCGACCGTGCATGATTGCATGGATTTTTTTTACTGTCTCTTTAACTGCTCGCATTCTCTTGTAGCTTTAATGCTGTAAGATGCCCCTCAATTCCCTGTTCTCAGTGCTTGAACATGTCTTAATTTGTACTGGTCTGTGTATTGTCCCTTGTTACTGTAAGCCGCCTTGGGTCCTTTTGTAAGGAGAAAGGCGGGGTAAAAATACTCTGAATGAATGAATGAATGAATGAATGAATGAATGAATGAATGAATGAATGAATGAATGAATACATACGAAAACAAGCAGGGAAGCTGTGGTCTAAGCCAGTGGGCTCAGCACTAAGTCGTCATCATCTTAGCTCTGCAGAGTTGCAAGGAACCCTCTGGATGAGCCAACCCACCCCCAGTCAAGGAGGCCTGGGCAATTGTGGATGATTTGCACTCCCAACCCATGGGCTCCACAGCCAGGCACCCAAATCTCCGACCTGTCCAGCCATCCTGTGAACTAAGGCCGTCGTCTCACAGTTGCTTTTGAGTGCTTTTTTCAAGCCCCAAGCCTGCCCCTGTTTCCTGTCTGTGCTTCCTCCCCTCCCCCCCCTTCCCTGGAGCAAAGGTGGCAACGCCCCAAGAAAGATTGCCTTGTGTCTATCGAGCAGTGTCCTCCTGCATCCGTGCCCTTGGCAAAGTCTCTCTTCCTGTCAGCTACCCTGCCACAGACCGAGTCTAGGGCTTTCCGTATGAAAGCGGGTGGCTCTTGCTGTCAGTGGTTCTCAACCAGTGGGTCCCCAAATGTTCCTGGACTGCAACTCCAGAAGCCTCCACCAACTCACTGTGCTGGATCGGGTTTCTGGGAGTTGCAGTCCAGGAACATCTGGGGACCACTGCACTAAGTGATGGTCACAAGAGAACGGGCAGAGCTGCTTCTGTCGCCCACAGTAACCGTATTCAGTGCCTCTTGTTTTCTGTGTGGCAGCTGCGGAAGGAATGCCCCCTGGCACAGCTGATGGACTGCGAGACAGACATGGTGAAACAGATCCGGGCCCTGGACAGCGACATGCAGACCCTGGTCTATGAGAATTACAACAAGTTCATCTCTGCCACAGGTAATTCGGGAAAGGGACACTTCCCAGTTAGGGCCACTTTCTGCCTGAGTCGTGGCACGGCCAACTTCTGTACACAGTCTGCACACAGGTTGTGGAAGCATCGGCCTGCTGCGGTGGCTGTCCCCTGGCCAGCATCGGGTAGATTGCCTTTCGAAGGGAAGTTACAGGACAGTCGCCATGGTTAGGTATCCTTGATTACTCTCCAACCCTAGCTAGGCCTCGGTCTCTGTTTTCCAAGCACAACTGTACATTGTTTCCCCCATCATCCACCGAATGAGTACAGTTGTCCCCTGCCCTTTCGCGGTTCATATACTGCGGTCCTGGTATATCGTGGGTCTGCAGTATATGAAAAAAAGCCCCCCTGGAGTAAGGAGGAAAGGCCTTCCCAGGCCCATCCGAGGCCCCAAAAGTGCTTCCCCGCAAACCAGAAGTGACTTCCGGTAAACCAGAAGTGACCTCCAGATCACTAGAAAGCACGTTTTGGGGGCTCTGGGGGCCTGGGAAGCCCCTTGCAGGCCCGTTTGGGGCAGTGCCAGGCCTGGGGTAAGTACAAGAGCCCCCAGAGAGCCCGCCCAGTCCCGACCTCACCGAGCATCTGCATATTGCAGATTTTGAATTATTGCGGGTCAGGTCGGGTCCCTAACCCCTGCAATAGGTGGGGGTTTACTGTCTCTGCAGATGCACTTATCCATGGGCTGAAAAATACTAAAAACATTAAACGAAAAACCTGAGAATTGCATATTCCTAAGAATGAAGTTACAAGAACCAGCCACAAGAAGAAGGCAGGGACTGCAATGCATTACATTTGTCAATAAAGTTGTGTTTGTTGTCATCCAGCTGATCCATGTTCTGTTCTGCATTCTTTAAAAAGATACCTAGGGTGGTTTACATGAATGATGGCTCTTTTCCATTTGCTAACCATAAATATTGACTGTTCTTCTTATTAAAATCGATATGGGAAGCTCTGTGTGTCTTTAGAATTACCTCATTCTTTCCTGGTTGTAGCTGCTTTAAAAAAATTCAAGTATAAGAACCTAAGAAGAGCCATGCCGGATTAGGCCAAAGGCCCATGTAGTCCAGTTTCCTGTTATTTCACAGTGGCCCCACCAGATGCGTCTGGGAGCGCACAAGACTAGATCTCTGTCTCCTGATATACCACTCCCCTGCATCTGGTATATTTAAGGTGAATGCCATCAATATTGCCATTATCAAAGACAGGTCAGGAAAAGGGGAAATAACGTGTGAACCTTAGCTCGGATCCCACCTTGACTGAATTACTTTCTGGGGACATCTACCAGCAGCTGTTAGGTCAGTGGTGGCAAACCTCCGTCCCTCCAGATATTTTGGACCACAAATCCCAGAACCCCAAGCCTGTCTTGCCAATGACAAAGGACGGAGGGAGTTGTGGTCCAAAACATATGGAGGGCCGGAGGTTCGCCACCACTGTGTTAGGTAGTATAGTATGGGCAAGGGTTTGGGGTGTATTAGTCTGTTGCAGAAATCAGAAATGAAATACTGCAAAATCAGGGTAGCAGGAAATGAAACCGCTCTGATATTAAAGTAACAGGATCAGAGCTTCAGGAGACTTGAACAGCTCTGATATTGAAGTACCGGGAAAGCACTTTGATCTCTCTCTCTCTCTCCCTCCCTCTCTCTCTCTCTCTCTCACACACACACACACACACACAGAGAGAGAGAGAGAGAGAGAGAACAAATCTTTGGTCCAGTCAAGCCTGACTTCATCCGAAGAGACTCTGTTTTATTAATTACTCAAACATAACTAATTAGCATAAATCATTTCATCACTTTGTTGCGCAGTGAGAAATTAACTAAATTTGGTTATGAAAGGTGTTACCTAAGAAAGCTACATGAATATGCATTTTTTTGTATACAGGTATAACTCTGATTGGTGAGTCTTAGCATAATTGGTCAACCATAGCTGTTGTGATAAGAGATAGTACTCTAACTGGCAAACAGTTTCGCTAATTGGCAGACTGAGCTGGGAAAGTGATAGCAGACCCTGAGAAAACCCTTTGGCTAACTTAAGAATCATGAGACCATGAGACAAGAGAGACAAGGTGGGGGGCTACGGGCTGGCATATCTGCTGTGGCCGTTTTTTACTTCCAGATGCTGTTACCTTTGGGGGAGCCAGAATCAAACATGGCTCTGTTCATGTCAAGCCAGAAGCCTCCATCCCAATGTCTCCTATCCCAGCATCAGTCACAATACCAACTCCCCCCCCCCAAAAAAAAAACAAACCCATTATCAAGCTTTTCCGTAGAGGAGGCTCAGAATCAGGCCTCTGCAAGATGTTGAGCCCTGCTTTTCCCGGCCAGACACCATCCGCAAAATGAAGAACGACTTCAAGAAGATGGAAGACGAGATGGACTGCCTGGCGGCGAACATGGCCGTGATCACGGAGTTCAGCGCCAGCATCAGTAGCACCTTACAGGACCAGCACGAGCAGATCACCAAGCTGTCAGGTAGGGCTGGTCCTTCTCCAGTCCCTGTTTGCGCTGGCCAGTGGATAGGAAACGGGAGAAGAGACAGGAATCACCTGGGGAGGTGTTTCTGTCAAAGCACCACGTCCTTAAACTGGTGGGCAGTTCTCGGTTCACTCTCCAGACCTCTTCTGCCTTAGAAATCTGGGAACCCCCAAAGCCAACCCCCCTGTGCCATGTTTACAGTGTTGAAACTTGTGTGCCCTTACTCGTCATCTTAGATCTGTGCATCTGGAAGGGATCCTCTTATTTTTTTAAAAATGAAAATGTATTTACACATTTCGATTTTAGTTCAAAATAAATCTAACTATTTTTAAAGTAAAATTAAATGATGGCATCCACCCCCTGTCAAAGGGGCCCCATTGGGGAATCGAACTTGCAGACCACTGAACTCTCCCCCCCCCTTTCCTCACCAGGGGTCCACTCTCTGCTGCGCAAACTCCAGTTCCTTTTCGAGCTGCCAGCCCGCCTGACCAAGTGTGTGGAGCTGGAGGCCTACGTGCAAGCCGTCCGGTACTACAGCAAAGCCCGCTCCATCCTCCACCAGTACCAGCACATGCCTTCCTTCCGGGGCATCCAGGACGACTGCCAGAAGATTATGGCCGACCTGGCGCAGAAGCTGCGGGAGAAGTTTCGGTACGCGGGTGGAGCAGAGAGCAAGCTCAGGGCCGTTGGATAGATGTAGTGGGGGGAGTAGAAAATGCATGGCAGTTTATTTCAGGCGTGTGTTTGTTTGTCCCCAAAGGACATTAGAACCTAAGAAGAGCTGTGCTGGATCAGGCCAAGAAGGGCCCCTCTAGTCCAGCTTCCTGTATCTCACAGTGGCCCCACCAGATGCCTTTGGTAGTGCATGAGACTAGATCTCTGTCTCCTGATACCACTCCCCTGTCTCTGGCCCTTGAAGTACCCTGGTTTTAAGCCTGGAGATGACATACCTCCATCATGGTTTGTAACCTGGGATGGACTTTTCCTCCAGGAATCTGTCCAATTCCCTTTTTGAAAGCATCCAGGCCAGATGCCATCACCACATCCTGTGGCAGGGAGTTCTACAGACTAACAACGCGCTGGGTGAAAAAATATTTTCTTTTGTCTGTTCTTACTCTCCCAGCCCACAATTTGAGTGTATGTCCCCTAGTTCTGGTATTTTGTGAGAGGGAGAAGAGCTTCCCTCTATCCACTTTACTCATGCCCTGCATTATTTTGTACGTCTCAATCATATCCCCCCCCCTCAGGCCCCTTTTTTCCAGATTAAAGAGCCCCAAATGTTTTAGCCTTTCTTCACAAGGGAGGTGCCTCAGCCCAGTCATCATTTTAGTTGCTCTCTTCTGCACCTTTTCCAGTTCCACTATGTCTTTCTTGAGATGCGGTGACTAGAATTGTACACAATACAATCATAGGACTTAATCATAGGACTTAATAGTTCGATGATGAGCTTTCAGAAAGTCTCTCGTTCACTGTCCTGGAGGTAGAAGGAAGGATGGAAAGAAGGACCATCTGGCAGTCAATATTAATGGAATTTGCCATCCAGTGTCACAGGAAGGGGGAGTGCATTGGCCTACATTCAACTCTTAAACCAGGACTTGTGAGCTGCTGGGTTTTTAGCTGTTCCTCACCCATGAGGTTTCTGCAGCAGCGTTTTGAACTTCCAGGTTCAATTCCTCTCCCTGTGCAGAAAAAGGGCAGGAATCAGGTTCCCCGGTGTCGTCTGCCTCTTTTCTCATGCACTGGCGTTTCACACTCCAAATGGCTTCACTCTGTGACCTGTGCAGGAGAAAGAAGAGGAAGGTTCAATTACTTACGGTTGAACCGGTCCAACAGCAAACGGACAACGGCAACAGCTTTCAGCAGCCCACTAAAAGGAGGGGAAAGACACGGAGCAGAGAGGTAGGAGTTTCTTTGGGATTTCAGAGGCATGGAAGGAATGACTGGTTAGCCCCAGGTAGATTGACAGCGATTCCAGCAGTTCTCTGACACATCAGAGCCATTGGCTTGGAATTCAGCTCTTGAGAGATCCTCCTCTTCCTCTTTTCCCCAGGGACGGCGGCTCCGGGGCCAAGGACCTGGCCGAGTGTGTCGAGCTGCTGCTGCAGCTGAGCGAGCCCGCCGAGGAGCTGTGCGACGAATTCCTCTCCCACGCCGGCTGCCGCCTGGAGGCGGAGCTGCAAGCCCTGGAGGCGGAGCTGGGCGAGAGTCAGCCTCCTGGCCCGGCCGGGCCTTCCACGGACATCCTGGAGTTCACCGACCGCGGCTGCAACAGCTTCGTCAGCAACCTGTGCCTGGTGATCGCCTCCTACCAGGAGCTCTTCATCAACCGGGAAGGCGCCCAGGGCATCGCTGCCATGGCCCAGGAGAAGCTGGTGGCCTTCGTGGACAGCCGGATGGAGCGCTACTTCGCCCTGGTGGAGCGGCGCATCCGGCTGGAGCAAGGCGTGGGGGACAACTCCCTGCTGGTGCGGGCGCTGGACCGCTTCCACCGCCGCCTGCAGGCCCTGGCCAAGCTCCTGCCCGCCTCCCGCGCGGCGGCCGAAGGGACGGAGATCGTGGTGGGGGCGGCCAAGGGGCGTATCCGCCAGTATCTCCAGGCCCTGCAGAGCTTCTACGCGGACTGCCTGACGGACATGCGCCAGTCCCTGGCCGCCCCCCGCCTGGTGGGCAAGGAGAACCCTAACCTGGCAGAGCTGTTGGCCACCATCTCGGCTGCCATCCTCAACCAGATCAAGTCTGTCCTCACCTACGTCCACCTCTTCACCGCCAAGGACATAACGTTCTCCAACAAGCTGTATTTCAAGGTACAGAAAGAAAGGGGGGGTGCGTCGTGGCCGAGGTAGTTGAGGGTATTTGAAGATATAGTAGCACTCCTGGACCCTCAAGAAAATAGATCCAGCCCCCGCTGCAGATGCTTTTACATAGCATGGTTTTAAAAAAAAGGGGGGAACCCTAGAATTACTAAACGCATATTTTCACCATGTATTACCAAAACCGGCCACTGGATGGAGCTAGAGACCATGCAAGAATACTTTGCTTGCTCTCTCGTTTCCTCTAGTGGCCAGTCCTGGTAATGACGTTGCAAAAATACGTATTTCTGGTTTTTTCCCCCTTCTGTGTGTGTGTGTGTTGTGTCGTTACAATCGTTACCGACTCTACATGACTCCATGTCCGTGGAGTTTTCTTGGCAGGAGTACTGGAGTGGCTTGCCAGTTCCTACTCCAGGCGCCTACAGCACCTGGTATTCCCTGGTGGTCTCCCATCCAAGTACTAACCAGGGCTGACCCTGCTTAGGTTCCGAAATCAAGCGAGATCGGATGTGCTTATTAGGGCATCTAGGCAGCTCTTTTCCCCTTCTAGTATTTTTAATTGTTTTCTGCCCACATATAAGTAAAACCTGAGATAAGGGGGTCCCACTGTACATAATTCCCACTAGCCCCAGACTTGGCAGGCAACCATTGATGTAAAAAGAGGTCATCTTGCAAATAACCGTGCAAACTCTATAAAACCCAAACCCTGAAGTAGTCGTCCTCTTGGCTGTCAGGAAAGACGTCTCTTCTCTGTCTCTTCCTTGAGTGCCGTGACTCCCAACCAGATCTTCCTTGAACAGCAACTCCCAGAAACCCCCGGGTAGCATAGCTAGTGGTGAAGGCTTCTGGGAGTTTGAGTCCAAGGTCAGAAGTGAGTACTCGGGGAGAGAGAGAGAGAGAGAGAGAGAGAGAATTCTGTAATTTTGGGGTCACTGATGTCAAGGTGGAGGAGAGTCCTGACCCATGAGCAGAATTTGAAAAAAGTCCTCTTTTGGACAAAGCCTCCAACATTTCCTTCACTGCCATAACCATGTCAGACCTTCTGGTTGGTTTTAACCACTTTGCGGAGTCGAATGCTTTTTTAGCTCTTTCTTTCCAAGAGGGAGTCAGCTATAACTGTTTCCTTGTGCGCAGACCCTTAGTCGGTGGTAGTGTCGGGCTCTCTCTCAGCATCATATTGCTTTTAATCCGAAGGGCTGCGTCCGAGTCTAGAAAAACATAAGATGCACTCACACAAAGGGGTCTTTAAACCTTTTTATTTACCAAGGAGAGCAGTTGTGCTGGTCCCCCCCCCCCCCAGATCAGTGGTGCCCCGATGTTCTTGGGTTAAAACTCCCCCGAATCTCATTCCTAGCTGCACAGGAACATCTTGCGTTGTTGGGGACCACCCAGTCCCCTGCTGCTCACCTCCTTTTGCCCGTGTCTTTGCATGTGGTCGCGACCGTGGCCTGACTTAGTTAGGTTCGCTTCGCAGGTTTTGACCCAGAAAGAGGACCTTAACGGCCGCTGGGAATTATGCCTTTAAAATGTCTCCCGGGTCCGCCGTGGAAGAACGATCGTGACGTGGCTTCCCCTCTGATTCCGCCCTTGGTTACCCTCTCCGGACATGTGACATTGTTGACGGTCGCCTTCGGTTAGAAATGTCTCTCCTGGCTGCCCACCCTTGGCTCTAGGTTTCGCCCACCATCCCTTGGCCTCACCCTTGCCTCTTTGCCTTCCCCGCCAGGGCGAATTCTGCAGCCAGGGTGTCCGGGAAGGCCTGATCGTGAGCTTCATCAAGTCCATTTGTCAGACGGCTCGGCAGTTCTGCGAGAGCACCGGCGACAAGGGGGGGTCCACCCCTCCCGCCCTCCTCCTCCTCCTCTCCCGGCTCTGCCTGGATTACGAGACCTCCACCATCAGCTACATCCTCACACTGACTGATGAGCAGTTCTTGGTGCAGGTATGTCTGGGGCCCCCTTATCTGCCAGATCGAGATCTGCTGATTTGCTAATCCTCTGCCCGAACGTATTACAAACTGGGACCGGACACACACACACCCCCAACCGAAATATCTCTTTCTAACAGTGAGGTGAACAAAACTGTTCCCTAGAGGGAGGCAGAGACCTTGTTTGTGGGGAGAAGTCACTCCAGAAATATGTTTTCACATCATTGCCAGAACTGGGCACAGGAGCAAGCCAGAGATAACCGTGTTTACTGTGACATATTTGTGACGTATGCCACATCACACACTGGGTTTCCACTCACTGCCATCACCAGATGAACTGGACACTTGTATGCATTTGGGAGAGAGTCACGCCAGGTTATATAGTTTTAAAATAAAACATTGAAACATTTATTAGTCTCCAAGTAGAAGTTCAATTTTATGATAGCTTTTAGCCGATGTTATTGTATTGCAATCATGAATTCTTATAACAATGTATTTCCTTTAGAAACCAGACCCTTTTCAGTGGCAGGATCTCCCACCTGACCAACTGACAATCTAAACTGACTCTCAGCTCTTTCAGCTGAATTGCACTGCTCTCAACTGTTAACTCTAACTCCTCAGCACCTATTAGGTTTCCATATATAACATTCCCAGCCACTCCCACCAGCTTGGTGATCGGCTATTCAAAACAGACTCATTAATATTCCTACTATTCATACCTTTTTGCCACACTTACTATTAAAGTATTTGCACTCATCTGTCTTTTTCTGTGGGGAGGGGGTGCCTTGGAACTGTCCAGCCACAGATACAGAGATCCTACTGTATGTACATAGGAACTTGTATGGCTGCTTTCTGTATTTATAAAAGGCATTCGGCAAATATTGTGGCAGAGGCCAGAATAACCGCACTGTTAAAAAAGGTGAGGCTTACAAATGGACCCAGATCCTTCTGAACAACGTAAAGTCCTGTTTCCAGAGGACCAGTCGCCGCGTTCCCCCAGAGAAGGAGCAAAGACTCGTGCGGCCCCATAAAAGTTTGCGCATTTTATCGGGCGTCGGGTTGTTGATTATCAAAGTGCTGTGCCATAAGGGTTGAGGGGACCCTGCCCCCCCCCCAATTCCTTCTGCTTGTTTTTTTTTTCACCCCCTCCAGGACCGTTTCCCCATCACGCCGGTCACCAGCCTTTGTGCCGAGGCCCGGGAAGCTGCGCAGAAGCTGCTGAACCATTACGTGAAGGTGCAGGGCCTGATCATCTCCCAGATGCTGCGGAAGAGCGTGGAGACCCGCGACTGGATCACCACCATTGAGCCCCGCAACGTCCGTGCCGTCATGAAGCGCGTGGTGGAGGACGCCACCTCGATCGACGTCCAGGTGAGCCCGGGTGGGGTGGGGTGACAGAGGAACACACTGGGGCCCCTCGAAACCCCGTTGGGTTGTCTGTCCTGGTGTTAAAGCGGCGGGGGGGGGGGCTCTGGTGGGTAAAGGCCGGCAGCATGGATCCTGCACTGACCAGATCGGTGTGGCTGTCCTACAGTTTCACCTCTTGAAAAAGGAGGAAAAAATTATAGAGCAGGGCTCGACTTACGGATTTTATCTGTTCTGAGCACATGCTCATAAGTAAAAACTTTTGTAAGTAGAGCAGCGGTTTCCCATAGGAATACATTGAAAACCAATTAATCTGTTATGAAGGGAACAGATTTCAATGCGCCATGGCCCTTGAACTGCCCCACTCAGCTGAAACAGGGGGCTGGCAGACCCAGTACTTTGCTGGGGCAGTGGTGGTCCTTGGGGTGGGGGAGGGAGGGGTGGAGAACTTATCCCCCTCACTTTTTAAATTGATGGCCGGCGGGCTACCTTTGAACCCTTCAGGGCTACCAGTAGCCCTCGGTCTCCCTGTTGGGCAGGCCCTGCTCTAGAGCAAAACGGCTCAGGTTGTTTCCAGCCAAGGCAGGTTAAATATCCCCGACAGATGCCCCCCCCCTAAAAAAAAAAACCCCATTTTAGGACCTCTCGTGGGGCTCAAAGGGAGGTCACTGGCTCCCCAAGCAAGCCGCTCTCTCGCCCGGCTGCTTTCTGGAACTCAGGCAGCTGCGGCTGAGGGTGACGTCGGATCTCCTTTCTCGCAGTTTGAATTGAGCGATGTCAGATGCCGAAAACAAGCGGGCAGCCTCCTCCTGACGGCTGGCAGGCAGCTTGAGGGGACACGGAAATCCAGTCTTCCTCAGAGGCCTTTTGAAAGGCGGACCCTGTTCTGAGTTTTCTCGGCATTTTGGAAAGGGGAATTCTAATGCCGAATGTTTCCTTTCAAAAGACTGTCCTGAGATCATATTATTATTATTATTATCAAATTATCACACGGCAGACAAGATAACTACGCTGGATTTTGTACTACAAATCACTAGTGGAACATTTCCCAAACATTGTTTGTTTGTTTGATTTTATTATTATTATTATTATTATTATTATTATTATTATTATTATTATTATTATTATTATTATTATTATTATTATTATTATTATTAAATTGCTTCTGCCTGGGAAACGTAGTTTGCGGAATGTATAATTTCCAGGCAGCATTTGTCAGGGCTCTTTTTAAAGACATACTTGTTGTCTCCGCCCCAGAGCCGAACCTAAGAGTAGGATGCCTCTGACCTTGTGCAGAGTTCTTTTTGGTAGCTCAGGGCGGCCGTCTGGATGAGGAAGGGCCCTGTGGATGAATGGACGTGGCCAGCCCTACCTTTCCATCCCTCCGTGTCTCCAGCCGCCCCAGAGGTCCTGGGGTTCGGGAGCCGGGCTTTCAGGGAGCTACTTCGTCTCCCGGTGGGGCTCCAATCCTACACCTTCTCTCTCTCTCTCTCTCTCTCTGCGCAGGTGGGGCTCCTCTACGAGGAAGGCGTGCGCAAGGCACAGAGCAGCGACTCCAGCAAGCGGACCTTCTCGGTGTACAGTAGTTCCCGTCAGCAGAGTCGATACGCCCCGAGTTACACGCCCAGGTGAGCTTCCAAGTGTTTTTTTTTTATCCCTTCCTTGTAGCAGCTGCCAGTAACCTACCCAGGAATCCGAGTTGTGGCTCCTGGCCTTCTATTCTTGAAGAACTGGAACCTTCCACTGCTCGGCCAAGAGGCTTCTTCAGTCCCACGAGAAAAGAAGGCCAGTCGCCATGACTCGGATCCCGGATGCCCTCCCCTGGACGACTGAGAATCTCCGCAGACAGGTGCCAATAATTTGTGAATAGTAGAGGAAAATTATATAATGAGCCTCCCCCTTTACAGCAAACCCTCTCAATGTGAGTTCAACAGTGGTTACAGGAGTGCTGTTTGATACTTCATTAATTCATTTAATTCTTTAGCTGCTATCAATCTATCTATGTATGTATGTATGTATGTATGTATCTATCTATCTATCTATCTATCTATCTATCTATCTATCTATCTATCTATCTGTCCCTCTGTTTGTCCATCCATCTATCTATTCTTTCCTTCCTTCCATCCTGACTTCCTTCCTAATCTATCTATCTATCTATCTATCTATCTATCTATCTATCTATCTATCTATCTATCTATCTATCTATCTATCTATCTATCTATCTATCTATCTATCCTTCCCATTCTTCTACCTTTGCATTGTGTAGTGACCCACATGGCTGCTTCCTATAAGTATTTATTCTGCCCTGCATTTGTTCATTTATTTTATACCAGGCATGTCCAAACTTCGGCCCTCCAGATATTTTGGACCACAACTCCCACAGTCCCTGTCATTGGGGATCTAAGCTTAGAATTCTGGGAGTTGTGGTCCAAAACATCAGGAAGGCTGAAGTTTGGACATGCCTGTTTTATACCATTCTCTTCCAGCTATTCTACTACATGTCCCTCCACTACTCCTTCTCCTTCCCTCTTCCGGGGGGCCCTTTCTTTTCGGTCTGCGACAACTCACTTGCCAGATTCCGTAGCGAGGATTCCCAAATCCACAAGAATGAATGTGTCTGCAGCCAGCTGGGGAGGCGCAGGTCACACACACCCTGTTGCTGGCACTCTGGACGGGTAGCAGCTTGCTGCAATTAACCACGGACTGCCCATCAACATCTAAGAGGATCTTGCTTGTCGTTTTGGCCTGTCTCCCCCTCTCCCCCCTCTCTCCAAACCGGCCTCAGGATCCCCATGGAACATGGAAAAAAGTGACCTGTCTGCCTTATTTGATCTGCAATTTTTCCCCCTCCCCAAAACCCACTTACCCTCTGCAGTGCCCCGATGGATACCAACCTGCTAAGTAACATCCAGAAGCTTTTTTCAGAACGCATCGATATCTTCAGTCCTGTGGAGTTCAACAAGGTGAGGGGGGGGTGTTGTTGTTGTCTGGCAAAGATCAGATAAACTGACACGGGGGCAGGGGAGAGAGCCAAGCGTCGCCACAGAAAAACAGCAGTGTGGCTTAGTGGACGGAGCAGCAGTCTCGGGCAACAGAGGCCTGGGAAACTGCAAATTAAAGGCCAGAACAGGCTGCATTTTTGTTACAAATGGCTTCTGCATTGCACGAATGAGCCATGGGTTAGATTAACGGGCTTTTGTTTTTTAAAAAAAGATGCTTGAATCAAACAGTCAGATCCAGGCTCTCTCGGAAATTCCAGCAGACATTTTTTTGCTTGTCCATGTGAAGGTTGTGGAGCAATTCCAGTAAATGTCTTTGCAGCATCAGGAGCCCAAATTATGGCATGTGTTCTCTTCAGGATCCCTTGGCAGACCTAGAAAGATGTAATATATTTATTTGTTTATTTATTTGAAATATTTCTACCCCACCTTTCTTCCTTCCTTCCATCCATCCTTCCTTCCATCCTTCCTTCCTTCCTTCCTTCCTTTCTTTCTTTCTTTCTTTCTTTCTTTCTTTCTTTCTTTCTTTCTTTCTTTCTTTCTTTCTTTCTGTCTTTCTTTCTTTTTGTCTTTCTTTCTTTCTAAGGACCCAAGGCGCTTACATCACAGAAAGGCAGTATTTAAAGTTAAAACACAATGAGTGTAATGAGGCAGCTCAGATCATGAAAAAGCTGTATTTAAAGTTAGAAAACACTAAATATTCACAGAATAAACAAATACCGCTCTGAGAAATGGTAAACACGAACAAAACTCAAGACAAAACAAAAACAACAGTCAAAGCAGTGAGTAAGGTATGAGAGTCCATCTAAATATCCCACTGAAGAGAAAGGTCTTGACTTGAAAGGTTGTGGAACGATAAGCAAAGATGGGGCCAGTGTGGCCTCCAGTGGCAGGGAGTTCCAGCGTCTGATAGCAAACCTCAGAGACGGATTTATGCGGGTGGTTCCTCTCCCTCCTCTCAGGTGTCCGTTCTGACCGGCATCATCAAGATTAGCCTGAAGACCTTTCTGGAGTGTGTCCGCCTGCGGACCTTCGGACGCTTTGGCCTGCAGCAGATCCAGGTGGACTGTTATTACCTGCAGCTGTACCTGTGGCGCTTTGTGTCAGACGAAAACCTGGTTCACTTCCTGCTGGACGAGATTGTGGGCAGCACGGCCCATCGGTGCCTCGACCCGGTGCCCATGGAGCAGAGCGTCATTGAGGTCATCTGCGAGCGGGGATAGGGCACCAGGAGGAGGGCCGGCGACCCATAAGGACCCCGGGGGCAACAACGCAGGCGCTCGGGACGTCCCTCGTTGCAGGTCTTCGGGAAGAGGCTGTCCAGCCGGGACCGCAAGCGGTGGCCATTTTGATTGTAATAAATTAAGAATAACTTCAAAGTCTTGGTTGTATTCTTGCCAATCACCCTTCTTCTCCCGTAAGCAAAACTTCCGGGAGAAATAAAACAGTGGCGGTTGTGTGGTGTTTGTCCGTTGTTTGTTTGTTTGTTTGTTTGTTGTGTTTGGTTTTCCTGAACTTCCTTCTCTGCTCAGGGTGGCGGTGGCTCCCCAGATTTCTGGTGATGCAAGATCTTTCCCACAATCTGCTGCTGGGGCCTATTATGGGATGGAAAGCGCAAGGGGAGACACCAGCATTTCCCCTTCTGTCCATCTGCCCACCTTCCTTCCTTCCTTCCTTCCTTTCGTTCTTTTTGTTCCTTCATTCCCTCCTTCCTAATCCACCCATCTATCTGTCTGTCTGTCTGTCTGTCTGTCTGTCTGTCTGTCCCTTCCTTTTCTAATCTATCTGTCTGTCTGTCTGTCTGTCTGTCCCTTCCTTTTCTAATCTATCTGTCTATCTGTCTGTCTGTCCCTTCCTTTTCTAATCTATCTATCTATCTATCTATCTATCTATCTATCTATCTATCTATCTATCTATCTATCTATCTATCTATCTATCTATCTATCTATCTATCTATCTATCTATCTTTCTATCTATCTATCTAATCTTGAATTCCTTCCTTCCTTCCTTCCTTTCGTAGCTCATCTTTTGTGTTGCAACGTGGGACTCCCCTGTGTTCCTTGCCCAGCGCAAGCCTGCCCATTAGGCAACACCACCAAGGCGGAACTCCTGTTGTGCAATCAGAACAGCCTGTCCCTTCTGTGCCTGCCGGGTGCTCCAGCCTACAAAGCCCCACAGGAAGCAGCCATGGGCCTAACTCATGGTTCCCCACCTGGGGTCCCCAGCCCCTCCTGGACTACAAAGCCCAGAAGCCTTCGTCGTAGTTGTGCTGGCTAGGATTTCCGGGAGTTTGTAGCCCAAGAACGCCTGGGAACCGCAGAACTATAAGATGAAGCAGCCGCTTTGTTATGAAGAGGGCAAGCAGTGAAGTGGGCCGGCCCCACCTTTGGGGAAAGTACATTGGCTGGCCCAGGCGAGGAGAGGGACTATACATGATCTGTATGTTGTCAAGCAAGGAACTAAACTTTCTTTGAAGTAAAAATAATCAAATGCATAGAGCAGGGGGTGGCAAACCTTTGGCACTCCAAATGTTTTGGATCACAACTCCCAGAATGCTGAGCCTGGATTACAAATGGCAAAGAACTGTGGGAGTTGTGGTCCAAAACCTCTGGAGTGCCAAAGGTTTGCCACCACTGACATAGAGGAAGAGTTGAAAGTCTTGGAGTTCTTACAACCTTGTATGCTGCCTGCATATCCAGTGATGAGGGGTCCTCTACTGGACAGGGGTGACTGTCAGTCTATCCATCACTAACCAATCATTCCCTCCTGCTCTGGAGGCCCGCCTTTCGGCCGAGACCTGGTTGCCCTCTCTTGAGTCTGATGAAAGGCATTGTCGGGGTGTAGTTCATCTGCTGTTGATCTGTTCACATCTGTCGGCAATGAAACCTTTTTATTTATTTATTTATTTAAAACATTTCTATCCCAACTTCCTGGAAAGGACCAATGTGGCTTACATCCTTAAAAAGGTATCTAAACGCTAAAAACAAGAATGATACAAATATTTGGGGTGGAAAAGAAACTGATATTATATTGAAAAGAGTACATACTTAAAACAGCACAATCATCCATTTTGAACTACTCTATCTTTTCTCCTACAAAAATCTCAAGAGTGACCTTAGGTGCCAATGAATAAGAAAGGGGTGGACATCCTGGAGAACTTGAAGCTACTCTCCTTCCCAAGTGGCTTAAAATGACCTGGAAACGAACTCAAAATGAATTCTGCAACAGAACGTTCTTCTCCTGGCCAACGTAATACGGTAGGGCGAGCCTCCAAATCATTCCGTGATGAGGTCTTAAATCTAGGGTGAAGAGGGGAAAAAACTGCAGGAAATGATCAGACAGCTGTCCTGGAGAGAAATCTGCAGTCCTGTGGTTTTTTTTATTCCCCCAAGTCCCATGGCCCAAACAATCTCTTTTTACCCACTTTTGCAAGTTGCACGAACCCGACAGTCCAGAATTGGCCCTGGCACGACGCTTCGTTTCCTCTGACCCCAAAGACCTAGGTTGATCGGGGGATAAAATGCAGGAACCAAATGGAGAAGGAACAAAAGGGGGAGACTCGGGGAATTTCCCCATCATTTCCCCTGTGGTGTAACTTTCTAAACCACTTTTTTGGTGTGTCAACAGCAGCTGTTTGACGCAGAGGGCCGTGCGCTTGGCTGCCTCGCTCGGGTGGCGTTTATATGGGACGACACCCCGGGCGGACTGGCCAAGAAGGGACGACCGCCAACATGCCGAGGTTTCACCCGAATTGCCCTCCCCGTAGTTTTGGGAAAGGTGAGTCCAGGGGAAAAAGGGATCCGGGTGTGCTCTTATTCTAACAGGACCCCCCCCCCACGGGCGGTACAGTCGTACCAACAGCGATTCCGCCAGTAGTCTGGTAACCGCATAAAGATTAATCAACCACAATAGCAAACATCTCGGCTGACACAATTTATTGGGCACCTTGATTCTGTCATCTTGAGAAGGAACGGTGGTGTGTTTTTACTTTCATTTAATTTTTTTTTTTGGGGGGTGTAAGAATTTACCAACACCTACTCTCCCCCACCACCACCATCACTTGACCGGGAAAGAACTTACAATTACAATCAGAAGCTGACCTGGCTTTTATTTCAAGTCACTGCCCTCCGGAGTAGGAAGAAAACAGCAGGTGTGGGTAAATGCTTCCCAAACAAATTGATGAAAAGAACAACCAAAGCTGTCTGAGATCATCTGTCCAACCCCAAGTGGTCTCATTTAAAAATATGGCTTCAAACCCTCACCTACTTACTACTTAACCATCTCTGTCTGTCTGTCTCTCTCTCTCTCTCTTTGTGTGTGTGTGTCTTTTCTTTCTTTCTTTCTTTCTTTCTTTCTTTCTTTCTTTCTTTCTATATCTATCTATCTATCTATCTATCTATCTATCTATCTATCTATCTATCTATCCCCATCTTCCCCTCCCTCCTAATCTATCTGTCTAGATTTTGTATTTTGTCTAGTTCCATTTTGCATCTGTGAGCCTTTTCACACGACCCCTAAGATCCGCTGGCCACTTAAATTCGGACCAGAGATCTTGGGGGGTTCTTTGCTCTTCCTGTGTTCCCACCCCCTCCGCACTTCCTTGCTCCTGTCTGCGTTAGGGGAGGGAGAAAAAAAGAGAGGAAAAAATGCAGGCTCACCTCTGCGGGTGTCTGCGGGTCGAAGCCGCCCCGAGCCCCTCATCGTCCTGATTCCTGTCTCTTAAGGGGGGGGGGGGCAAAACAACAACAACAACAAACAGAAGCCAGGAGAGCCTGGCACTCTCTATGTTAGATCCGCATCAGGAATTTTCACCTCCAGAGAGCAGGTACCTGAAAAGTGCCCTGGGACGCGCTTAGGTGGGCGTGGTCACACTTAATTTTCTGTAAACTCCGGAGCTGGTGGGGAAACAATTTTAAGCTCTGGAGCTGGGAGTTTAGGGGTCGTGTGAAAAGGCCCTGTGTGTCTTTCTCTGCTAGCCATCTATTCTTATTCTTATTGCTCACTTTATTATTTTTATGAATGTTCTTGCACTTTTAAGGATCACGGTTTTCTCCTGATGCCTTTTTTTTTTTAAAAATTGCTATGGTGTGTTTAGGGTCATGTTATATTCTGTTACTTGGAACTTGCTTGGTTCGCCTCCAAGGGTAGTAGCCCTGCCACTAGCCGGGTGAGATAATGCAAAGGAAATGAGATTGGTTTGTTTATTTGGATTGTTTGATTTACACACTGACCCATTAGTGCAATTATTACTCTGGGTGGTTTATGAATTAAAGCTTAAAATGCAAAGCTTAAACTTTCCAGACACCCCTGAGTAGCATGACTCATAACAATATGGTGGGTTTTTTTAAAAATCACTTAAAAAACCCACCATTTAATTTAATTGTTCAGAGTTGTTAGATGTTTATTCTGGGCTGTCTTTTGGTTTTTCTGAGGTTGCCCCCATCTTTAAATCCTGTGTTGGCAAGTGCAGAAAGAGTTCAGGGGATAATTTGTTTCTCCCTTTATTGTTTAAAGCAAGAGTAGAGCCAAAATTGCAAATTCTATCTTCCGAAAGAAATGTGGTTATTTTCCTCATCACGGTTCCTTCTTATCCTAGCTTCTCAAAGTTAGAACAAGATTCTCCCTGTGCATCTTGCACAGGAGCCCTAGAGGTCAAAAGAGTGTCAACACGGTGCTAGAGGAATGATCAGAGCTTGGGAAACCAGTTTGGACCAATTTATATGGTTGCTAATCCCTCTAACAATTAGATCACAGGAATTTACATATGTCTTTGTTGCATAGTTATGAATGACTGGGTTAAATCCTTCTTTTTGGCTCTGCAGTAGAAGAGAAGAGTAGCTTCAAGTTCCCAGAGCAGTCCACCCCCTTTCCCCCTCATCCACTGGCACTTTCAGTCTCAATAACTCACTCTGAGACATTAGTACTAATAGTGGCAGTGATGATAGGAATGATAACATTCTTTCTTACAGTACAGTGGTGGCGAACCTTTGGCACTCCAGATGTTTCGGACCACAACTCCACAGTCCTTTATCATTGCCAATCTAGGCTCAGAATTCTGGGAGTTGAGGTACAAAACATCTGGAGTGCCGGAGGTTCGCCACCCCTGTTATAGCCGAAAGGATAGAAACCATTTTCTTTACTTAACGGCTGCAAAGAGATCAAACGGCAAACAGAACAGACACGACGGCTTTGCAGCAAGAGGTCTCAACCCTCACTGATTGCTTCCAACAGACTGACCCGAGGGAAAGAGCTGCAGAGCAAAAAGACGGGGCTCACTTTGAATCAGAGGCAGGGGATGGACGATTGGTTTGTGTTGTTTGTGATTGACAGCCACCCTAGCCAATAAAGGTCCCTCCCAGCCAAACCTATTCAGGGCAGCATGCAAGGGTGCAAAATTTCCTAACGTGATCATGGATTAATCTGCACCTTTCTCTCCTCTTCTCCACAGTCACCTTTTGCTTGGCCATTCTTTCCACGCTGGCTCTGGGTGACCCCCTCGGGGTCCCGCCTCTCTGTTCCCTGACCATGGTGAATTCCCTCCGGGTGGCCAACTGTCAAGGACAACACCGCAAAGCCGTCCCGGACACTGATTCCTCAGTCCAGGCCTTGCTCCTGAACTTCAACGCCTTCTCCGCCATCTCGGGCACCTCCTTCCCGCGCATGGCATCTCTCACCTTCCTCTCGCTTGGGAAGCAACTGGGGGGTTCCCTCTCGGTCGGGGAGAGGGCCTTCCAAAATGTGTCAAACGTCACCTTCCTGGACCTCGGGGGCAATGGGAACGTCAGCCTCCACCCTGCCGCCTTCAGGGGCCTGGCCAAACTCAAGGAGCTACTGCTGGACGCCAACGGGTTCGGTGAAGGAGTGCTGGAAAGCGGATTCTTCCAGGATCTGGTGTCCCTCAAGCGCCTGGATCTGTCCGGGAACCACATCCGTCGGCTGAGGCCTGATCCGTCCTTCCGAGGGCTCGCGGCGCTCAGTGTCCTCCAGCTGAAGCTCAACCGGATTGAGGGCATCTGCGGGGATGACCTTGAACACCTCGGGGGGCGACATTTGGACCTCCTCGACCTGTCTTCCAACCGGCTGCTCCGCCGCTCGGCCTGCAGGAACGCCTTCTGGAACCTCACGCTGGGGACCCTGGACGTGTCGGGCAACCCTTGGAACGTCAAGGAGGCCGAGCGGTTCTTCGCGGGGCTGGACGGAGCCAAGATCCGGCACCTTGCGCTCCGACATTCCGGTGCCATTGGGAGCGGGTTTGGCTTCCATAACCTCCAGGACCTCTCGGGCAGCACCTTCTCCAGGCTGCGTCAGGCCGGCGTGGTCTCCCTCGACATGTCCCATGGGTTCCTCCACAAGTTGGTGTCCTCGGCCTTCACGGGACTGCCCGACCTCAGCCGTCTGCTCCTGCGATCCCATCGGATCGGCCGGATCCAAGATGGCGCCTTCGCTGGGTTGGGCAAGCTGCGGGCGCTGGACCTCTCCGACAACCTTCTGGGAGAGCTCTACCTGGAGTCCCTGAAGGCTCTCCGATCTTCTCCCCTTCGGCACCTGGCCCTCAAGTCCAACCACATCGGAATCGTCCAACAAGGGGCCCTCGTCGGGCTAGACGCGCTGGAAACCCTCGACCTCCGGGACAACGCGCTGTCCCGGGTCCCGGCAGGGAAGCTCCCCTCCCTCCGGCGCCTGCTGTTGGGTCAGAACCGGATCCGAGACGCCTGGGGGGTGGAGCGTCTTGGCGGAAACGTGACTCACCTCGACCTCGCCTCCAACCGCCTGGCTGACCTGGGTCAGCTCTGGGGTCAACTCGGGGAGTTGCCCCACTTACGTTTCTTGAACCTTTCGCACAATCGGCTGGCCCAGTGCCTCCGGGTCCGGAAGAGCCCTCCGGCGCTCCGGGCACTGGACCTTTCCCACAATGTGCTAGGGGTGATTTGGGAAGACGGGCGATGCATGGACATCTTCCAGGGTTCCCCAAAGCTGGTGGCCTTGAACCTCAGCTCCAATGCCCTCCGGAGGCTGCCAGAAGGGCTCTTCCGGGCGCTGGGGGCTTTGGAGAATCTGGACCTCTCCTCCAACCTGCTGTCTGAGCTTCCGGATCGGGCCTTCCAGGCTTTGGAGTCCTTGCACACACTCAGCCTCCAGGGGCAACCCCCTGCTGACCCTCTCCCCGGCTCCGTTCGCTGCCCTGGGGAAGCTCCAGCTCTTGGACCTGAGGCGACTGTCTTTGGTGTGTGACTGTGGGCTCTCAGACATCCAGGTTTGGGTGGAGGAAAAGGCCAGGGTGCTGAGCGAAGGGGATAAGGCGACACTTCTGTGCCTTCTTCTAAAACGTCCTTCTTTGCAGTGGCTCTCTCTGCCTGCCTTCCTAAAAAGCCAGTGTCCCCATCAATCAAGCAGACTCCTCATTTCCTCCACTGGAGGGGAGATGGAAACAGTCGCAGACAGCAAATGAATAAATAATTTTTTTTTAAAAAAAAAATGACAATAATTTTGAATTAGAAATATAATTTTTTCCTTTAAAAATTAATTGGGAATCAAAGCAATTTTTTTAAAAAAAAAAAATCCTAAAATCAGAATTAATTTTTTTGGCATATCCAAGCTTCGGCCCTCCTGATGGGTTTTTTTGGAGCACAACTGCCAGAATTCTAAGCTTAGATGGCCAATGGCAAAAGACTGTGGGAGTAGTGGTCCAAAACATTAGGAGGGCCAAAGTTTGGAAATGCCAAAGAAAAAATAATTCTGATAATTATAATGTTTAAAAACGTTTTTGAATTTGATTTCGACCTTATTTTAAAATTAAATGTCAACACCCAAAATTTAATTTTCGATTCCATTTTTTTTAGAAAATTAAGTTTTCCAAGTTTTTTAAAAAATAAATTTACATTTTTATTAAAAAAATTAATAGTTTCAAAACATATTGTAAAAAAATTAATTAAAATCTTAACAAATTAAAACATAATTTTAAACCATTTATTTAATTTTTAAAGAAAGGGGTGCTGCCATTAGCATCATTTCGACGAGACCTCAGTCATACTTATTTTTTGGGAGGGGGGGTGGAAGATTGTGGCTGGCAGGGGTTCCTAAAGCAATAACAGTCATGTTTGAATGTTTCCAGGTTGTGTTTCGAATGCTTTCTGTCTTAAATTGTTTTGCACTTCTCCTGTTTTCAATTCCTCTTGCCCAGCTCTGTAAACCGCCCTGGGATTCCTCTGATGTAGGTCGGGCTTTGCATATTTTCAACAAAATAAATAAAATAAAAATAAAAATAAAAACAATTTAGTCTAGGCCAGCTGACTAAATAATGGTGTTTTCTAGTAAAGTGATTTTGTAATGAATTGTATTTTAATAATTTTATTATTTATGTTTGAAAATAAAATAAAATAAAATAAAATAAAATAAAAAAGACTGCGTCATCGAACCACCCATCGCCACCACCATCCCTTCGCCTCTTTGCTGCAGGACCCGAGCCGAGCCTGGGAATGAAACCGAACTGACCACTCCGGATTCCGCGCGCCCCTCCCCACCCGCTCCTCTTTCCTGCCTCCTGATAGGTCCTCGGCCCGGCCCGCTGGCCCCACCCCCGAGCGGCGATTGGCCGGGCCCGGATGGGGACAGGATGAGCCGAGAAGGTGGCGCTGTGGTCTCACCTGGACGCGCAGGAGGAGGAGGAGGAAGGAGGGCGCGCAGCATCCTCCTCCTCCGGCCAGGTAAGGCTCCCGTGGGGCGGGCAGGGGGGGGGGTTGCTGGTGGTGGTGGTGGTGGTGGGGGTCCCCGGGAAGGATGCACCCATTTGGGGGCGGGGGAAGGAGTCTGAATCTGGGTGTCTGAATTGTATATACATACAATGACAATAAATTTATTATTATTATTATTGTTATTATTATTATTATTATTATTATTACTACTACTACTACTACTACTAGAGTCCTTTCCAACAAGGTGGGGTGGGGGGTGCTGAGTGCCCCGATCCGGGGAGATCGCCCCCCCCACTTATTTTATTTATTTATTTATTTATTTATTTATTTATTTATATAGCTTGTATGCCGCCCACTACCCAAAGGTCTCTGGGCGGCTCACAATCAAAATAGATAATTAAAACATCAAAACTGCAATAAAATTAGAACAATAAAAACATGTAAATACAATAAATACGATACATTAAAAACACAACATTTTGCATGGAAACCTTGTAACGCCCCCCCCCCCCCCGCCTCCTCCTCCTCCTTCCCGAGGGGAGGCGGCTTTGGCGTGCCTGGAAAATACAATGTAATAAAGGCAAACATGCCAATAATAAACAGATACAAAGAAACGGGAGAACAATGCAACACCAGCAAGGACACACTCGAAACGGAGTATCATCATCATCATCATCATCATCATCATCTGCTCGCATAATTCACCGATACTTCACATAGTCCTAAACGCTTGGGAAGCGTTTGACTAGTGATTGGTAATGCAAAATCCAGCGTAGTCTGCTGTGTGATTAATAATAATAATAATAATAATAATAATAATAATAATAATAATAATAATAATAATAATAATAATAATAATAATAATAATAATAATAATAAAAAAGAGTGGTACCTTGTATAAATGAATTAATTCATTCCAAATGAAATTCTGTTAAGCAAATTTTCCTTTATACAAATTACCCATCGGAATGCATTGAAAACAGTAATCCCTAATGGCGACCATTTTTATGCTGTACAGATTTGCCCCATAGGCGATTCTTTTTAGCAAATTTTCCCTATCTCCAGAATTTTTTATGTTGTGCAGATTTTAGGGTCAGATTTTAGGATACAAACCATTTGTTATATGAGGGTCCAATGTAACAATAACTTCAGAGACTCTGGCATAAGCCGGTACGGGTGGTCCCAGTACTGGGTGCGGTGCCTAAAATCGGAGTTGACAAATTCACCATAGGCTGCAGAAAGCCACCTTACTGGGATCTGCTCACATAATTCGCCGATACATCACATAGTCCTAAACGCTTGGGAAGAGTTCGACTAGAGATTGGTAATACAAAATCAAGTGTAGTTATCTGGTCTGCTGTGTAATCAGAATAAAAATAATAAATAGCATTATAAATCAGCATTGCGTCAATTCTGATTTATGGTGGCCTGTTTCCAAGGCTCTTCAGATAGACAATCCGCAGAAGTGATCTACCCTTTCCTTCCTGCCTACGGGTCACCTAGGCTGGCTCTTCTCCCAGAAGACCCAGTGGGGAACCGAACTTCCAACCCCCCTGGCTCCGCAGCCAGAGACCTGTGCCGCTATTCGGTTTATATCCCAGTTTCAATCCCTGTTTCTCAGTCGGTGCAGAGTAGATGACAGTGTAAGAAGAAGAGCTCTGCTGGGTCAGGCCCAGGGCCCATCTCGACCAGCTTCCTGGGTGTCCCAGTGGCCCCAACAGACTCCTCTGGGAGCACAGGAGGCAACGAGATCCCCGCCTCCTGATGCCACTCTCCTGCGCCTGGCATTTTGTGGGACCCTCCTTTTAAGCCCGGAGAAGACACATGTCTCCCCATCATGGCTTGTAACCTGGGATGGATTTTTCCTCCAGGAATCTGCCCAATCACTTATTTAAAAGGCATCCAGGCCAGATGCCATCACCACCTCCTGTGGCAGGGAGTTCCACAGACTAACAACACGCTGGGTTAAAAAAAATTCTTTTGTCTGTTCTCACTCTCCCAACCTTCAATTTGAGTGGATGTCCCCTAGTTCTGGTATTTTGTGAGAGGGAGAAGAGCGTCCCTCTATCTACTTTACTCATGCCCTGCATTATTTTGTACGTCTCTATCATATCCCCCCTCAGGTGCCTTTTTTCCAGACTAAAGAGCCTCAAATGTTTTAGCCTTTCCTCATAAGGGAGGTGCCCCAGCCCAGTCATCATTTTAGTCACTTTCCTTTGCACCTTTTCCAGTTCCACTATGTCTTTTTTGAGATGCAGTGACCAAAATTGTACACAATACTCCAGACAACTGATGCAACTGCCTGGCTTCTCCAGCAAACTTCCCATTCTCCAGAACCTCTTTCTTATCCAAAAAACCTTTTTCCTCCCCTGCCTGCTTGCTTTCCAGCCCCCTCCCCCCCCCGCTCTCCCCTGAGCTGCTTTCCAGTCGAGAGGAGGGCGGGGGGGGGAGGTGGGGCCTTACTATTGTTTTGTATAATGGCATTATAATGTTGGCTGTTTTATTTTCTATCTCCTTTTTGATAATCCCTAGCATGGAATTGGCCTTCTTCTCCCCTGCCACACACTGGGTAGACACCTTCATGGAGCTGTCCACCAACACACCAAGATCTCTTTCCTGATCTGTCACGGACAGCTCAGAACCCATTAATTGATAAGTCGGGTTGTGTTTTATTTTTCCTGCCCCAATGTGCATTGGGGCAAGAGAATAAATTATATATTATATTATATTATATTATATTATATTATATTATATTATATTATATTATATTATATACATATGTACTTTGGGTGGATAGATATGGATATTGATGTATCCAACCAATTTTTTTAAAATTTTGATTTATATAATTTTCTTTAAATGATCGTTATCCACTTTGCAGTGACTGAAATATTCTAGATTTGATTTAAATCAAACCCACCTTGTTCAGCTGTCTGCTCCTTCTACTCTCCCTGAGCTCAGTTCCTTACATTGCATGATTATTAGTTTTTTTAAAATTTTATGTTTGAAAACAAACACACAACAAGCTGCTACCAAGCCTAAAAAAGAAATGAATAACGCCAGCCTTCAGAACAGTGATATCGAATGACCTCCGCCGGCCCCCAGAGATTTGCTCCGTGGGCGTTCCTGGTAATTGACGTCTATAAAAAGAAACTCAGGAGGAATCATCATATTAAAAAGGACCCAGACAGACTGACGGCCGGAACCTGGACTTTGTGCAGGGTTTGTTTGAAAGCAGGGGTCGGGTGGGGGCTTAATTGGGGAATCCCTGAATGGATTTAACCCCTCATGAGAGATGTTTCTTAGGTTGGTTCCTGGGGTTCTTTGCTGCTTTTGCAGTGCCCAAGAAGAAAAAACAGAACATAATCCTAATTGGGTTTTTTTTCCCTCCAGGTCTGATATTTCTGCCGAAACTCTCTGAGTACAAAAGGGCTGAAGAGCTCCCTGACCTCTGCAGAAGACGGCAATGGAGCGACTCAAAGTCCCCCGCACGAAGGAACTGGAATTTGGGGGTGTCCTAGGTGAGGGGGGGGACCCTCACAGGGTTGGGAGTGTGCAAGAGAGTAGATCAAGCACAGGGGTCAAGACAGACCCCCCCCAACAGGTCAGCAAAGTCCTGTGCCCAGCCATTTTAAGCCCCTAACCTGAGATTTCGGCCTATGCCCTTCCAAGGTCAGGGGGAATTGTCCCTTTGGGGAGTTAGGAGGGGCAGACCCCCTGAGCAATAGTTATAAAATGGTGTGTGTGTGTGTGTGTGTGTGTGTGCATGTGTGAGTGTGTGTGTGTGATAAAGAGAGAGAGAGAGTGAGAGAGAAGCCAATTGTAAATTTAAAGACACCCCTGTAGCACACCCAAGGAGACTGGTTTTCAGAAGACTGAAAACCAAAAGTAGTGCCAAGCTGTGAATTTCTGTTTAAGTTTTTCTAGAAATGCAGGGATTCCCCGAGCAGAATAAGTTCAAGTTCCCTAGAGAAGCCCACCCCTTTTCCTCACCAACTGTTGCTTGTGGTGTCAATGTCCCACTCTGAGACCTCGGTAGGAAAAAGGACGAGAGGTTCCGTTGCTTACTGATCAAACAGCAAAGTGGCCAACGCGGCTGCTTTCAGCAACAGACTTCGGCAGGTTCAAAGGAGGGCTCTTTCCAACCCTCCGCCTTCTGGTTCTTATCCGCAGGCACTGCCGTCCTGATCCTGTTCCTGCCTGCCACGGTTGTCTACCTCCTGCTGGTCTGTCAGACGGAGCAGGCCAGCCTCTTGAGCCTCCCACAAACTTGGCCCACCCTCCGGTCTTTGTGGAGCCCCACGGATTTGGCCCTCGTCTTGTCCTGGATAGGCTTGCAGGCGGGGCTCTACATGCTACCGATGGGGAAGGTAAGGGGTCGCCCCTGGGCTTTTGCCATCGCTTCCTCTGGGCAGGCCAAGAGACGCCCATCTTGGCCTCAGTTTTCCTCATCTGTGCAATGGGACTTCGAACAAATGGGGGAGGGGAGGCCTTAGATGTGGGATTTTGCCCTGCCTCTCAAGGACAGGACAGGGACCCAGAGGATGCAGCCGTCCATTAGTCATCCTCCTACATTTCTCCCTTCCCATTTCTGTGGCTTTTTCTGGCAGGGGGAACCCAGATGAGGAGCAAAAGAGCTGGACTTGTCCACAAAAATTCACATTTCCATGGGCTCTTGGTTTGAAGTCCCCACGGAAGCTGAATGCTGTGGATAATAGCAAACACTACACATAGCATGGTAAAAGAGAAAATCCATTAACAGGTATTTTCACCATGTGTAATACCAAAGGTGTCCACTAGAGGGAGAAAGAGACCATGCTTATGTATTGTTGAAGAACACATAGTATGGTCTCTGTTTCCCTCTAGTGGCCAGTTGTTGTAAATACATCATGAAAATACATATTTCTGGGTTTTTTCTTTTAATATTTTTGAAATGCAGAAAATTATCTGGCAGATACAGTAGCAGTTAGTCTTTCAGATGCCCCGAAAGGTTTTGTCTTCTTTGTTTTTAAATTCGTCTTGTGTTTTGTCTCGAGAAACACCCAGAGGACACCTTTGTTAAGAGTTTTCCGGACTCAAGACCCCCTGTAGCTCCAGAAAACGCCCCCCCCCCCCCCTTCAGGCCTGTCTTTCTCGTCATCATCTCGATGTGTTTGGGTTTTTTTCAGGTGACAGAAGGGATTGTTCTCCGAGACAAAAGCCGGCTCCAGTACCGAATTAACGGTAGGTGCCTCTGGGGATAAAAATCAGACGCTTGCGTCCCTTTCGGCTCAAGTTATGGCTGATTTGAGGTTGGGAGTGGAAGAGGCGCCTAGTGGCTAAAGCCACAGGGGGTGGCGATGCTTAGGCATGATTTTAGTAGCGTCATCTACGTACGCTCCAGGTGGGAGCCCTTCTATTCTGCTTCGAAGGGTTTCTGACAGCACAACGTGGCGTATAAAAGTTATAAACTAAGAATTTGGGTAATCAGAATAAAAAATGGCCTGCCTGCTTTCTATTCTCCTTGCCAGGGTCCCATGCCATGCTGGTCACCGCCCTGGTCGTGGGGGCCGGTGCTGGTGCCGGCCTCCGCCTCAGCTACATCTATGACCATTTCCTCCAGTTGGCTTTCTCGGCCACCGTGGTCTCGTTCGGGCTGAGTGTCTTCCTTTACCTCAAGGCCTTGCTGGCCCCTGAGACAGCCCTGGCGCCCGGTGGGAATTCAGGTGAGGCCCTCCCCCCCGTCCCCTTAGACCAGTGGTTCTCAACCTGTGGGGTCCCCAGATGTTCCTGGACTGCAACTCCCAGAAGCCTCCACCGCTCGTGTGCTGGAAGGGGTTTCTGGGAGTTGCAGTCCAGGAACATCTGGGGACCCCACAGTTTTAGAACCGCTGCCTTAGGTGGACATGTTTCGAGGGAAGGACTCTAACAAGGCAGTCTGGCTTTCTTGCAGCGCCATGACTCCATCCTGTGGACTCATGGGACATGTAGTTTGGAGATCTAGGCTTCCCTGCTGGAACCCTCTAATAATGCCCTTGCGGAGAATTTTTGAGACACCGAGGTGGTCTGCAGTCCTCTTGCGGGAGTGGAAGGGCGACCCCCATGACCAGCAGGGCTGAAGATCTTGAGCAGCTAAAAAGACTTCATCCTCCAAGCCCTGCTGCTGCTGTTCCATGGCCTGGGAGCCATGGGAGCTGTGGGGCAGGAAGGAGGAGGTCTTTATTTGCGGGAAAATGTACACATACACACCACCACCACCACCACCACCGCTTGCTGGTGATGCCGTCACCCTTCCACAGAAGTCACGCCGGAGAAGGAATACAGGCGGTTGTGGGATTTTGAGGTTTATGGGGTAGAGGGTGGAGTCCCAACCTGGAGGAAATGCAGCACACCTCTGCCCCCCTGCCACGAGCCTAATTTAAACCCTTCATTGCCTCTTCCCGCAGGGAATCCGCTCTACGACTTTTTCATGGGCCATGAGTTGAACCCGCGCCTCGGATCCTTTGACCTCAAGTTCTTCTGCGAGCTTCGCCCGGGTCTCCTAGGATGGGTAGGCGACGGCGACGGCGGGGGGTGAGGTGTAGGATGTGTCCCCCTGAACTGGCTTTGTTTCGGGAAAGGAGTGCGTGAGCCCCATGTGGGCGCCTGATGCGTTTCGGGCGACCCTGCCTGGTGTGCTTTGGTGTGGTGATTGAGCCACCCGGTGGTGCGTTGAAGCGCCTTCGGGTGTCATTCCCGGACTTCAGCTGAAGTTGGGAGTCAGGATTTCGTGGGGAGGCTTGAGGGGGCAGGAATGACTGCTGGAATCAAGGTGTCAAAACAGTTGAGG
Source organism: Phrynocephalus guinanensis (assembly GCA_037367245.1). Lineage (NCBI taxonomy): Eukaryota > Metazoa > Chordata > Lepidosauria > Squamata > Agamidae > Phrynocephalus > Phrynocephalus guinanensis. Next base: position 1,703,639 of record CM074754.1, read on the forward strand.
GCTCTAGAAGAGTTAGGGAGGGAGGGAAGGATCCATGCGCGTAGGGCTGTTCATGGTTCTATGTCCAACCCCCACTCCCCAACTTCTTTTTAGGCACCTGAGGGGGGGGGATATGATGGAGACGTACAAAATAATGCAGGGCATGAGTCAAGCGGATAGAGGGACGCTCTTCTCCCTCTCACAAAATACCACAACTAGGGGACATCCACTCAAACGGAGGGTTGGGAGAGTAAGAACAGCCAAAAAAAATTTTTTTTACCCAGTGTGTTGTTATTCTGTGCAACTCCCTGCCACAAGAGGTGGTGATGGCATCTGGCCTGGATGCCTTCAAAAGGGGATTGGACAGATTTCTGGAGGAAAAGTCCATCCCAGGTTACAAACCATGAGGGAGATATGTCATCTCCAGGCTTAAAACTGGGGTACTTCAAGGGCCAGATTCAGGGGAGTGGTATCAGGAGACAGATATCTAGTCTCGTGCGCTCCCAGATGCATCTGGTGGGGCCACTGTGAGATCAGGAAGCTGGACTAGATGGGCCTTTGGCCTGATCCTGCAGGGCTCTTTGATGTTCTTATGTTCTTAGGCCTTAATCGACATGGCCATGCTAGTGAAGGAGACGGAGCTGAGAGGCAACCCTTCTTTGGCCATGGTCCTGGTGAATGGCTTCCAGCTTCTTTACGTGGTGGACGCCCTCTGGCATGAGGTGGGTTCAAGAGGGAGCCGAAGCCGAACTCTCCTGACGCTTCCGCACTCAGGTCCCCGTCTGTTGCCTCCGTTCTTGCTTCTGTTCGTGTTGTTATGCGCCCTCAAGTCGCCCCTGAGGCGTGGCAGCGATCTCCAATGTCTCCCTTGCTTTCACCCTGCCCTGGGAATCTCATCTTCCAGCACTATTGCTTGGTTCGGTCCTTGCCCCAGCCGTCTGGTCGCCTCTGCGGCATGGCCGCCCCATGGACAAGCGGCCTCCAAAATTCCATCTCCTCAGCAGCCCCTGCTCAGCTCTTGCAAATTCAAAGCTCGTGGTTTCCTTTAGGGTTTCGGTCTGTCTCCCATTGGGTTTTCCTCTTCTCCTGCGGCCTCCTGCCTTTGCCGGTCATTCAAGCTGCTGATTGCAACACTTTGCAAGCGATAGTTCTCAAAAGCAAGAGTTTATGGGCAGCTTTGGATCTTCTTATTGACAGCATCTGCATCTGGTGTCAGGGGCCGACGTATTCCCCTCGATTGGGCGGGAAGTGACACGTGTCTTTGTTCCTCAGAATCTAGCTGGACTCACTTACTCGAGAGACCTGCCATTGACTGAAACGCCCTCTCAAGTGGCTGGCAGGGGCTGGCAAGTGGGTGGGTGGCCTGGGGGCGGCGAGGGTGCTTTCGTGGGGTCCCGTGCAGCGTGGTTCTGCGTTAAGGAGGCTCCCGGTTCTCTCCGCAGGAGGCCGTCCTCACGACCATGGACATTGTCCATGACGGTTTCGGGTTCATGCTGGCTTTTGGGGACCTGACGTGGGTCCCATTTCTCTACAGCCTCCAAAGCTACTTCCTGGTCACCCACCCGCAGAAGCTCAGCCTTGCCATGGCGGGAGGCATCCTCCTCCTGAACGGTGAGTTGCCAGCGGGGAGAGAGAAAACGAAAGCAAGATAGGTCCTCTGATCATGTGCAGAAGGCCTCGCTGTCTCCAACAAACCCCAGGTCTGAGTTCTCTCCCTTGTGGAAAGGTTACTCTAGTCAAGGTCTCGAGTCTGTGCCTGCCCTTTCTTATTTAACCAGGGCGGATTTGATTGAAATCAAATCATGATTTAACTGCTGTTTTTTTTTAAAAAAACTTTTTAATTTTAATAAATCACTTCTTAAATTTGAACCATGGTTTTAATCAATTATATATATATTTTGCCCGTGCTATATTGAACTGTAACTCACCCTGGGCTTCCGGCATAAAATGAGGATTTAAAAGACCTAGATGGCTAGTTAAATGGTTCTGGGTTAGGAACTATCTAAAAAGTCATTATCACACATTTCCATGATGTCAGAGATAAGCAGGCTTTTCAGTGTGGTTTTTCGGTCTTGCAGACTGACTTTGAGGTTTTATAGTTTGCTGAGTCTGGGCAAAGGCAGTCCCAAAAATGGGGGTCCCAAAGGATCTGGAGAAGACCCAAGGCAATGGGAGAGCTGAGCGTTGGGGGGGGGGCTAAGCCCCATCCTGCACCATGAAAGGCAAAATTAGATAGCTTGCAGGAAGTGTGTGCATGTATTTAAACTAATGGCATGTCACCTATCTCTTGGATCCCATTCTTTTTAAAATAATGCCATAAGACCCCCTTATCTGCGGGATCAGCATCCGCTGATTTACTTATCCATGGTCTGGATTTTTAAAAAACATTAAAAGAATCCCAGAAATGTTGATTTCTAAAGGTGAAGTTACCATAACTGGCCACTCGAGGGAGACAGAGACCACGCTATGTGGAGTACCAGTGTTTGCTATTAAATTAATGTTTGCTGTGATCCAGTCTTAGCGTCCCAAGGAAAAGCAGGGTACTATTGTCATGATAATTTTGGACCTGCAGACCTGGAAGGGACCCTATAAATCATAATGCCCAGCCCCTCCCAAGGAGGCTAAACCCTAACCCTTTCTTTCCTGTCCTTAAATTTGTTTTTGCCCCTTCCTGGCTTTTCTCACCGTCTCCCCTTTTGTGCAGGTCTGGGTTATTCCATCTTCCGTGGAGCGAACTCCCAGAAAAACACGTTCCGCCGGAATCCTGCCGACCCCAAAGTGGCCGGTGCGTACTTTTCATGGCTCATTTCTCTCTCTTTTTTTTTGGTGCGGTCTAGATCCAATGCCCGCTCTGCTTATTTGGTTCCCGTGGCTTATTAAAATACAATTTGAAAGGTTGCCAAGGGATGTGTGTGGAATTTGCACGAGAATTCAGAGGCATCTTTAGGTGGCCATGAAAAATAATACTCTCTCCATCCATCCATCCATCCATCCATCCATCCATCCATCCATTGCTGTGTCACCTTTCTCCTCATAGGGTCCCAAGGTGACTTAAAAATAAAAATAGACAGTGATCATTGTTTTAAAGATGCCTCGGTCGATCGATCGATCAATCTATCTGATCTGATCTGATTTGTAGACTCCCCTCTGGCTACCAAGGCCATTAAAAAGCCATATTAAATAACATTAACCCCCTGTCATCCCAGATTTGGTCGCCCCTTGGTCTGGTTTTATATGTATGCCATCTTTTATGCTGTCCAGTTGGAACTGACTTAAGAGTGACCCTAATGGGCCTTTCAAGGGAAGTGAGAGATAAGGAAGGTGGCATCTTTAACAATCATGACCCAGTGAGCATTTATGGCTGGTCAGGATTCGAACCCAGGGAGTCACTCTGCCCACTGCACCCCCCCCAGGGATGATATCCAGGTATGCCTTTATTTATTTGATCATTTCTGGACCTGGCACAGCCTGTGCTGGGTGCCGACACTTGGCCCAAGATGACCACCCAGATAGAGATGCCGGTTGTTGTAATGTGGGTCGTGGCTTCCTCAAGGGGTCCGTCCATCTTGGATTGAGGTCTTCCTCTCCTCCTGCTCCCCTTCTGCCATTCCCAGCACGAGGGACTTTTCCAGCGATAACCCTGCCTTCTCAGGATGTGCTCCAACCTGGACAGCCTCCAGTTGCAACCATTTGTGCCTCCAGAGCGAGTCGGGGGTGAATTTGATCTGGGTCACTACAGCCCTCTCTGTTCACCATTTCAGGGCTGAGGACCATCCCTACGGCCACCGGACGCCGCCTGCTGGTCTCGGGCTGGTGGGGCTTCGTCCGTCATCCTAACTACTTGGGGGACCTGATCATGGCGTTGGCGTGGTCCTTGCCCTGCGGTAAGTGGGATCCCCTCTTTCTAAGTCACCCTTTGGCCACTCCGTTCCCGAGAAAGTTGGATGCAAACCCGATCTCTTTGCCTTGTTCCTCTTTGGGGGGGGGGGCAGAAGGGAAATACAGATTTTTTTTCTGATCAGCTATAAGTTCTCTTGGGCAGCAAAAACCAATCCTGGCTCTCTCTGATGAAGCCAAAAGGACCCCACTTGGCTTCTGAAGGCAGGCACCGTTTCCAAACCTAGCTGAAGACACAACGCCAAAGTGACAACCACCCCAAAACCAAGAAGGGGGGGGGTACAATTGCCATGCAGTTTCCCCCAAATATCCTGGACAGACCTCCTGCTGTGCTGTTTCTCCCCCCCCCCCCCAGATCTTCCACTTTGCTGATTCAAATAGTTTTTAATCTGTTGTCATCAGCAAATTCCCAGAAATAACACCAATGGAGCCACAAACAATGGCAGTGTTAGGAACAGCATCTATCCTTTTACTCCTGTTTTGTGAGTTTTATTTTTGTTTTGTTTTTAAATACAAGTGGCCTTGTGTGGGCACTAAATAAATAAATAAATAGCTCAACTATACCTGATGTTTCTAATGACAAACAAACAAGCCAACAACCAACCGTGGAAGCCAATTATGACTTTTGGCAATGCTTTTTGGGGGGGGGGGGGGGGAAGGGGTTGACCTTCCACAGCCAGATACTTATGTATTTTAAGTTTAAGGTTTTTAGGGTGGTAACTTTATTATATTATTTTATTTGGGTCGAGGTGGCTCTGCCCGTTTTGGTTCTTTAGAAATAATTTTTAAAAAGTGGGCACACTGCTAATTTGGAGAGAGGAGATAGAAGTCCTGTCAGGAGCCTTGCCCGGGGCTGATGGGCCGTGTAGTTCGGAACATCAAACGGTCCCAGAACCTGAAATTGGAGCCTCTTCCCCCCCCCCTTCATCCTTTCCAACTCTCCTCAAGTGGATAGAGGGAAGCTCTTCTCCCTCTCACAAAATACCAGAACTCGGGGACGTCCACTCAAACTGTGGGTTGGGAGAGTGAGAACAGACAAAAGAAAATGTTTTTTCACCCAGCGTGTTGTTAGTCTGTGGAACTCCCTGCCACAGGATGTAGTGATGGCATCTGGCCTGGATGCCTTCAAAAGGGGATTGGACAGATTCCTGGAGGAAAAGTCCATCACAGGTGACAAACCATGATGGGGATGTGTCATCTCCAGGCTTAAAACCAGGGTACTTCAAGGGCCAGATGCAGGAGGGAGTGGTATCAGGAGACAGAGTCTTGTGCACTCCCGGACGCATCTGGTGGGACCACTGAGAGATACAGGAAGGTGGTCTAGATGGGCCTTTGGCCTGATCCAGCAGGGCTCTTCTTATGTTATGTTCCTCCTGCTACAGGGTAGGGAGACCGGGGGAAGACGGAAACCAATCTCTCCTCCTCCTTCCTTTCCAGGCCTCGGGCACATCCTCCCGTATTTCTACGTCATCTACTTCACCTTCCTTCTGGTTCACCGAGAGTCCCGGGACGAGCACCAGTGCCTGAGGAAGTACGGATTGGCCTGGCAGGAATACTGCCGGAGAGTCCCCTATCGGATCGTCCCCTATATTTACTGAATCGCCGACGGATGGCTCTGAAAGAAACAGAACTGCATTCGTCGCCTCTTCAGAGACGCCTCAATTTGGGAAGCAATTGTTTTCTTTGCAGTGGCTCCATCACATACCCAGACCCTTACAGCCAGGCTAGCAAAAAAGCCTGTTTTTTGCTAGTGCAAACCTGCACTCTTTATTCTGCCTTCTGAAAGGCAGCAGCAGCACCCCATGTATCCGCAGCGGTCCAAATTCAGGCCATCCCCGTGGATACGGTAAAATGTGGATAATCCCAAACAGTGTTTTAATTGTGAAGGCTCTCCGTGGCAGGCTCTCTGGCTCCCACTAGTGGTCGGCTCTGCGAACTTCAACTTTAGAGCGATGTATTTTTGGGGATTTTCCCTTGGAATATTTTAATATTTTCAGACCGTGGATACGAATCCCGCAGATACAGGGGTCCTATTGTTTTTAAGGGAAAAGGGCATCATATGATGCCAGCAGGAGCAGATCCATTGATGGCTGAGAATGCTTCCAAAGGCTGCATCACGAACCCCTTGGGATGCCTTGCCAACTGCAAGGATTTTTTTGGGGGGGAGGGAGGGGGCTTTAAAAAGAATGTATTTAATTTTTGTTGTCATGCAAACGAGGCCTGGTGTCTGCATTCGATACCCTTTGGCTGACATGCTACACTCACAGCTATACTGAGCAAGGGTTTTTTTGGAGACAGGAGGAAGCGAACAAAGCAATAAGAGGACGCTGATTTGGAGTTATTGTCTAGCAGAAGAAAACAAACACTGAAGCTCTTCAAACAGACAAGTCGAAAATTTTATTCAAGGACATAAACGCTGTTAAAAACTGGATATTTAAAAAATATATATTTTCTGAAGCTTGAAAGTAATTTTCATACAGTATTTTAGGCTGTGGAGCAAGGGGAGGATTTGGGTCATGCATTATTAAGTTTTAACTTGAGTAGAAGGCTGGGTTCTGTAATAATTTTCCCAACCCAGGTCACTAAAACATCACTAACTGGGTTAAGCTTTGAGGTTGCCCCCAAAACTTTCAGGTAGGGGGGAAGTGCCCCAAAAGACTTAGTCACAGGGTCTGAGGCCACTCTCTTTATAAGGAGACTAACTTCCAAGATGGAAATTGCATAGACTCTGTGGTGTTGTGGTGTTTACATGGGGCTCCCCTCTGCAGACAGAGAACAGACTACAACACAAGGGTAAATAAAGGACCATTGAAACCCAAAATGGTGCATGCTGTTTTTTAATAGCAACTCTGGAGCGGGGAATAGATGGAATTTTCCTAGCAAGACACAAGCATTGATTTTTTATAATTCAAGGTAGATCAATTTACTGGGATTTTCTGCATTCTACCTGGTGTTCAAACAGGTCTTGACTTGAGAATTCTCACGTCACAGTCCCGTTTCTACAAACTTCAACTCTACCCAAGATTTTATTTTAGCCTTTAGGGTGGGGCAAGCAGGGCTAAAGGTTTTCTCTCTCTCTCCCCCCCCCCCCCCCGCTTGTAAGCTAAAAGGATCGAGGGCAGCACAACAGAATCTAGACATCGTGCCCCGTTGGTCGTAATAGGAAACCAAACTGATTTGTTGGACTCGGGCTTGTACTGCAAACAAACGGACTACCATGTGTATTTTAACTGTGTAGCTTTAATGCAGGCATGTCCAAACTTGGGCCCTCCTGATGTTTTGGACCATAACTCCCAGAATGTGGGAGTTGCGATCCAAAACATCTGGAGGGCCGAAGTTTGGACATGCCTGCTTTAATGTAATATCTATTAATGACGTAAGAGGTTAATTCCTTGTTTTCAATTACTTGAACATGTATTAATTGTACTGGACTGTATATTATCCCTCATTACTATAAGCCGCCTTGGGTCCTTTTCCAAGGAGGAAGGCGGGGTAAAAATACTCTAAAATAAATAAATGAAATTAAGAACCAGCAGGAAAAAGTTAGAAGGCCAGAGAACAAATACAACTTATTTAAATAAAGTGTTCTGAAGTTTCTCCCAAGTCTCAGATACAGACGGACCCCCCCCCCTTTTTATCTGCAGGATCCGTGCTGTCGGAAAATATTAAAAACATTTAAAAATAATCCTAGACATGTATATTTTTAAAGATGAGGTTACTAATACTGGCCACAGGAGGGAGCCAGAGACCACACTATGCATAACTCCCCTAAAGACTTCTCTTCTCCATATTTTGCAGAAAACAAAATTGTTTTAAAAAACACTGCTTCCAACACAAGAAAGCTGTCTCCAGAGAAGCGCTCACTTCAGAGAATTTCCAAGGCTAAAGATTATGTGTAGCCTGCACACTGTAATTAAAAATTGTAAACCGCCCAGAGACTACTTGTAGTGGTATGGGGCGGTATATAAGCAGAACACTTTGCTTTGCTTTTAGTCTGTCTGCTATGTGCTTTAAAAACCACGATTTAGTTTCCACTTGCAGTATGATTATTTCTTTCATTTAGTCAAAAGCAGAGGTATATTCCTGCTGGGTGGCTCCTCTGGTGGTGAAACAAGAGTGCTAGATTAAATGAAACTTTCATCTCTTCTAACAGATGGTCCTCCTGCGTTTCCTCTTCATGGCTGACATTTTAGATCCCCGCTGAATTAACAGGAAGGGGTTTTTAAAACACTCAGAGCAGCTGATCCCCTCCCTGGCTGACCCCTTACAGGTTCGGTCGATTTAAGGTGCAAAACGTAAGCCGACTTGGAATAAGCTCCAATCAATACCGAGGGACTGCTCAACCACAAGGAACCGTGTGTAATAATTCTCCACTAATTGGTTTAAAAGGAACCCAGAAAGACAACTGAAGTCTGGGCAAGTAAATTCCTTTTAATTAAATGTCCGTGACTCAAAAGAACAAAGCCAAATGTCTGGCCTGCAGGTTCACAAAAACGGTCTAATCTAATCCATCATGGCTTGGGCAGGCGGCTCCACACCTAATCTGAGATCTCATCCTGTCTGCAAACTCATCTCCTGTTTCCTGATTGAAAACCTTGTCTGGCCAAAAAATCCACCTTTTTTGGCACCGAGAGCCGTCCATCTGTGCACGGCTTAACGAGCCAAAATAATCCGGTGCAATCTCTCTTCAGTCCAATTCTTCAATCAATTTTTTTGGGGGGGAAGGAGGAGGCGGAGGCACCTTGCCACCCCACATCTTTTCCAACTCCTGTGCGACGGTCTCCACCTCCTGGACCGTGCCCACATGGGCTTTGTATTCCCGCAGGGTTTCCAAGGCCAGGACGGTCAGCTCCTCCTCGTGTTCGTTGGCCCAGGACAGGAGAAAATCGCATTTCTTCTTGGCCCCAAAGACGCGGGCCTGGTCCTCGGAGGGGAAACACCGTCTTCCGCAGGCCAGCAACCGGGAAAGATGAGCCAGGGCGGCCAAGGCGAACCGTTTGTGCTCGGCCCGGCTGGGCCCCATCAGGAGCCGGGCCACGGCCACCATGGCGCCCCCGTTCCCCAAGGGGCACTCGGGGTACCGGCCGGCGGCCACAGCCTGGTGGCCCGCTTGCAAGGCCTCGGCCACTGAGCGGTACACCTGCTTGGCCCCCAGGGCCCCGGAGACGTCCAGGACGGTGCCGCAGAATTCGGGCAGCAGGCCACCCGAGCCATCCACGTCGCCGTTGTAGAGCGACAGGGCGTAGGTGTAGGCGTAGAAGACGTTGGGCAGCTGGAAGCCGACCAGGGGCGAGACGGGTGAAGTCGTGAGCGATGCCAACGGCGGAATAACAACCGGTGCCGAGTTCGAGAGATGCCCAGGCGGCGGCGGCGGCGATGACGGCTTGGTGGCTTCCACATCCGTGGGCAACGGGGCCTTCCTTTGGCCCTTTCCTGGCTCCCCTGGAGGGCCTTCCTTGGGGTCATCCATGGGTCCGAGCTCTTGCACCAGAGCTGCCCCATGGCTGCCCACCTCCTGCTCCCACCAGGGCTGCCAAGGGGGCACCAGGGCGGCCACTTCCCCGCTCTCCAGCAGCCTCTGGAAGGCCTTCCTGTGCTCGGGCCCCAGCCTTTCCCACAGCAGCCGTTCCTCCAGCTCGGGGGAAGGGCCGAGGCCTAGCTCGGAGGCCTCATCCCCGGGCTCGCGTAGCTCGCGCAGCCGCCACAGGGCCTCCTCCAGCCGGCGGCGGGAAGCCCCGCCCACCCGCTGCCCTCGGAGCCGCAGCTGGAGCTCCCGGCGCTGGAAGTCCCCGGCGCAGGAGCCGTGCTCTCGGTAGCAAGGGACGGAGCAGAAGCGGAGGTGGCACCGCGGGCAAGTGTAAGGGGCGCGCTCCGACCCGCAACGGCCGCAGGCGGGAATCGAACCGGCGGCTCCCGGCTCCATTGCTGCCCGGAAGATGGCCGCCGAGGAGCGCCTCTCGGGAAGGCGTTCGGAAAAGTCCGGCCCGATTCGGAAAGCTCCGCCTCCCCTTCGGCAGCTTCCGTCTCGCGGCTTTGGCCTTTTTCCGGCCCGTTCGGACACCGACGGGAAGGGCTCGTGGGAACCCGGAAAACGTGGAAGCTGGATCTCCAAGGAACCGGATACGCTCCCGAACGCCATTCTGGTCGCAGAGGGCGAAGCTGGAGGAGCCCGTCCGAATCCCTTGTAATCTATTCTCCGCGTTTTCCAGGTCTCTCCCGAGTCCTTTTGTTCGGGGAACTCCTGTCTCTCAAGCGAAGGGCGGCGTAGACGGCAGGATCCCGTATCCGCGACCCGTCCCTCTGCTGCTTTCAAATATTTAAAAACCTTGGGAAAATGTTTTTTTAATGTATTTCCAGGGTGCATTTTTCAGAACTTGCCCTTAGAAGGCAGAGACCATATATAGTCCAGTGGTTCTCAACCTGTGGGGTCCCCAGATGTTCCTGGACTGCAACTACCCGAAGCCTCCACCACTCACTGTGCTGGAAGGGAGTTCTGGGAGTTGCAGTCCAAGAACATCTGGGGACACACAGGTTGAGAACCACTGGTATAATACACTGCGCGGATCTCAGTGTACTTCACAGTGTCTGGAACTTTTGTCTCCAAAAAACCACAAAGCAGTAATATATGCACATATTCCAGAGGCAGCTAAAAAGGACTATTTTTTCATGGGGGAGAATGCAGAGGTATGATCTTTCCTCCACCCCCACCCCCACCCCTCACTGCTATGACCTCCCCAGACTCATGCCGGCATCCTGGTATGCCCACCTGCCTTCCCCACCCTCTGCCATCACAACCACCACCACCACCAGACCTGGGGCTGCCCCGCTGCCAACAAAGGGGGGTGCTTGGGAAGTCCGAGGCCCACCTTTTCCAAGTCCTTACCTGGAGACAAAGAATATCGCCTTCATTTATTTAGTGGAATACTGCATTTCTTTATTGGAAAAATAATCCACACATATCATGCCTGTGCAATTCAAGGGAGAAGTGTACATTTTTTCAAAAGGGTGACTGTCATCTTTTTGTATAGCAACAAGCCTGAGGCTTGTTCCAGGAAATCTCTAGCACTTCCGACCGCAGCTCCCTGGCATGTTTGGAAGCATAACAAAGTGCATCCTCTTTTGGCTTCCTTTCCATCACGGATCGAACAGCCTCGGCTCAGGCGGAGCGTAAGCCCTGATAAGAAAGAGACGCAAGGGTGAAGGAGGAGAGCAGACAGGGAAAAAATAGGCAACGCCAGGAAATGGTCCAAGAAGATTATTTAGGTTTTATTATTAAGCGGGAGCTGTTTAGGAGTTGGCGTTAGGGCCCTTCTTCTTGCCAAAACCTGGCACAATGTTGACAAAGCGGCGGTTGTACTGCATGCGTCTCTTCGCCCGGCCAGTCTTTTTCTTCTTCTTCTCCTGCTTAGCAACCTTAGATAAACAAAACCACGCCAATGTTAGTGACTGACGCCCTCAGGCTGCAATAAGGAACTGGGGGGTTCCTCCCTGCCCAGGGGCCAATCTTTCCACCCTGGATGTGCTCTCGTCCCCGTCCCCGTCCCCCCCCCCCAATGCTCCCTGGACCCCTGTACTGATGACAATTTTCACGACTTTTCAAGGCCTCCCGGCCAAGGGCTTGCGATCCCATACCCCTGGGGGTTGAGAAGAAAAACCCAACCTGCTGGATTCCTGCCTGTGTTGTATTCGGAAGCCAAGAACACATCCTCCCCACCCATGTAACGGCGGAGAGTCTAAACTCTAAAGCATAATTGATCCAAGGGCTGACCCTGGCCCCTGCGAAGAGGATGATGCTCCCCTGAAGTCTAGAACGGAGGTGATAAAAAATAGTATTCCAGGTGGACTCAAGCATTATGAGGTGCCTAGTCAAAAGTCACTGCACTCTGAGATGAAGAAAAAATCATTTTACTCTACAGAAGGCAGAGACAAAACAGAGGGAAAAGCTCTCCATAGAAGAGAGGTTTCTAAACTTAGGGAGCCCAGGTGTTCTTGAATTGAAACTCCCAGAAACCCTGGCCAGACCAGCTAGCAGCAAAGGCTTCTGGGAGTTGCAGTCCAAGAATATCTGGAGACCCACAGGTTGTGAGCCACTGGAGGGGCTCAGGTGGAACTTTATCTGTTTATTATTTATTTTAGATTATTTTTACCCCGCCTTTCTCCCTGGAAAAGGACCCAAGGCAGCTTACAGTAATGAGGGATAATACCCAGTCCAGTACAATTAAGACATGTTCAAGTATTTGAGAAAAACTTTTTGGGAAAAAGCCTCATTTGAGATTCTTGGCCTCAAATGGCAACTCTGGGTAATGAACCACGCCGAAGTGCAGTCATTCATAAAATCGTAAGAGTTGGAAGATACCTCAAGGGCCATCTAGTCCAACCCCCTGCTAGACCACAAGAAAGAGCAAAGGCCAAAGGAGGCAGAGAAATGGCACACCCTCGACACCCAAAATACACAGTCAGCACAACCTCACTGCCAAAACCAGCACCCTACCTTTGGGGTCTGGCCTCTCACTTTGCCTGCACGAGCCAAAGAGCCATGGACCTTACCTGCGGGGAGAGAGAGAGAGAGAGAGAGAAATGAGGCACAGTGAGGCGCTATTGGAACCACTCAGGGGTTTAGGCTTCTGATGGTGGAGCCAGAGTTTAGGAAAGGCATGTCCAAACTTTGGCCCTCCAGATGTTTTGGGCCACAACTCCCACAGTCCTTTGCCATTGGAAATACAGGCTCAGAATTCTGGGAGTTGTGGTCCAAAACATCTGGAGGGCCAAAGTTTGGACGTGCCTGGTTTAGGAGTTCAATTCTTCCACTGGGACTTCCCCGACAGGAGGTGGGACTGGAGCACCCCCCCCCATCTGCCTCTGGAGGCCTGAGACGATACGTAGCTGAACGCACCAACCCTGCTTGCAAGACGCCACCGTGGAAACGAACGCACCCCCCCCCCAAAGATCCCCTGGGATGCATTAAGGTAACCCCTGGAGAGCTCAGGCCTTTCTACTTACCGCCCAGCATGCGTGCCGCCACCTCCAGGGTGGTGAGGTCGCTGACCCCGCATTGCCCAATGACGGCATCGTCGTCCAGGGGAGTCCCGCCCAAGAGAACCACCTGATCCTCAGCCGCGATGCCCTCCAAGGATTCAATGCAGGCCTAGCGGAGACGGGCGGCCATTAGACCAATCGAGAGGATCTGCTGCTACCTCCATCAACGGCTCGTCTAAGAGTTCCGCAGGAATTAAAGGTCTAGAACCATACATTACCTCCCAAATGCAGGTCACAAAACCCCCAATACCCAAAACCTCTGGGCGAAAGCAACAGAATTATGGGCAAACGGGACAACTCAATTCAGAGTGCCTCCTGGCAGAGGGGTTTCACTGTTGTACTAACTGTGCTGACAACCTGGGGGTTCAATCCCAGGCAGCCGACTCAAGGTTCACTCAGCCTTCCATCCTTCTGAGGTTGGTAAAATGAGTACCCAGTTTGCTGGGAAATGGGGTGCACGGCAATGTGTAACCTCCATAAATACTTGTAAACTGCTCAGAGAGTGCTTTAACCACAACAGGGCGGTATATAACTAGCATGCTGCTTCATCTTCTGCTCAGGTTAGATTTTTTACTGCAGCCACACAGGAGAAGGGGCCATGCACTGATCACTTGCTTTTTAGAAGCACATCTCCCTCCTCTCTCACAAACCTCTCACTTGCCTCAATCCAACCCTTTAAAAAGTCTTCCTGCCTTTCACGAGGTCACTAGAAGCCAGTGTATGCGTGAACTAACTCAACTGTAAAAAGGCACGAGAAAGTTAAGCCTTTTCTTAAAAGCAGTCTAGGGTTTTTACAATAGAAAAGTGAAAGCGAAATTACGCAAAATACAGATGGGTGTGTGTTCTCTGCTGCCGCAGTGGCATGAAATCTGCAAAATCGGGAGCTGAACGTAGCAGATCTTCCTTACCTTCAGGTGAGCTACTGTCTCTTCCCCGGACACCTCAAGGGTGTGCAGGTTCTGAGCGCGCAGAAAGAGCTGCATGGTTTCGTCTGCGTTAAACAGAAAAGAGAGACACAATCGGATTAGAGCTTTAGTAAGCTTCGCTTCCGGTGCACAGGCAGACGGGAGCACTGGGGATCCCCATAAACTGTTTCCAACACACCCTTCCTGAAAGGGGTTCCTCACTGCCTTTTTTTAAAAAAAATAACTGTTGGAAAAGGAGGGTCTGTCCTTCAGCTCCTCTGTTCAGCCAGCTGTAGGGCAGCCCCTCCTCGTTCAGCCAGGAATGGTCCAAAGAGCTCTTAAGGCATGAGAAACCTCTAGTCTCTTGTTCCCAAAATGGTGCTGAGAACAAAGTCCACCAGAAAATGCCAGGCCGGGTGCTGGCGCCTCAGGGAGGCATGAACTTCCCTCCCCATAGCCAGGCAAGACCCGCAGTGCCCTCTGCTGGGCCCAGCTCACCAGGCCCTCACTTGGGACAAGAGAGGCAACACTGTGGCCATCCCAAATCAAAGAATTACTGCTCACAAAATCTCTCCCATGGGAAGCCCTAAAACCTCACCTCCGCCATCTCCCTGCAAACCTCCTTGTCCATACCTCATCAAATCAAAACCAGGGATCCTGGCTTATGAGGAGAGCCACCCACGGAATCCCCCATCACCGCCTCTTTTAATATGGCCAGTGCAAGTCCTGGCTCACATGGCACAGCTCATTCCTCCTAAAACTCCCATAATCCCAAAGCACTGGTCTTTGAGCCTACCAGCCAAAAGAACGGGCAGCCTCCTAATCCTTCTACCAGCACCTGTAAAGCTAGCCCTGGTAGTCTCCACCTCGAATGGGTAAATAAAACCCCAAGGGGGGGGTGACTATATTTTACATCTTATTCACCTTTTGGAAAACTGGCAGGATGATTCCCTAAAGCAGACCATGCCATTATTAAGAGTAAGTAAAATCTGGGTGCTGTTTTTTTTAAAACTTTCCATATTTTAGATGGTTTCAACTTCTTAATGGATGATTAATTGTTATATTTGACTGCTTTAATTTGTTAGACATATATATTATATATACACTACACACACACACACGTCTGTAATACTTTATGTGCATTTAATATTTCATTTCATAAATGCACAAGTACATTTATTAACATTTATTAATACTGAATATATATTATGAATAAAAGCAATACATAAACATATATAGATAGATGGATAGGTAAGGTATACTGAGTGTGTGTGTGTGCATACACACACACACACACACACACTCAGTACAGTGGTACCTTGAATAAAGGAATTCATTCGTTCCAAATGAAATTATGTTAAGCAAATATATGCATACAAACACACACACACATTGCATTTATATAAATGCACAATATACATTTATTATACATTATATTATATACTATATATATATATATATATATATATAAAATATAATACATACATATATATATATGTTTTCGATTTTCACGGATAGGTAAGTTAGGGTATTCGGGTTTCTTCCCGTGTGTGTGTTTTGGCGACGTTTCACAGGTCACACTCATCTCAGTACAGTGGTACTTTCTTCTTGAAGCAGGTGTGATCTCATAAGTATTCTATAAATATATGTGTGGTTTGCTTGCTCTGTTGCATTGTACACACACTTTTGTGATTTGCTGTGTGGCTGAGGCGATCGTTAAGGGCTTAACTGCTGTGGGTTAGATGGCTGTTTAGAGACATCCTGTGTGGGTGAGGTGCTGGATTGTGTCTATTAGCCTTTTTTCCAAATGAAATTGGTGATGGGTTAAGGCAGCATCCTGGGCTATAGAGTGGGGTCCTGTGTCTTGTGAATTCATTTTGGTCACACGTGTCTGTGGTCTCCCAATGTTTTTTTGGCGTGTGTAAGTGTGCTCCATGTGGTGGCTGGAGTGGGGAGTATATGCAGTCGTGGTTTTATATTGGATGGTGGTTTCGTATTCATCTGTGGGAAACATATAACGAAACCACACCACAAAACCACGACTGCACCATCTACCGCTACCCCACACACATGGAGCACACTTAGTGGTACATTGGGAGACCACAGACACGCAGCCAGACCAAAATAATTCGTTCACAGGAATGACCAATTGCTGTTAGAACGCCCATCAATTTTCGTTTATAAACAAAAGGCTAATAGGACACACATCATTCAAACACAGGAGTAATCCCCACCAGCAGTTTATGTTAACGATCGCCTCAGCACATTTTCCCCAAAGACAATTACAATCAGCAACAGAGCAAGCTCCACACACCCCCAGCAGTTTTTATAGAAGGACTTCAACAGAACACTTTATCAAGAAGAAATAAGCAAGAACACCAGCTATTTGTTGAGACCTCGTCGGTCGCCAAAACAACCAGATGGGATAAACCCGAATCCATAACATGCATATATATATATATATATATATATATATATACACACACACACACACGTCGATACACATATGCACATATATTCACATTAACATAATCATAATGCATACTATGTTTATATTACACATCATATCTACTTAATAATGATATTGTACATGATCTAGATTCCCTCCCTCCCTCTTTCTGCCCCCGGGGGGGGGGATTTGTGGAGGGAGCAGAAGTCAAAGCCCCCCCCCCCGACCAAGGGACCCCCTCCCCCCCTTTCGCCCTCCCTCCAAGAGGAAGGTGGGGCCTACCACCTCCTAAACCCCAACCCCTACCCAAAGGGGTTCCCCCCCCCCCCAGGCCGGCCACGCACCCGCCTGCTCGCCCAAGATGGAGGCCGGAGAGAAAAGGAACGGCAGCCGCCTTTCGCACGACGAAGGGGGGAAAGGAAGCCGAAAGCCGGAAGAGGCGGGGTCTTAAGGCCCGCGCAGGCGCACGGCGGAAGACGGTCTAGGCGCTCCCGGCCGCTCTTGCTCTCCAGTGACTGTCTCTGGGGGGGGGGGGCGGCTGGCAACGTCATCATCGCGCGCCTCCGCTCCCCGCGCCTCGCCGCTTCCAAGATGGCGGGCCTCTGGCGAGCCGCGGATCGGAGGGCTTCGGCGTCGCTGGGGGGGCTGGGGCTGCTGAGGGGGGGCGGAGGTGGAGGCCAAGGAGGACCCCTGGCCGCCCCCCAAAACAGGCTGCCGGTGCGGCTGAGGGCGGCCCACATGGTATGGGCGGCTGCGGGGCGAGGAAGGGGCGCCGTTCTGTGGGACCCCCGTATCTGTGGTCTCTCTTATCCGCGGCCAAGCGGCATTCTTTTCAGAAAAGGTCCCCAATCACTCCCCTCCTTTTCTTTCTTTCTTTCCTTCTTTTTCTTTCTTTCCTTCCCTCCTTCCTAATCCAGCCATCTATCTATCTATCTATCTATCTATCTATCTATCTATCTATCTATCTATCTATCTATCTATCTATCTAATCCTCTCCTTCCTATCTATCTATCCCTTCCTTCTTTCCTAATCTATCTATCCCGTCCTCTACTCCTTCCTTATCTATCTATCTATCTATCTATCTATCTATCTATCTATCTATCTATCTATCTATCTCCTTATCTATCTATCTATCTATCTATCCCTTCCTCTCCTTCCTAATCTATCTATCCCATCCTCTACTCCTTCCTTATCTTTCCTTATCTATCTATCTATCTATCTATCTATCTATCTATCTATCTCCTATCTATCTATCTATCTATCTATCTATCTGTCTGTCTGTCTGTCTGTCCCTCCTGCCTGCCTCTGTCTGTCTGTCTGTCTGTCTGTCTGTCTGTCTGTCTATCTGTCTGTCCTTCCTCTATCTATCTATCTTCCTATCTTCTATCTATCTATCTATCTATCTATCTGTCTGTCTGTCTGTCTGTCTGTCTGTCCTGTCTATCTGTCTGTCTATCTATCTATCTATCTGTCTGTCTGTCTGTCTGTCTGTCTGTCTGTCTCTCTCTCTCTGTCTCTCTGTCTCTCTCTCTCTCTCTCTCTTCCTCATCTCTCTCAACAATAAAGCTACCAGCATGGCCCCTAAGAGGTTGCTGCTAAGCAAAAGGAGGGAAATAGTTAAAAATCCCAAGCCCACTCCAATCCAAGCCCACTTTTTGAACCTTCTCCCCCCCCGTCTCTTGGAAGCTTATTTTTATTTTGTTTTAGATTTTTTTTTTACCCCACCCGCCTTCTCCTTGGAAAAGGACCCAAGGCAGCTTCCCATCCTGAAGGAAAAGGGGAGGATGTGTGTCCTGCAGGGACCAGTGGTGGTAGTGGGCACTTGTGAAGAGCTGGTGTGTAGTGGTTAGAGCCCCCATAAGCCCCTGCTGGGAAAACAGGGAAATGTGCCTGGCGCGGGTGAATCCCTATTAAATGTTCCCCGCCTGCTTAGTATCACTAGGTTAATGGCCGAAGTAAGAATGGGTGTGTATGTGAAAGATTTTATATTGCACAATAAGCATTTTGATCTGGGGGGGGGGGGTTGAACACCAAGCTCACGATGTGTACTCTCTTTTCTTGTGTGTTTTCAGAGCCAGGTTCCCACAGAACAAGTCTCAGCAGGTGAAAATTATCCTGGCATTATTGAATCGACCAAGGAGTATAAATTTGTGGAGCGACTGATACCTCCCACTCGGATCCCGCAGCCTCCTCAACATGACCACTACCCCACCCCTTCAGGATGGAAGCCCCCTCAAGGTGAGAGGGTTACAGCCCTGATGAGTGATGCAGTCCCTCCGTACCTGGAGGCACACTTTCCCTGTATCCAGTTTAAAGGTTAAAAGCACAATGAAGGACTCCTAGGTTTAGACAGAAACTGAAGGTGGCTTTGGGTGGGGTTGTTTGAACACTGGAAGCTCATCCGATTGTAATTCACCCCCTTCTCTGCTGGCTTTTGCTTTGCATAACGTGTGCTGCTTACGTGCTGTCCCTATAGCGCTTCAAACACTTTCTGGGTGGTTTGCCATTTCAGTTCCACTTCGCCACACATCCACACCCGGCAAGCTGATTTACAGACTTTGGATGGATGGAAGCCTGAGCCAACCTCAAGCCAGCTATCTGAGCCCATTAGGATCGAGCTCAGGTTGGGAGCAGAGCCTTCACTGCAGTATTGCAGTTTTAACCTGCACGTGGCACAGCTCCTTACACACCCCAGTTGCCCTTCCCATCCTTGCTTAAAACATCAGATGTTCAGGGTTTAATGAATACTGTCGGTGGAAACTGGGCAGATTCCACCTCTTTGCTGCTGCCCAGGTGTTCCTTAACTCTCCTATTCTGCAAAACCAATTTAAAACATTTTAAAAATGATATATAATTTGCTTTGCCTTTCTCCTGTTGTGGCTGACGTGTCTCATGCTCTTTCTTGTGCTAGATCCTCCCCCCGACCTTCCGTACTATGTACGGCGGTCGCGCATGCACAACATTCCGGTCTACGCGAACATCACCCACGGATGCAGGAAGATAACCATCATCCGGAAGATTGAAGGCGACATTTGGGTGAGTCTCCCCTTTCCTGGTGGCCTCCTTGTGCTGGGGTTTGTTTATTCCAGAGGAGCCAAGGCCCTTGCCTCAGACAAGCCTTCAGAGGTAGCTCTGTCAGCACGGGAGGGAGGGCCAGTCGAAGGAAACCACGGCCGTGGCATTGGGCTTTGAATCGGAGTCAGCCCGCTGTGGTCTTCCCTCCGGTCATGGCAGCTTCGGCAGTTCCACCTTGGATGTCCCTTCCAGTTATGGTTTGGCGTGACAACAAACGTCCCCCTGCTCCTTGGCTGGGAAGGCCATGGTCTCCTGATCCCCCCCCAAGCATTGAGAAATGTGTAAGGTTGGGAGTTCAAATCTCCACTGTGCTTCTGTGAGAGGGCCTGGACTTGAGATGATCCACGGGGTCCCTTCCCAGCTCTGAAGCTTTAAAATTACAGTGGTACCTTGAGTTACCATACGTTTGAGTTACAAGTAGAATTCCACGGGTATAGGGAAAATTCAAGTTATGGGGGGGGGAGGCCTCTTTTGTCGTTGTTACGGTACAAAAAGGAAAAAGATTCCTTTTCAAAATGGCTCCTGCTTTTTTGCAATAGCAATGCTGCCATCTTGTGGCCACTGGACTCCAGTGCTGCAATTAGGAAGGAGCCATTTTGAAAAGGGAAGCTAAGAACTGGGGCTCCCCCCCCCATGACCTTTTCAAACTGCCGGTTTTGGATACATTTGGCACCTTTTTGGGCGGATGTCTTTGGTGGATTTCTCAAGTGGTTATAAGGTAGGTTGCTCATCTTCTGTTGTTTGCTTTCCTGTTACTGTGCTACTTGCTTTGTGTGTGTGTATGTGTGTGATTCCCCAATTGGAACAGATTCATCTGTTTCCAATGCATTCCTAGGGGAAATTCTGTTTTGATTTATGAAAATGCATTTGGAACGGATTAGTTTTGTAATTAGAGGTACCACTGTATAGTAACGATAGCTTTGTGGCTCAGATTTCTGGCTGAAGTGCCACAGGTTGGGTATTCAAATCTCTCCCCCGCCCCCAGAGTGCATCCCTGGCAGATGCTGGTCTCAATTCAGCTCTACTGAGGTGGTGGTGGTGGTGATCGGGTTCCTGTGGGAATGAAAGCAGGATATTTCAGAAAGCTGATGTAGGGGAAGTACCGGGGGGGGATTTATTTGTTTGAAACATAGAGGACAGAAAACCCAGCATGCAGTTCCACCTAGACGCTCCTGAGAAGGCAGGATTGTCTCTGGAAAAGACCACGGTGCTGGGAAAGGTGGGAATCAGCAGGGAAAGAGGAAGGCCCCAATACGAGATAGACCAACTGCCTACAAAGGAAGCCACGGGCTTAGAACCATAGCACTGAGAAGGTGGAAGGGGACCAGAAGCCATCCAGTCCAACCCTCTGGTCCATCAAGGAATGCAAATCCAAGATAAACTGCCAGGTGATTGTCCAAATTTCCCTTGAAGGCTTGCAGTGTTGGGAGAGCCCGCAGGCCTCTTGAGACATGAGTTGACGGCTGCTCAGCAGGGCCGTTAAAAGACAGGATGTTTTGGAGGTCGCTCGTGCATGGGGCGGCCACCAGTCGGGAGGTGACCAGATAGCTGAGAGAGTAGATAACAATAGAAGAGATAGTGGTGGAAGATGAGACTCCCAGGACATTTGGAGGCCGCTCATTTCAAGTCAGAAGTGACTTACCTGATGGCACCTAGCAACTTTTTGACAGAAAATACGGAAAATGTGTGACACTTAACTTCCTTTCTGTTTCCTCCTTTCCTCCCCCAAACCCCACAACCCCCCTTTCAGGCTCTTGAGAAAGAAGTGAAGGAATTCATCGAACCCTTGTTAGGAAGGACTCCGCTCACCCAAGTTAACGAAGTCAACTGCAGCATTTCCATCAAAGGCTTTTTTGATGAGGAGATAAAGCAGTGGCTGATGGACAAAGGGTTCTAAATAAAGTCCAGTAATTTTTCAGAAGATCTCTCTTTTATTATTCAAAGCTCTGATGTGCTAACTGTTAATGTTTTTGATTATTTAATTCATGCTGATTTTTTTAAAAAAATCATCAATTTCTATCCACCCTACACCCTTGGCTAAGGGTATTTGGAATTCAATAGGCGTCGTGTCCTGACAGTGAGTGCTAAAAGCCCATCTTAATGAATTCCTGTTTATTTACAGTTGCAATATATGAAATGTACAGAAGAAATGTTTTACAAAAGAGGTGCCATTTCCGGGAACTTGATTTAATTGAATCCCCCCCCCCAAGTCCTCTGGAGTGAGCTACAACAACCACAGTCATTCAACGCCTCGTTGCGATCTTCAGAGAAGGGGGGAGTGAGAAACCCCCTCTCCACAAACCCGGCTCAGTTCTACCCGGAATTAGTGATTTCAAACCCTCCACGGCTGATCCACAGGCAGGAATGAATTTCACAGATTCTGGGGAAATGCAGAGAAGAATCCTAGCCAGCAATTTGGAGACAGTTGAGTGTGTCCACACAGGGGGTGTTTTGGGAGGGTGGGGGACAGCGGATCTGCCCAGACAGAAGGATTCAACAGCCCATCGTGAGACCTGGTGTGGCTCGTGCTGATCGGAGCTGCCGCTGAGTCCCAGGGACGCGACGGGCCTCTCCCTCTGGACCCTTTCAGGTTTGTTGGTAATACTGATTGTAGTTCCAGGTGTTCTGATATCCGTAGTTGCTGTAGTTCTGAAAACAGAAGAGGGAAGCCATGAAGGGAGAACAAAACTCCTCTTGAAAGAAGAAACCAGCTCAGCTCAATTTCAACTTTCACTCCTCAGGGCTGGATAGCTCAGTGGTTTAAGCATCTGGCTGGCAGAGCCAGGGGCAGGGAGTTCCAATCCCCCCTGTGCCTCCTTAGAAGGGGCTGGACTTAGTGATCCAGAGGAACCCATCCAGTTGTGCAGTTCTAAGATATACAATTATATTCTTTCCTAATGGGGGTGCTGCCTAAACCTGATGGGAGATGTAGTCCATTCGCAACCAGAGGCCCGCCTTCCCCTGCACAAGTGTTCCTCAACCTCTTGGACCAACTCTGTTGATCATGTGAGAACTTTCTGTTAGAAACCGGAGGAGTCTCACAGGGTCTTAAGAACGGACGGACGGACGGACTTGGAGCCAACTTTTGTGAACAAAACCTGAATTGAGTGTAAAAGGACCTCCTTCAGTTGGAGTGACCCACTTTGAAAGTCAAGAGGGTTTCAACCCGCTGAAGCACAGACAGCTAAAAGTGGGACACCGTTAGGCTCTGAAGGCAGTCCCAAGCAAGGAGGACAGTCACGGCGGTACCTCTTAAAGGCGGGTGCCTCGTAAGACAAAAAACTTGGAAGAAGAAAAATCCAGGAATAGGCATGCTTTGCATGACCAAAAATTCCCTATGGGATGTTTTGCAAGATGAAAAACCGTTCTGCACGTAACCGGAGGGGGGGGAAAAATCCCAGCTATGTTTGTCTTTATTTTAGCTTCTAGAACGGATGAATCGGTTCCCATTGCGTTCCTATGGGAAACAGTGTTTTGTGAGACAAAATTTTTGTACAACGAAGCGACCCGTAGAACGAATCAAATTCATTTCAAGAGGTACCCCTGGACTCAATTTGTCCACACGTGAGGAACTTTTAGGAAGACGGAGGGCATTTCTGCAAGATAGGACAAAGCTAGCCGTTATTATGAATAACTTAAGGATGGGCCAAGACAAGAACAGCCTCTGAGTCTACTAAGACCCCCCCACCCACCCCACCCCACCCCCCCCCAAGACAGGTGTGGAGTAAGTCAGAAACCAACGGCATAGACCTTCAGGCCGTGGGGGTCCAACCATTTCATAAAACTGGTGCCCCAAAATAGATCCCGTCCTCCAGGTGAGTTCGGACGGAAGCAGACCTTATACGTGATGTTCTCCTGACCTGACTTGCAGAAAACCAACCCGCTGGATCCCCTTTCAGAGCCTTGCGGGCATTTGGGCTGGGTTTGTTTAGCGGCCGGCCGGCCAGCCATCTCACCTGGTACCACGTGTTGTAATTGTAGCCCCCGCTCCCGCTGTTGCTGACATCCGCGGCCATCAAGGGGGTGATGCCCGTGTTGGCGACGGCCACTCCGCCCCCTCCGGCCGAGGCATCCTCGAGGCGCAGCCGTTTCTCGTCAGTCTCATCAGCGCTGCTGGGAGGTTTTAAAAGAACACATTCAGCCAGCGTCCGCCCGGCAAGGCATCGTACTTGTGTCTGTAACTCGGGCACCTTTTTAATTGCTAGGGTTTCCGCCTGCTAGCTTTGGCCTCACGTCAAGGGTGCTGCTCATTTATTTATTTAAAATATTTCTATCCCAATTTTATCCAGAAATATATTGCTTCAGTGAGCTTAGATTCCTTAGTTCTCTATGGGAAAGCTGGGTGTTCTATAAATGAAAACCAATTAATAATAGCTCGCTCTCTGGGCAGTTTGTAATTTAACTATGCAAGCTACGCATTGCCATCCACCCGCCCCCCCCCAGTGAGCCGGGCACTCAGTTTTTTAATGGCCTCGGAAGAACGGACGGCTGAGGCAACCGTACATTGGCCACCCAAGCCTGTACCAGACTGGACTTTGGGCACAAAATACCACGCCTGCAGGGGACATAGTTTTAAGAGCATCCAGGGTTCCTCACCCGTTTTCCAGGAGTCTCTTCCGAAGCATCTGTTTGTTCAGGAGTTTCTGGTGCTCATCGTACGATGTCAATAAGCTAGTAGAGCAAAAATAAATAAAAAAGGTGCACCAGGATGTGAGCGGCTCGATCGCACCGCAAAGTGGGGGCTGGGGGGGGCACAGTGCAATTTTAAAGACAGGTTTTATGGGGCTCCATTCCCCCCCCCCCCATCACAGGTTACAAACCACACCTGTTGATGCTGTCAAAGTCTCCAGGCTTAAAACCGGCGTACTTCAAGGGCCATGATTTTGCAGGGGGAGTCCGCTGGTCAAAGCTCGGTCAAAGCTACTCATGGTGTTGCCCTCCCTGAGGGACATCTGGTGGGAACCACTGTGAGATACAGGAAGCTGAACGTAGATGGGCCTTGTCCCTGCATCCAGCAGGGCTCCCCTCTTAGCGAAGCCCCGATGCGTCCCGCCCCGAAGAGCAAGAAACGCTGAGGCATCTTATCGCCGTTCAAAACTGGGATCCACGCCCCCAGTCTTGAATTTGCAATTTTGTTTTAAGAGCAGACAGGCGCGACCCACCGGTTTTCGGGCTGTCTCTTCCGAAGCATCTGTTGGTTCAGGAGTTTCTGGTGCTCATCGTATGATGTCAATAAGCTGGTAGAGCAAAAATAAATAAAAAGTGGCACCAGGACGTAAGCGGCTCGAGCGCACTGCAAAGTGGGGGCCGGGGGGGGCACAGTGCAATTTTAAAGACAGGTTTTATTGGGGCTTAAAGCACCCCCCTGGGCACACACACACACGAAACAAGCACCCATGGCCTCTGCATGCTCGATCCAAAGTCTTCGAGGAACTCGACCCGGCGCTGAGAGAAGATTATTTTGGTCTCCAGGGGGAGTCCGCTGGTCAAAGCTCGGTCAAAGCTACTCATGGTGTTGCCCTCGTTCTGGCGGACATCTGAGCTGAACTCCATCTCTAGGAGGGGAACTCAGGGAGTTTGGCGTTGTCCTTAAATCCATAAAAAGAAAAAGCCCCTCTTAGCGAAGCCCCGATGCTTCCTGCCCCGAAGAGCAAGAAATGCTGAGGCATCTTATCGCCGTTCAAAGTCTGCCCCCCGTCAAAGCCGTGACATTTGCAATTTTGTTTTGGCCAGTGAGACGTTGGCGCGACCCAGGCGGTTTGGGCTGCCAAACGGGGGTGGGCGCGCCCAGAGTTGCTCGTCTTGCTGGGTTCTGCCAGGGGGGTACAGTCCGAAGCTCTCAAAGGGCCAGGGTCTGTCCGTCTCTCCTCCTCTGCAAATCCTGTGTCTCTGAGGAAAAAAGGGACCCCTCCGGAAGCAGCAGGAGGTGGTTAAGGCAAAGTGTGGTGCTTATATACTGCCGCTTGCACTTAAAGCACTCTCTGGGCAGCTGACAAGTAATGATACAAGCTACCCATGGCCTCTGCAGTAAGTTGGGAACTGCATTTTAACCGGTTCTCGGGGAGACCCATGTAGGGAACCTTGTGGCGGCTACCTGGGATGGAACCCCTAGGTTGTGAGTGCAGTCATCACTCCATTACAGCAGCTTTAACCGCTCTGCCACAAGGCTCTTGTCAAGCCTCTTTGGAGAACCTGAAATAACTGGAGATTAGTCTCCAGGCCGCGTTTCTCTCTCTTCCCTAGCTGGCAGCGAAGAAGACCCTGCGTGCGGGACATTCAGCAAACACGGTTGCTGCGATGTGCCCTCTATGGCGACCCCAGAAATGAGCGATCTTCAAATGCCTTGCTCCCGAGTTGTTAACGCGTCTGCCAAGGAGCTCGGGGCATCGAACCAGGGATTCAACACTCCGGAAGAGAAAGCAAGCACCCAGGAGGGCTCGATGAAACACACCACCCTGCCCTGGCCTGAGAAAAGAGCTCGGGAGGGGGCATGCAAACTCACACTCACTCACTCTCTCTCTCTCACACACACACGGATGGCCCCATTTTCCTTCTTTTTTTTTTTTTTTACCGGGTCTTTCTCCAGGGCCTCCAAAAGGATCTTCCGGGCTTTGGCCAGATTCTTCTGCACTTTCAGGATGAGACGGGCCAGCTTGACGGAATAGAACGACGAGACGGGCATCCCCTCGTTCTCCCGGATGGCCTCCATCAGGAGCGCTTCGGCCGTCTCCATGTTGCCCAGCCGGCGCTCCAGGCTGACGCGACGCAAGCGGACCATCACCAGGCCGGGCACGCAGTCCTCGAAGGACTTGAGGATGCGCCGGGCTTCCTCCGCCTCCCCTGCAGGCGAGGGAGGGAAGAGAGGTGGCGGAGAGCATCATCGGCGGAGGAAACACCGAGGGCTTGTTCGCCCCAGCGATTTTCAACCAAGACAACGATTCCAAAACCAGGGTATTCATGTCATTTTCACTTCATTTAGACACCGCCTCCCCGTCCAACCACCCAAAGGAGACGGTGGTGGGCACATTGGTCGGGAAACATTGGAGGCGCAACCGGCTGCGTCCCTCCGTAGGTTTGAGGAGGGAAGTTAAAAGGCCTGGCTGTTTCGCCCAGCCTTTTCTGAGCCTTCCCCGAGATCCACATTAATTGGAGTTAATTTTGGTTTTCCGACTCGTTCCATTGCAAACGTGTGCCTCTCTTTCTCCCAGCTGCCAAAAATAACTCATTTTTGTAATTGTCTGGTCCGGTGGTTCCCAAACTTCCTAATGCCGTGACCCTTTGACACAGTTCCTCACATTGTGGTGACCCCCTTGCCCTGCTTGGAAGAGGCCACAAGCCCCCTTTGGCAGGCCACGGCCGCAGTTGCCATAGAGAACTTCCCTCTACAGCAGGAGTGTCCAAACTTTGGCCCGCCAGATGTTTTGGACCACAACTCCCAGCCAAGTATTTATTGCCAATGTCAAAGGACTGTGGGAGCTGTGGTCCAAAACATCTGGAGGGCCCGAAGTTTGGACACCACTGCTCGACAGACAGCCTCAGCCAATTGCAGCATCCGGTGCCACTGACTGACATCCCTTCCAACCTATCAAGCTGTAACTCACTCCTTCCTC
The DNA here is from genome assembly GCA_037367245.1 of Phrynocephalus guinanensis. Classification (NCBI taxonomy): domain Eukaryota; kingdom Metazoa; phylum Chordata; class Lepidosauria; order Squamata; family Agamidae; genus Phrynocephalus; species Phrynocephalus guinanensis. The sequence goes on from CM074754.1 coordinate 1,730,590, forward strand.
CCCCTCCTCCTCCAGACCCCAGCCGTTGGTGCGTTTTTCTTCTACTGGCTCACGGCGGCCCCTGTGAAATAGTCGTTTGACCCCCAAAGGGGTCCCAACCCCCCAGGTTGAGAACCACTGGTCTGGTCCTTTGATACAATTTCACCTTGAGGCCTTGTGTTGATCACGAGGCCCTGTTCTGAATTTTTATTGCTGCTTCTACTGTTATGACCTTAGTCGGGCCTTGCCAATGTACCACCCGAGTATTGGCTCTGCTATTAGCTGGGCGGGATGGAAACGCAGACTGTGAACTCGGGTCGAGAAAAACCACAAGATGCAAGTGGCTGAAAACGAAATGGACAATCGTGTTGGCCGCTCTCGTCCAAATGACCACAGTTTTACAGTATCTGAAAACTTTAAGAGGCCCATCCTAACAAAATTTAGGAAACGCAGCCCACAGATAGAGAGAGATCCTTATAGAATCAAAGAATGACACAGGGTCTTCCTGCTTTCCCTCAAATTGTAGAATAAATGAGTTGGAAGCGGGCCTCGAAGGAAATCGAAACCAGGCTTCTGCTCAAGGCCGGAAGCCGATTCAAAGCGTATCGGAGAGATGGTGGGCTGGAATGCCTCCAGCATTGGAGTGCTCACCACCCCCTGAGGTCATGGGCTCCACGGCCGTACCACTCAAAAACGGTTATGAAGACCCCCCCCCCCGGGTCTTCAGCCAAAATCTGGCATTCAGGTCCCTTGAGCCCACCGCTGCGGAAGGGATCTGTGAAGTCTGGAGGCCCACGTGCTTCTACAAGACACCTTAGGGCCGCCGAAAAGGAGATTTGGGCTGGGCGTGGAAGAAAACCCAGTCTGGGAAACGAGGCGAGGCTGGGTGTAGGGAGGGAAAGGAAGATGGTTCTCACCATGTTTCTCTTCAAAGGCCGCCCACAGGAGATGGATGTTGGGTTTCCGAGGGAGGTGGTAACAGCAGGCTCGCTGGAAGACACTCCTGGCTCCAGCGATGCTGTGGCTCTCGAGGTACCTTACGTACTAAACGTGAGGGAAGCAAAGAGGGAGGAGGAAGAAAGAAAGAAATTGAACTCAGTGGTTGGGAGAGTGAGAACAGACAAATATATATATATTTTAACCCAGCATGTTAAGTCTTTACAACTCCTGCCACAGGAGGTGGTGATGGCTTCTGGCCTGGATGCCTTTTAAATAAGTGATTGGACAGATTCCTGGAGGAAAAGTCCATCCCGGGTTACAAGCCATGATGGAGATGTGTCATCTCCAGGCTTAAAACCGGGGTACTTCAAGGGCCAGATGCAGGGGAGTGGTATCAGGAGACAGATATCTAGTCTCATGCGCTCCCAAAGGCATCTGGTGGGGCCACTGTGAGATACAGGAAGCTGGACTAGATGGGCCTTTGGCCTGATCCAGCGTGGCTCTTCTTACGTTCTTTTGTATGAGGTCTGTGGATGCAGAGCCAGACATGGTGAGTTTAGATTCCCCATTTCTGCTTCTCCTGGCAATCTTAACTAAGATTGTTTAATTAATTATTATAGCTGTCTGGCAGGTACATACCAAGGGGCTCTGGGACCCTTGTCTGAGCTCCCCCCCCTAATTATTAGTGTGTGTGGGGGGGAAATATGTGACAAAACACAAGGCCCTGCACACCTTGATCCAGAACTCCTCGTAGAGGGCGCAGGCGATGACGCAGCGCTCAAAGAGGATGATGGTGCGCTCGTGGGAGCCGTTGGCAATCTCGAAGTCCAGGTAGTCGCCGCCAATTCCGTAGCTGGGCCCTTTCCAGGGGCTTCACGTGGAAGTAGGGCCTTTTGATCTGAAACCAACAAAGGAGGGGGTGGGGGGGGGGGGGCAGAAAAAATCAAGAAGGGGACGGAGCCAAGATCAGGGAGATGAAGGAGAGAAAGAGAACAAAGCCGGGGGGGGGGGCTCCGTTCGTTCATTTCTTCATTCACACAATATATCACATTAGTGCAATGCATCTCTCTCTCTAAGTCTCCCAGCCATCCCTCAACTTCCAGATCTCTCTCACCTGGATTCCTTTGAATCTATTCTTTCCTTCCGTTGTCCCTTCCTCCCTTATCTATCTATCTATCTATCTATCTATCTATCTATCTATCTATCTATCTATCTATCTATCTATCTATCTATCTATCTATCTATCTATCTATCTATCTATCCATCCATCCATCCCATCCCATCCTTCCCTCCTTCCTAATCCATCCATCCACCCAGGATGAAACACTGTCTTTTTTAAAAAACAAGTAAAGATTGGAATGCCTCTCCCGACAACGTGGTGAACTGTGACGCGAGTTATACCAACCCCTTCCTCAAAATTCCAGCGCTTGCTGACTTCTGCCTCGTTCTGGCTGAAGAGCTGCTGTCGGATCGAGAGGACCATTTCTCGCACTCTGTCTGGGTCCATGGGTCCCTGAAATCCAAACGCAATTAGCTGGGCCTTAATTCATAAAATTAAAAATAATAATAACACAAACACCCCTGGCTGGATCGGTTCCAAGGCGAACCAATGCCCGTCTGAAGCATGAAGCAAGGGGGCAGCATTTATTCTCTGCGTCTCCTGTTTCCACCTCTCTACAAGATTTGGACACACAGGGAGTAACTCTTGTGGCCTTCTTGGGTTAACCGCATCCCCATTTACACAGGGGGCCCAGGGGGCACCCCATTAGCATGGTGGTAAGGCCAGGTGGCCATTAGGACAATCCTCACAAGAGGGCTGAATGGCCCTAAAACTCAAGGTGGTGGATGGATCCCTGCGAACCAACGAGGGGCAGGTCTTTGGTAAGGCTAAAGGCTCTTAAATATCCACTAGGCACCACCGATTTCCCAAATAATAGATCGGAAATGCCAGATACGGATGTGTGGACCTGGTGTGACAGTTGTTTGAGTGGTGCTACCGTGTTTCCCCAAAAATAAGAGTGTCTTTATATTAATTTTTTCCTCCCAAAGATGCACTAGGTCTTATTTTCAGGGGATGTCTTATTTTTCCATGAAGAAGAATACGGAACATATTTATTGTTATCTTATTATCAGGGAGGCCTTATTTTCGGGGGGGGATGCCTTATTTTTCAGCAAGAGGCAAAACGATAAGTAGGTCTTATTTTCAGGGGATGTCTTATTTTCAGGGGAACAGGGTAAACGGGGTATTAGTGGTGTTAAGAGCGGCCAGGCTGAATCCCCCCAAACCCAAGAACCACATTACATCGGGAAATACACAACGCTTTGCTTCAAAGCACCCTTGAGAAAAGATTTTTTTTAAATGCACCTAGGCCGAGTAATTATATTCCCCTGAGAGTTCTTCTCCCCTTCTTGAAAAAAATCCATGAAAATGGGTTGCCCTTTTATGGGAGAAACAACGAGGAGAAAGCAGATAAATCTAAGATCTCCTTTTTGGATTGCTGCTCCACATGGCGGTGGCGGTAGGGTCTCTCTCCCCACCCCCCCCCGGACAACAAAATCTCAGCTTTGGAAGAGGAAAATCCCCCCCCCCCATTTCTGCAACTGGACAGCTTAATGGCTTAACCAGTTGGGAGTTGGGTCCTCCCCCCCCCCCATGTGCCTCTTTTGACAGGAGGGTTAGACTCGAGAGATGTTTACCGTGTTTCCCTGAAAATAAGACAGTGTCTTATATTAATTTTTGCTCCAAAAGATGCGCTAGGTCTTATTTTCAGGGGATGTCTTATTTTTTCCACGAAGAATATGGTACACATTTATTGTTATCTTATTATCAGGGATGCCTTATTTGGGGGGGGGGGATGCCTTATATTTCAGCAAGAGGCAAAACTGAAAGTAGGTCTTATTTTCAGGGGATGTCTTATTTTTGGGGAAACTAAGAGGGAGATGGTTTAAGCCACCCGTTGCTGCACTGCGACATCAAGAGGAACCCTGGATATCGGGTGCAGGGCAGCCGTCAGCAGGACGGGACGGGGGCTCACCAAGACGAGGCTCCCATCTCCTCCTCGTCCTGCCTCCGGCCGGGAGTCTACCTTCAGGGGCACGTCCTCTCCGGGGGGAGCTTCTTCCGTCTCCATTTCCGCGGCCTTGGCCCCCAACTCGGAGGCCATCTTGGTCTGCAGCCAGAGGAGCTCCTCCGTAGAAAGAATGTCCCGGGGGTGGTGGCTGGCCACGTGCTCTTTGAACCTACAACCCGGGAGGGAGAGTGGGGAGAGAGAGAGAGAGAGACAGACAGAGAGAGATGTAGAAGGTGAGTCGGAAAGCCAACGTTTTTTGAGGAGAGCACTAGGCCTAAAATAGGGAAGGCCTGGATTCAAACCCTGGCTCAGGCATAGAAGCTGGTCTTGACGCCCTGGGTCCCACAGTCCTCCCGCCATCCTAACTCTCGGCCTCATCCACCTTACAGGGTTGTTGTAAGCATCACCAGAGGGACCGGAGGAACCATGCAGAGTTCCCTCCCTCCCTCGTGACGGGAGCCAAATGGATTCATTTGAGAGGTGGTGCCAGAGAGCTTTGCAGATACACTGGACTGCCGTAAAGAGCGACAAGTGGGTCCTAGATCAAATCCAGCCCGATCTCTCTCTTCGGAAGGCCAAAAGTTTGAAAGCAAGGCTCCCCTGCTTTTGGGCACCTCGTCAGGAGGCAAAGGATCCCCCCACCCCCACCCCTCCCAGTGCCCCAAAAGGGACCAAAAAAAATTTGGGGGGAGAAATGTGAAAGGCAGCAGGGAGAGATGAAGACCCAATGTGAGGAGGAGACGGGCAGGGGTCCTTCAAGGAAACCACGTGAGTTTGCAAAAGCTGCGCTGGGCAGTGGAGGGCAGGGCATTTAACACATAACAACAACAGGGGGAGGGGGGACAGCATCATGGTGGCACAAACACAACTTTTCAGCCGATGAAAGAAGAGGTGGAGCGGTTTGTCCCCGGGGAAGTGAGCGAGATGGGAGGCCAGCGATATCCACGAAGCTCTGTCCAGGCGGGGTGGGGGGTGGGCGCTTACTTTTCCCAGTGGTGGCTGTAGAGCTGGGTGGGGGTGCTGAGCACCCGGTCGTAAATGGCCGTGATGGCCTTCAGGTCTCCTTGCTCCCGCTGCCACTCCACGTACATCTCCCACAGCTTGTCCGAACGGAAATCCACGCCGGCAGCCGCCACGGCCGACTCAAAGGTGCTAAGGAGAAGCAGAAGGCCACTCGGTGTCAAGAGTTCTCGTCTCTGACACTCCCCCTGCAGCGCCCCCCCCCCTTCCCACCTGCCCGCTTTTCCCACCTGGACGCTCCTGTACTCCCCTCCCAGGAGCACCCCTGACTCTTTTGAAACGCAGAGACAGTCATAAATACTGAAGGCGCCTTGTCTTTCCTCCTTGCCTGCTTCTTCCAGGCCTTTTATCATCAGTCCAGAACCCAAGAGCCTTTTTTAAAAAAAAGCCCTGCAGAAACCATTTCAAATGAAGCAGTCTATTTCTAAGTGGCAACTTTTACATGCAGGGGACCCAACCCGAAGAGACACTTTGTATGGCTCCCCAATCAAGGCATCTCACATATGCAAGAAATATACTGCTCCTGGCCTCTGGAACTACCTGCTACTGGAGGGCAGGCTGGTCTCCTAATGGCTATCCTTCTTTAAACAGGCAGAGACATTTCTCTTCAGGAAAGCTTTTCCGATGTAACTGGCTTTTAATTGAACTGTCCGAGGCCAGCTGAAAGCCGGATTCAACTCACGATCGAGGGATGATAGAGCCATGACAGACGTAACAAAAGCTGAGGGAGGGTCCTAGCTACCTGGCCTTTCAGAGGGGATGGGCTGCCCCCACCCGGGCCCCCCTGTTCTTCCCCGGGACCTACCCACAGATCTTCTGAGCTGAATCGTAAAGGTTCATATCCAAAGTGGACTGCAGGAAGGAGAGGTAATGGATCCAGAGGTCCATGCTGAGGGGGATAGACTGGAGACCTCGTTGAAACACCTGCATGGCAGAAGGGAGAAGAGGAAAATAAAGGAAAAATAAACTTTTTTTTGGCAGCTGTTCAGCTTCTTTAGAACCTGAGGAGCCAGAAGGAGAATATATCGTGTGTGTGTGTGTGTGTGTGTGTGTGTGCCTTCTTTTCAAAGGGGCAATGCTTGACATCAAGAATGCCCCAATGTAAAAAAAAAAGAAAAAAGGACCTCCTTGTCACAAACACAGCATCACATGCACCAAAGCTGGTGTTTGAGAGGAGCGCAATGTATTCATTTGTTTTATTTATCGGCCACTTTTCTCCCAATCAGGGGACCCAAGGTGGCTCATGGTATTAATAAAACACAGAATGAAAAAAATGCACCTTTGAATGCTCTTTTTTAGAATGATGAACATCTTTGAATGATGAAAAAGACGCAGAACATTCGAGACTATCTTAACCATTAAAAAAAGGCACTGAGGGGCACAGTCGTGATTTCTTTAGAGCCGGACTGAAAATGTAGGTCTTCAGCTGTTGGGTGAAGAATAAAAGGGAGGGAAGGCAGCTTGATCTCCCCAGGGGAGAGCATCCGACAACCCAGGAGGAGACACAGAGAAGGCCCTGCCTCGTGCCCCTGTTTGCCGTGCCGGCGCTGAGAGTGGGAGCGAGCGGAGGGCCTCCAGTGATGATCTTAAGCGCTGAGAAGGCTCATAGGGGGAGGGACGGCCCTTCAATCATACAGGACTTTATGATGGCAAGCACCCTGGCAACAGACCGACAGCCAATGCAGTGGCTGAAGCGGAGGCATCAGAGGCTCCCTCTAACTGGGCCCGGTTCGTAGACCGCCTGCTGCATTTTGGAGCTGGCGAAGTTTCCGGACTGCCTTCAAGGGCGAGCCCCACGTGAAGTGTACTACATGAGTCCAAGTGGGATGTAACTAAAGGCGTGCGTTGCTGTCGCCGGATTGGGTCCCTTAACTTCCCTCCTGATGGCAGTCCGGGGGGGGTGGTGGGGGGGGGGGGAGTTGAACCAGGCAAGACCACGCGGGGGGACCCCGTCCCCGTCCTCTCCTCCAAGCACCTTCCTACCTCCTCGGTCTCCTTGATGAAGTCGAAGCGCCGCTCCATGTCTGCGTACTTCTTCCAGTAGCCGTAGCAATAGGGGTAGCGGAGGAAGAAGCTGTCAAAGGCTTTGCGGGCGGCGTAAATGTGATTCTGCAAAAAACAGGAGAGAGGGAAAAGTGTTGGCTGCAGACCAAGAGATAGAGAGGCAGCAACACCCCAAGGGCATAACAGTGCACCCCGCGGGATGCATGCTCTTTCAACTCAACAGCAACAATGAAAGTTGCCTTCCAAATTGTAAGAACATCAGAAGAGCCCCTGCTGGATCCGGCCAAAGGCCCATCTAGTCCAGCTTCCTGTATCTCACAGCGGCCCCACCAGATGCGTCTGGGAGCGCACGAGACTAGATATCTGTCTCCTGACCCCACTCCCCTGCATCTGGCCCTTGAAGGACCCCTGTTTTAAGCCTGGAGAATTACACATCTCCATCATGGTTTGTCACCTGGGATGGACTTTTCCTCCAGGAATCTGTCCAATCCCCTTTTGAAGGCATCCAGGCCAGATGCTGTCACCACCTCCTGTGGCAGGGAGTTCCACAGACTCACAACACCCTAATTCACTCCGTTTCTGCTGGGCTTCCTGTCCTTGAAAGCATCTCTCTCTCTCTCTCTCTCTAGGGACCAAGGAACAAGCACCACTTCATCTACACAAGAGGTCCCCAATCTTGGGGGTCCCCAGATGCTCTGGGACTACAACTCCTAAACATCCTGGCCTGCACAGCTAGCAACCAAGGCTTCTGGGAGTTGTAGTCCAATAGCATCTTGGGGGGGGCAAGGTCGGGAGCCACTGAGCAGGTCACAACGGAAGTATAAAAAGAACAGAGTTGGCTCTAAGCCAGCCTGTCTGACCCCTTGCTCGATGCAAAGTATCCTAATTGCAAAACACATCAGGCAGAGGGTGGCCCGATTCCCTCTCGAAGGCCTCACCACCTCTTGAGGTCATGAGTTCCACTGTCATACTGCACTAACAGTTGGGAAGTTTTTTTCTGATATTCAGCCTAAGTCTGGCTTCCTGTATTGTGTTGAGCCCAATATTATATACTTGGGGGGGGGGGACCAACCATAAAACTTACAGTGAAGACTGCAAAAACGTGGAACACTCCCCCCCCCTAAAGCCTGGAGGTGTTTACATAAGAAAGAAAGGCTTCCAAGAGGTAGCTCTGCCACGCGTCCTAAATCAGTGGTTCTCCATGGGTGGGGTCCACAGATGTTCCCGGACTGCAACTCCCAGAAATCCTGGCCAGCTCAGCTAGTGATGAGAAGACTTCTGGGAGTTGCGGTCCAGGAACATCTGGGGACCCTATCGAGATATCCCCTTGGAAGATATTAATAAGCACCCCAGCCAGCTTCCTTTGCAGGGTCTCTTGGGAATCATTGAAACCTATCTGTGCTGGGACGTCCTGGAGGGAACAATGGATTCCATGAGACCTGATGCTCAGGACGCAGGCTTGCTTTTGTCTCTTCCCACCACATTATCCACCAAGGCCATGGGATGGTATGTAAGGAAATAACAAGCTGCCTAGTAATCATTGATCAAGACCCTTCCTACGTACACTGCCACGTCAGCTAAGCCCTTCCCAAGAATTCATCAGCGTATACCATCATGACACGTAGACACTCACCCCATCTCCGATACTCCGCTTTTTGCAACTAATAAAAGAGCCCGGGACTCGTGCTGGGGGAGGAAGCTGTTGCAGGAGGCAATAACGTGCCTTGTGTAGAATCATTTCCTACAGGACTCTAAAGGTTGAGAACCACTGTCCTAAAGGAAAGACAGGGATGGGGGAACGGGCTGGCCTCTCTAGGAAACCAAGAGGTCACCAGTTGCCAGGAGGAAGGTGCTACCTCCCAGTCGTCACCAGGGAGACGGTGGTCGCACACAGCCTATACGATGGGACACCCAGTGGAGATATTGGCACAGGACTTGATTCTACGGGTGGGATCCTCGAAGGAAAAGGTCCCCCCCCCCACCCCCCGTCTCCCAAGCTGACCTCTTGCTCCACATATTGGAGCAGCTCCGTCCAGGCCGTGAAATCGAGGGGGTTCTCTTGGGCAGCTCTCCAGTAGCGCTCAAACTCCAGCGGGTAGGTGATGGAGGGGTCCTCCATGGGGGCGCTGATCATCATGTGTGTCATGGGCTCAGGGGCGGGAAGCTGAAGGGCTTCCTCCTTGGGGGGTTCTGGCTGCGGGGCCGGGGCGCTGGCTTCCACGCTGACCCCATTACACCCTTCCACCGGGGCCACCGCCTCTGGTTTTGCAGCACCATCGTCGGCCGGCTTGGGAAGCGCATCCTGAGCAGAGCCTATAGATGTGGGGAGGAAATTGACCGACTGCTTTTTTAAATCGTCCGTAAAACTTTTAATATGCATTGTAAAAGAGAAAAACTACAAAACAGTTATGCCCTGAAATAGACAGATTCCGACTGGGGTGGTAATATTTAAGCACTCTTCTGAAGGATGACCACAAGGAGAATGTGGAATGCCCAATACAGAAACAGACATTTCCCCCATTTTTAATAGATCATGACACACGAAGAAAAACAGCCCAGACATCAAGGTTCCCAATGGTGGGTTCTCAGGTGTTCTTGGATTAAAATCCTAGGAGGCTTCACCGATAGCTGTAAATGACAGGATTCCTCAGAGTTGTCGTCTAAGAATATCTGGTGACCCCCCATTTCAGAACCTCGGGTCTATCTAGATCCCCTTTTCCTGAACAAGTATTTTCTCATTTTAACACAGGCCAACACAAACTGGGGTGTAGAAGTCATTGGCACAAAGGAATGCCACCCTGTCTCTTTCCTTTTTTAGAAAAAAAATGGAAGTCTCCTTCCATATTGGTAGACTCCTGCCACCTCTGCCAAGTATGACTAACTTTCAGCTAAAAATAAGGCCAGTGACCCTAATTCATTCTTCACAAACAAGGTTCTGTCCTGGGCATCTCCGGCTTATGACAAGGATTTCAGGAAGCTGGGCTGCCATAAACCTTTCTTCAAGGATCTGTTCTTCATGGTAACTAGCACCGAGATATAACATTTCTGGAAATAAGGAAGGAAGGAAGGAAGGAAGGAAGGAAGGAAGGAAGGAAGGAAGATAGATTGGATGAAAGGGATAAATAGAGAGACAGACACAGAAACTAGATACAGTGGTACCTTGTAGAAAGGAATTGTACTAATTACCCATAGGAATGTATTGAAAACAGAGTGATCCCTAATCACGACAATTTTATGTTGTACGGATTAGCCCCATAGGCGATTCTGTTAAGCAAATTTCCCCTCTCTCCAGAATGTTTTTATGTTTTACAGATTTTATGTTATACAAACGTTTTGTTATATGAGGATCCACTGTAGATAGATAGATAGATAGATAGATAGATAGATAGATAGATAGATAGATAGATAGATAGATAGATAGATAGATAGACAGATAGACAGATAGATAGATAGATAGATAAAGACAGACTGACAGATAAAAACTAATAAAGGTTCAGATAGCCTCACTGCCGTATGGGCGGCATAAAAATCCAATAAATAAAAAATATAAATAAATAGATAGATATGAACTAATAAAGGGATAGAAACAGATAGATAGAGATAAAAAATAAAAGGTTTTGATAGCCTCGCTGCCGTAAAAATCCAATAAATAAAAAATATAAATAAATAGATATGAATTAATAAAGGGATACAAACTAATAGACAGAGAGACAGATAAAGAACAAGAAGCTTATTTATTTTAAAAAAAGGGGGGGGCTCCGCCTTTCTCCTAAACAGAAAAAGGGGGAGAGCGGAAAGAGAGACGAGGGAGGGAGGGAGAGGAGGGGAGCCTTAAGGAGGCCCTCAGGAAAGGAGCCTCCCCTTCCAGCCGCAGTCTACCTGCCCGGGGAGCCCAAAGGCGGCCCCTCCTCCTCCTCCTCCTCCCACCCCAGGCGGATTCCCCATCTACCCCCCCCCCCACCCTCGGCCTCACCTGGCTCCCTCTCCTTGTTCCCGGCCCCGGGGAGCCCCCCGTCGGCCTCCTCCGCCGCCCCGCCGCCGCCTCCGGGGCTTCCCGGCGCCTCCACTCCTTCCGCCGCCATCTTGGGCCCTTGGAAAGAGCGAGTTCCCGCGAGAGGCTGGCGCGCCTGCGCGACCAAAGGACCCGGATGGAAAAAAATAAAATAAAAAAACAATAGATGCGGCGCGGGATTGGCTGGAAGTCGGGGCGGGGCGGAGAGTAGCCCGGGGCAACCGCCATAGAGAGCCCGGAGAAGAGGGCCGCGCTCGACCATAGAGGAGCCGAGAGGGAGAGGGGGGCCCACCCAGAGCTTGGTCCTTTAGAGCTGTAATAGAAGAGTCGCACGACGCGGCTACTCCAGAGTTCCGTTGGGGCAGTTTTTATATATATTCGATCACCCCCATCACAAAAACTGAAAATAAGAAGGGGAAAAATATGGATGCTAATATACAGTATTTGGAGTGGACAGCAAAGCAGTGTTCACACTGCTTGGTCTAAAATTGAAGCAAAACAAGTTGAGGATCCGTGTAGCCAACACAAAAAAAATACAAAAGAAGAACAGGGGATATTTAGGCTATTAAAAAAATAACCAAAAAAGTTGCTAATATTTCGAGGGCAAACTTGACTGCTTGGTCTCTAGTCGGAGAGATTGTTTCTTCCACTGAACACAACTTTGAAATCTCTTAAAGCCTCCGGTGTTTGTAAATGTCATTTGTTTTACTCCGCTGTTCTCCTTGAAAAGGACTCCTGAGGTGGCCCGCATCATGAACAGGGCAATATTTCAACGCTTTTTAAAAAGTATACAAATATTAGAAAATAATTATTCTTCGAGCGCCCTGTCCTCGTAAAATGTTGGCGATCAGTAGCCTGAACTAGTTTCTATTTAAAGCTATTCTAAAGAGAGCAGTTGTGCTGAGGAGGACAGTGGCTTAAGTTCTTAAACCAGAATATTCTTCTACACCCCAGGCCACACTTCGTGTCTATTTTACTTTGAAGGATAACCTGCAGCAAATGGGATTTCTCATTGCACATTATGTGCCTGAAATATTGCCATTTTCGTCCCTTTATGGTATAGAGGATTTCTAACTTTTTATCCATTACTTGGCAGTACAAGGACACCATTGTTCCAATAAGCATGTTTTTCCATCTCTTGTGCACGGATCCTGACTGCTCCGTGATCGTTTTGAGAAGTCACAATGGAAAAACAAAATTTATAAATAATTTGAGCGGTTCCGAGACCCCCTCGGAACTGCCCAAATGGCCCTCACACCGTCACAAGCACTACAATTTTTCCCGCGTTCAAAAACTCCAAACCATTCCCAAGATATCGGGAGAAATACAAGCCGCCTCTTGCTGCTGGCTGAGAAGCCTTGCGAGCCTAGAATTCGCGGCGGAAGCCTCAAATTCACACCTACTTTAACAGTTTACATAGTATCAAGTCTCTTGTGGCAATCAATTACCGCAGAGACTCCATAAAACAGCAGGGGAGCGAAGATAAGCTCTCCTGCGCGCTTTGACCAATCAGTGCCCCCGTCTAATCAATCACTGTCAAATTAATTACAGCCAGACGGGGGCGCAGTGGGGAACCCTAATCCGTTGAATTGGCTTAGTAGACCGCCCCCCCCAAAAAAGAACCGAAACGTTTTCCCTGGGCGAATCCAAATTCTCTAGCCGTTTCGAGTACCAAGAGGGCGGCTAGTCTCCTGACAGCACCAGCGGGGTGAATCCACCCCCCTCTCCTGCTATACAGTTCCACGAAGTCGGGGAAGGCAGGCCGAAGGGACCGACTCCTTTCACCGCTTCCTACCCAAGATACAGTTCCATAAGATTTATGCCTCTTCCCAGTCAGGTTTCTCTATAGCAGTAGACCAACCCCCTTCTGTTTTTCAATGCTTTCTTATGGAAGCCTTTCTGTCTCAATACTTTCCTATGGGGGTAGACCGGTGCCCTTTTTCGAATAGTTCAAACAGGGCTTCCCTGCTTGCGGAAACCCCTGGGAATCTTAACTCACCAACTCCAAAGGTTCCAGCCAAGGAGTCAGGGATGTCCTTGGTGAAGTTCATTTAACCCCTTCCTGTCCTTTCTTAACCCTTTCCATTCCCATTCTCTGCTCCTTTTCCCCCATTCCCAGGCTTTAAAGTTTCAGCCAGAGACACAATTCAGGCAAGTCTCTCCTGAATCGAGGGATTATTTTCCTCCCTGCTCTGGCTGGCAAGGAGAATGATTTCCAGCCATCATCCTCAGGGATCAGGGATTTCCCTAGTATCTAAAACCTGGTCCCACTGCCTCTACCTAGCCTGGACCCCCAGACTCCTGACTCCAAGCCCCCCCCTTTTTCCTCTCTCTCTCTCTCTCTCTCTCTCTCTCTCTCTCCCTGTCTCTCTTTCTCCCTCTCCCTCTCTCTTTCCTTTCCTTTCTCTCCTTTTCTCCATCTTTCTTCCTCTCTCTCTCCACCCACCCCCAGTAACCCTGGGCGTGCTTAAACTGTGTGCCTCCACTCTCCTGCTCTCTGGACCTGAGCCATCTTTGGGCAAGGCATGGTGACCGCGTGGCAAAGAGGAAGAATCTTCAGACAGCCTCCATTCCTTCAAGACAACCCCAGCACATCTCACCTGCGGATGTACCAAAGATTAAAATCACAGCCCAAGGCATTCCATTGTCCTGTTTCCACATTCACCCAGGATCCGTCTGGGAGCCAAAGACTCTTCTAATCGGCTTTTCCGTCGTCCCCCATTGTGACTTCCCAACTCCCCATTGTGATTGTTCAGTCCCCCCATGGAGACTTGTTAATTGTTTTGCGATCACCCAGGCTCTTGGACAATGCTAACTCTTTCCCCCTCATTGTTAACCCTCTAGTTACCCATTAAAGGATTAGTTTTGGCCTAATCGCACCCAGGCAGGGGTCCTGTTCCAGGGTATCAGGAACGCCCAGGACCTCCCCCAGGAGACTCCTGAGCTGACCCCCATTGGTTGTCCCCAAAACACCACCCCTAGCCCGACCCAGAGGAGGTGCCACTCTGTGGGGGGGGAGGGAGGAAATAAAGATTGTGAGTTTTCTGTTTTGGGTTGCTGAACGCCTCACTTCTGCCTTGGGTGATCCATTCGCCTTACCATCTTTATTAGGCCTAATAAACTGGTAATTTTGCCTGGATCTCTCTGTGTTGGGTTTCCTCATTGGGTCTTGTCAAATCCAACAGCTTGCAGCAGGATTAGCTTGCTGTGGTCTCAACGTTTTCGGGGCACCACTTTGTAGAGTTTTTTTTTTAGCAAGGCTAGTCCCGCTAAATTCTGCTGGAACCCAAGAGACCCAATAAGGAATCCAACAGGAGAGAGATCCAGAGGAATTACTGATTTTATTCAGCCCAATAAAAAAACAGCAGGCGAACACCCCACCAGGACAGTGCAGAGATGTTCCGCCCTGAAAACAAAGATGGAGACCATTTTATACCTTTCCCTCTCCCTCCCCAAGGTGCGCGCCTCCCCGGGGTGGGCAAGGGGGATGGTCTTCAGGAATGTCCAATGGGAACAGTCTGGGGGCTTGTCCAAAGGAAGTCCTGGGCGTTCCTGGTGTCCTGGAACTGGAGACCTGCACAGGTGTGATGAAGTCATAACTGTCCTTTAATGGGCCATCAGGGGTGTTACAATGGAAAGGAGGAAGATGGATATTGTCTGAGGGGACTGGGTAAACTTGGGGAAATCAGTAAATCAATGGAGGGACCAGAGAGTCAATAAGATAAGCCCTAGGGCTGTCAGACAGTTCCTGAGAGGTGTGGAGTTGGAACAATGGGACGCTTCTGGCTGAAGATAATCCGGGGTGCAGCTGTGATGAGACGTGCAGGAACCGAGGATGATCAATGGAGTCCACTTCTGGAAGATGCAGCCTTTGTGTGGAGTCGCCATGCTGCCTTCTTCCCCTGCCACACATCCTTGCCCAAGATGGTGAAGGTCCAGAGAGCTGCAAAAGCAAAGTGTTCTGCTTATATACTGCCCCATACCACTACAAGTAGTCCTTGGGCGGTTTACAATTTTGATGGTGTGCAGGTCCAGCCCCCCCAGCGAGCTGGGTACTCATTTTACCGATCGGAAGTGTAAGGAACCTTGAGCCTGCTACGTTTTGAACCCAGCACACCACAGGGACCTGAGTGGGGGCAAAGGGAGGAGAGAGGATAGAGTAGGAACTCGAGTAGAAAGGGAGAAGAAAGGGAGGAGAGAGGGAGAGAGAGAGAGAGAGAAGAGGAGAGAGAGAGAGAGAGAGAAGGAGGAGGGGGGTGAGGTTGGGTGGGGTCAGAGACCAGGGCCAGTTTAGGCAAAGGGATATGATGGAGGCAAGCTTTCTGGAGGGAAGGGACATCCCTGGGGTTCGGGGATGATCATTCTTGATCATCCCCTCATGAGCCCAGAGCATGGTGGAAATAAACCATCAGTTCAGGAAGATTTTCCTGGGCTGTATCTCTGGCTGCTTTAAGGGTTAAAGAATAGAGTCCAATTCGGCCACGAAGGGGTTAGCCAGATTTGCTAGTGAGGGACCATGGCTATCCCTCAGTGCAGACCCTTGGAGCAAAGAATGCAAGTCTCCAAAGGTCTCCACAAAAGAGGGAAACTCTGTCTGTTTGATTCGGGAGTGTGGGATGGTCTACCGCTATAGGAAAGCGGGGGGGGGGCAGTCTACTGCCATAGAGATGCATTAGCGGCTAGAGGCAGAATTCCCCTGGAACTAAGTCACGGCTAGGAACAGAGACAGGGACCGGGGGCTGCTTCTTAGCTCAAGCCGAGCTTGTGGAGCCGTGGGGCGGGTAAAGGGAGGTGGATTCATGCCGTTGCCACGGCCAGATCTTAGCTGCCTTCCTGGAACCAAAGGTCGGTTGAGAATCTGGATTTCCTCAGTCCAGAGACTCTGGATCTAATTCGTTGTAGTGGTCTACTTACTAATCGATCGCAATCTTATCCATGTTAAGCGCCCCCTTCCGGCTTGTAATTAACGAGACATTGACGGATGGGGGACGCTGATTGGCTAAGGCCCGCAGGCAGTTACTCTGTTAGCACCCCTGCTGTTTTACAGACTCTCCACGGAAATGAACAGCCGCGCTTACCTTGTATCAGTGTAAACTGTGAAACTGGTGGCAAAGTGGCGTTTTTCGGGCCACCCAGGCTCCTAGGTTCGCTAGCAATGCCTCCAGCCTGCCAAAGCGGCAGTAAATGTATTTTTCCCGATATCTCAGGAACGGAGTGGAATTTCAGGACCGGGTTTGAAGTGTAGTGCTTATGACGGTGTGAGGCAGGGACGGGCACTTCCGGAGAGTCTCGGAACCGCTCCAGTTATTATTTATAGTGACTTCTATTTCCATTACAACTCTTCAGCTTTTACCTGGAAAAACTTCGGACCCAGTAATATTGGGCCATGGACTGCAGGTCCCATCCTGCTCGCGCCGTGGCCAAGTGGTTTGTGACTGATGGGACCCGGAGTTCTACGACATCCAAAGAACCCTGGGGCACTCAAGCCTCCGGCATGGCCTGGAGTATTAATGAGCCATAGGAGATCACTTCTTAGATTAACCTATTTCTCTTCCGGAACATTTTCATACGAGCAGAATAACCTTGCAGAATAAGCCTTATTTTCTGGCCTGCCAGAATGGCTAGGGATTTTAATCGCCGTCTTTTGTAACTACAGACGCATTGGTGGTCCTAAGGAGCAGGACGGCCTGTGATCCTTCCATCCCGAAGCCATTTGGAGGAAGCGGGAAACTTAATGTCCTAAAAACATCCCCTTTAATCGGAGGTTATTACACCCTAAAGTGCCTCACACACCTGGCTTCACTGAGGCATGGGACGTTATGTCTCTTGAAACAGCACACTCATCAATGCAAGGAAGAAGATCAGGACATTTGGGCAATTAAGTTAAAAAAGTAATGAGCAAGTTTTGGGTCTGAGGTTCAGCTGTGGAGAGAAGGCATGGCCACAGAGAAGTTTCTCCTCAACGGAGGTTGGATTCTCCATATTGTACAGTACTCTCCACCCCCAAACACTTGATAATCCCAGAAAGATGCATTTCAAAAATCCATATATTACACAGGGCCCCTTCCTCCTCACCCTTTCCTGCTATTACGGCTACCGTCTTACACATCCTTTATTTCAGCATTCAAATTCCTTTTCTTAAAAAAAAAATAGCAAGTGACATAGCCCTGAACTGACAAGATGTGTTTAAGTGGTTGATTTCATGCTGATTGGTTTAGCGCTGTAGTGCTAAACCAGGTGGGAAAAACAATTTTTAAAAGAACAGTTTACAAGTTGTACCTTGGTAATACGCCTGAGCGGTGTGAGCAGAAGGTAGGAGAAAAGGATAGGGTTCACTTTTAGACCACGCTATGTTCTCCTTGTCAGCAAGGATGGCAACTGGATGTGTCCAAGCACTGCCCTAAAATATAGGTGATGATGGAAGCAAAAAGCATGATAAAAGAATGCAATCCGAAACACTTAGACCCATGCAGACAGAGAGACTACAGTAAGGAGGTATGAAGTGGTAAGGAAACACTACATAGAATCCTAGCATCATGGAGTGGGAAGGATCCTATCACCCTACCCCTGCTTAAGGCAGGAATCAAATTCGTCTTCCCATGCCTCTTATGGGGATGGGGAGATGGAATGGATAGCTATTGCATTTCAAAATGGTTATTTGCATTTGATATCTGCAGCCTCCCGTGGAGAGTGAGTCAACGTGTGCAGATTTCAAAATATCGTGTGTGTAAGATGTCAATTAAGAAGATTGGAAAGAGCATCAAAGTAGGACATAACCGTACGGAGGGCGATTAAAGGGTTTAATTTAAAAGAACCATCCTGAAACCTCTTAAGACTAGAGCCAGGGGGCCGAAACACGCCCACCGAAATTTGGATCCGATCCTGCCCGGAGCTGAACGATTCTCGTCACCTGTTCCAAGAAACTGTGTATAAAAACATCACACGCCTTCCCCGCTTCTAACAATACAGCATCTCCTGTCAGCTTCTTGTGACTTCGGCCGCTCATTCTCTTCAGCTCCTGGTAAGTCATCATCATCCTTATCATCATCTTAAGAACGGCAGAGCTGGGAGGGACCCCTATTGATCTTTTTGAGTGCAGCCTCTGTCCAGATGGCGTTCTGGGACCACAAGACAGCGGCACGGTTTCTATTTCTTTGGAAGCAGGGTGGGATGGTTCCCCCATAAGGTTGGTTTTCAGGAACCTTGCACCCTTTAATCCAACAATTATTTTCAAAGCGACTTAGAGGCTTCCTCTTTTCATTTCTTTCTGAACGTGGGGACCTTTCGGAATGAATCGCCACCCGAAAATTTGCCAGGTCTCTTCCCCGGTGTCTCTCAAAGCATCTTATCAAAACATTTTTTTTATTTTAGAAGCGCTTCAAAATAAATTTGCCAAGTGAAGAGCCACCGAGAGCATCTCCCTTTTATATTTAACGGCCAACGACTGCTTTAACCTGCTTTTAAACATTTCTCAGTTCCGCTTAGATTGAATCTAGAGGTGGGCACCAAACAGAAAACCGATGGTTCGGTTGGTTCCATTTTGGGCTCACCCTCGGTTTGGCTCGGGTTCGTACGAATTTTTAAAAACCCGAGCCAAATTCAGACGGGCGGCGGTAGACAATCCCACCGCCACCTCCAGAGCCCGGGCAGTGGTAGACTATCCCCTCGCTGCCTTCATAGCTCAGGCGGCGGTAGACAGTCCCGCCGCCATCCCCCGCAGCGTCAACCATGTGGCCCCAGGGGCCCGGTCGGCACGTTTAAAATTGTGTTTATTTTTTATTTTTTCAGCGCTGACCGCGGGTCCCCAGGGGCCAGTTGGACGCTTTTTTAAAAAAAATCCCCAACACTGGGGCTTCCCCCCCCACACACACACACACAGGTGAGAGTCACTAGCTGTTATGCCCCTTTTATTTTATTTTTTTCCTCCTGGTCCTGGCCCCTGGAGAAAAGAAGAGAGCTATAAGGCACGGGGCGGGGGGGGGGGGAAACGAAACAAAATGGACATTTCCATTTTGTTTCATTTCCTTTGATGGATTGGATCGTTATTCGTTTTGTGAGGTAACAAAACAAACAACAAAATGAATTAAAAGTTCGTTTTATGCCCATCTCTTAATTGGATCAGATTTTGATTATGTTTTTGTTTAAAAAAAGGTTGTCGTCGGTGCAAGCTGGCCAGAGTGACGATCGGTTGGATGGGTGGCATAAAAACTAGCAAACAAATGAAAGAAACAGAAAGAGAAAGAGAGGAGGGAGGGAGGAAGGAAGGAAGGAAGGAAAGGATGATGGAAGGAAGGAAGGAAGGAAGGAAGGAAGGAAGGAAGTGATGAAGGAAGGAAGGAAGGAGGAAAGGAAGAAAGGAATAGAAGTTTTTTCCATTGGATATCCATATATTTTTCCAATAACCAAAACTCTTTTGTTAAAATTTTATTTCTCTTTTCAGAAAACCACCCTAAACAATGTACGGTGATGCGAATTTGGGCTCCCACTTTCCGTCCTGTGGGTATAACCCCTTGGGATGCTTTGCTATGGTACCCCACCTCCTCCAACAGATGCCCCCGAGAGGTGTCCATTCTCTCCCTGTGGACAACGTTTCTCCCTGGGTCCAAGCCCTGCTGGCAGGAATGATGGTCCGATCCATACCCGGTGTGGCGCGTAGCCTGAGGCCCTTCAGTTGGCCGGCATTTACTGTGTCCCCTCTGGGAGGAGGACCTGTGCCCAGAGAGAGTTACCCAAGTTCGTATGGCTTCCCTGGTTTGAACGAAATGAGATGAGGACGCTGAAATCCATTTGCCGGTGATGCTATTTAAAAGGAAGCGCTTGTTTCAGCTTTGCGGGGAAAGTTCAAAACTCCCACGTCTTCAGGGTCACACTATCTTTATTTTCTGTGGCTCAAATAAGGCGTCAGGAACAGGATCACATTTTAATCAGAATCCGTGAGAAATATATATTTCTAGGATTATTGTTTTCAATACTTACAGAGAGCAGATAAGTGAATCGGTGGATATCTGCCGATTCACTTAACCGCTTTGTGAGAGTTCTGAAAGAAAAATCCTATAGAAATATATATTTCTTAAGTTCTCAGAAGCGGCCACCAGGGGGAACCAAAAACCATGCTCTGTATAGTGGTCCCTCTCATCCACATTTTCCAGCATCCACGGGGATGGCAGATACAGGGGTTCCAACTGTATTTACATGTGCCTTAATCTCCAGATAAGATGCAGTTTTAATGTACCATTTGATGTTAGGATCCAGTCAGGCTTAACATTGGTTGATGCCTTATATCTTATTTTGTTGTGTACAAATCTGCCTTCTGTCATCTCTGGGTTTGTCCCTGACTTCTGTCAACTAAGAATTGGCTCACGAACTCTGAGAACCCTATATATTCCGTGCTTGGCACAAAGACATTCATTTGTACTTCTGCTCATTCATCGACACCTAGACTTCTGTGCCTGCGCACATAATTCTGGATAGCCTCCTTAATGTCATTTTCCTGCAGTTCTTGCCTGCCTTCTTTATTCTTATTAAAGCTTCGCTGCAGCACTCCACCTGTCTCCTATGGTTCAAAAAAATTCAAAGAAACTCTTATTTGAGGGGAGAGGAATCCCACAAAATTTATTGATTCGACAAATCCTTAGAAAACAAAAATTATTTCGGTCCATCCAAAAGCAAACCTCAGCCTTTAAGTATCCAAACTGAGGGGGGTGCGGACCGTCAGCCCCTCACAAATCTCTCCCCTCCAACCACTATGCATTGCTCTCTCTCCCCTCACCCCTGAGATCCAGCTTTCTAGGCTCCTCGTCCTTCTCTGTCAAAATTCGAACTCGGGCCCGAGAGGTCCGTTTGTAGCTGAAGGCGGCCCATCTCCTGGCAGGGGTTGCTAGCGGGAAGGATGAGACGGTTCTTCAGAGACGCTGCCGTCATCAGGATTTAAGGAGCGGGTCTACCCCACGTCTCTGGGGCTCCGTCTCAGAGGGACTTGCGAGGCCTCTTGAGGAAGGAGAGGGTGTAATCGCGGGGGGCGGACGCTTTCTGCTTCTTCAGCTGGACCTGGGACTGCGCCGTCAGCTGCAGCTTGATGGCGCTGGAGTTGATCTTGGCTGCCACCAGCAGCTCCTTCATGCCTTTCATCTTCTCGCTTTGGAAGGTCAGGACCGGGCCTTCCGGAGGCGGGCTGGGCCCTCCGCTGGGGCCGTCTTCCTTCTCCGCCAAGGGACGGTCGGCCCGCTGGCCCGAACTGGGGCGCCGGCGTTCGGTGGCCTTTTTGGGCAAAGGGGGTTCCTCCGGCTTCGACTCCCGGCGGGGGCCCCTCCGCCGGCCCTCCCGAGGGTCTTCGCTCCCTTGGTCGTCGTCGTCATTCGCATCCGCCTCCCGGCTCACCAGGGTCACTTTTTGCCGGACCTGCCGGGGGGGGGCAAGGGAGCACGGGTTAGGCTTTCGGCCACAAAGCTTCAAACACTGGCCTGTCAAACTCCAAGACAAACCCGGAGCTTGAGGATACAAGGAAGCTACCTGTAACTAGTCACTTCATGGGGATCAATCAATTAATAAACCACTTGTAACTAGTTACTTCTTGGGGATCAATCAATTAATAAGCCACTTGTAACTAAATTATTCCTCAGGGAACAATTAATCAATAAGTCACTTGTAACAAGTTACTTCTTGGGGAGCAATCAATCAACAAGCCACCAGTAACTAGTTACTTCTTGGGGAACAATCAATCAATAAGCCACCTGTAACGAGTTACTCCGTGGGAACAATCAATCAATAAGCCATCTGTAACTAGCTACTCCTTGGGGAACAACCAATCAATAATCCACTTGTAGCTAGTTATTTCTTGGGAAGAATCAATCAATAATCCACTTGTAACTAGTTATTTCTCGGGAACAATAAATCAATAAGTCACCTATGGTTAATTCTGGGGGAAGAGCATTGCCCCATAATAAATAAACCAATTAGCCCCTTTTACGTAGAGTAGGACCCCTCTATCCCCACAGAGGCTGAAAACCGCAGATCGCAGCGAACGCCACAATACTAAAATTAAGCACTCCAGAAAAGCCCGTTTTCACCTTGCATTAACAGAACAGGCCACTAGAAGCAAGTTTTTCAGCCACAATACACAGCGTGGCCTCCATCACCGCCTTATGACCAGTTCCAATAAATACCCTGTGAAACCATGCATTTCTAATTTCTTTCCTTTTAACGTTTTCAGTGTTTTTGTCTTGTGGGTAAGTGAAACCATGGATCCTGCAGACAAGGGAGTTCCACCTGTAGTTATGCTTTTTTTTTAATTTGCAAAGTTCAACACATACATACATGCACACACAGTGTGGGCCCAGGGCCCCTGAACCTCCCCTCCTCTGAGACAATTCTGGTCTCCGCATCTCAAAAAAGACAGTGGAACTGGAAAAGGTGCAGAAGAGAGCAACTAAAATGATTACTGGGCTGGGGCACCTCCTTTACGAGGAAAGGCTAAAACATTTGGGGCTCTTTAGTCTGGAAAAAAGGCACCTCAGGGGGGATATGATTGAGACGTACAAAATAATGCAGGGCATGAGTAAAGTGGATAGAGGGAAGCTCTTCTCCCTCTCCCAAAATACCAGAACTAGGGGACATACACTCAAATTGAGGGCTGGGAGAGTAAGAACAGACAAAAGAAATTTTTTTTTCACCCAGCGCGTTGTTAGTCTGTGGAACTCCCTGCCACAGGAGGTGGTGATAGCATCTGGCCTGGATGCCTTCAAAAGGGGACTGGACAGATTCCTGCAGGAAAAGTCCATCCCAGGTGACAAACCATGATGGAGATGTGTCATCTCCAGGCTTAAAAAGAGTGTACTTCAAGGGCCAGATGCAGGGGAGTGGTATATCAGGAGACAGAGATCTAGTCTCGTGCGCTCCCGGATGCATCTGGTGGGGCCACTCTGAGATACAGGAAGCTGGACTAGATGGGCCCTTCTTGGCCTGATCCAGCCGGGCTCTTCTGATGTGCTTATGTAAGGGAAGGAAGCCTCACCGTCCCATCAAAGCGGCTGAGGGACTGGACGAGGAAGGTGGCCCAGCCCACGTGGAGGACCGGCGTGGGGCTGCCTTCTTCCCACTTGCAGATGCCGTCGTAGAAGCGGAGGAGGTGGGCAAAGCACTCGGGGTCCTGCAGCGCCGATCCACCCACCATAGCTGGCGAGGCCTACAAAGAAGAAGCAAAATAAGTCAGAAGAGAAGGGTGTTCTGCCTTCTTAGGATGAGCCTGCATTTCGATCCTTTTTTGCCTCCAGAAAGAGTTCAGGCTGGATTTGCGCGAGGCCGCACTTGTCCGTTTTTTCCGGCAGTTGAGGGGACCCACTAAGCTCTTATCCACGACCACTTTTTCAAACAAACCAATCTTGATTAGGCTGCTAAAAAAATATGGCATTCTGTGGTTCCACATTTACCTTCCTCTGCGGCTGCTAGCCTAATTGCCAACAATGTGGACTAGCGACTTGTATATATATATAAGAACATAAGAAGAGCCATGCTGGATCAGGCCAAAGGCCCATCTAGTCCAGCTTCCTGTATCTCACAGCGGCCCCACCAGATGTGTTTGGGAGAGCATGAGACTAGATATCTGTCTCCTGATACCACTCTCCTGCATCTGGCCCTTGAAGTACCCTGGTTTAAACCCTGGAGGTTACACATCTCCATCATGGTTTGTAACCTGTGATGGACTTTTCCTCCAGGAATCTGTCCAATCCCCTTTTGAAGGCATCCAGGTCAGATGCCTTCACCACATTGTGTGGCAGGGAGTTCCATAGACTTACAACGCGCTGGGTGAAAAAATACTTTCTTTTGTCAGTTCTTACTCTCCCAGCCCTCAATTTGAGTGTATGTCCCCTAGTTCTGGTATTTTGGGAGAGGGAGAAGAGCTTCCCTCTATCCACTTTACTCATACCCTGCATTATTTTGTATGTCTCAATCATATCCCCCCTCAATCGCCTTTTTTCCAGACTAAAGAGGCCCAAATGTTTTAGCCTTTCTTCATAAGGGAGGTGCCCCAGCCCAGTAATCATTTTAGTCGCTCTCTTCTGCACCTTTTCCAGTTCCACTATGTCTTTCTTGAGATGCGGTGACCAGAATTGTACACAATACTCCAGGTGGGGCCTTACTATTGTTTTATATAACGGCATTATAATGTTGGCTGTTTTATTTTCAATCCCCTTTTTGATAATCCCTAGCATGGAATTGGCCTTCTTCACCGCTGCCACACATTGGGGAGACACCTTCATGGAGCTGTCCACCAACACACCAAGATCTCTTTCCTGATCCGTCACGGATAACTCAGAGCCCATGAGTATAATTTGCTTTGCATTCTTTACAGGAACTGGCATAAGCCGACAAGGCAAAATGATAAACACAGCTGGAGCTAAGGCCTCCCTCCTTATGAACGCCGGCAAGACCAAAAGATCATCCTCTCAATGGGTTTTTAATTTTCTGTTTGAATTCCTTATGTTGCCGGGATTCACAGAACCCAATAGTTTCAAGTTCCCCAGGGTAGGCCATCCGTTTCCCCCTTATCAACTGGCACTTACAGTCTCATTCTGAGACACCGGTAAGAGAAAGGATAAAAGGGTTCTCTGTACTTACAACTGAATGGGCCAAGCAGCAAACTGACAAGACATGACTGCTTTCCGTAAACAGGTACCCACAGACCCAAGAGAAGGAATGAGATACAGAGGAGAGAGAGGCGGGCCTCTCTCTGAAGGGAGGGAACGACGGATTGACAATCTAGAATCCCAGCCAAACCTACTGAACGCAGCATGCGAGGTTGTAAAAACTCCAAACCCAACCCGCCCGGTCGTTCTCTGTACCTCTCCTCTCTCACCACAGCCCTTCTCCTCAGCTGCGTCCGCCAGGCTGGCCACTTCTTTGAGCAAGTTTGGAATGACGTCATTGGCCACGTCAAAAAACTCCTTGTAGATTTCCTCATCTTCTCGGCAGTAGTTATAACTGGTGGGCAAAGAAGGGGTGGGGTGGGGAGGCAAAAAGTCACAAGCCTGGAAAAACTTGGGACGTTCGCTCCTAGTGGGCCTTCCCTGTGGCTGCTCCCAGACTGTGGAACTCCCTGCCACTGGAGGCCAGGCGGGCTTCCCATCCTTGCTGCCTTTCCACCAGCCAGCAAAGAGCTTCCATTTCAGGCAGGTTTTCCCTGAGTGCATTTTTTTTTAAAAAAATCAATGTTTAAATGAATTTATCGTGCTTTATTTTCTTTGAATGTGTTTGTGATGTCGTGTTTGCTGACTTTTTTTGGTATGGAATTTGTCTGGACCTTTTAATCTTTGTACACTTACTGTTTTGCGCTTTACATATTGCATTTTTAACGGTGCGAGCCGCTTTGGGTCCCATTTTAATGGGGGAGGGGGGATATTTATTTTCCTTATTTATTTATTTTAATATTTATATACTGCCCGTCTTCCGGGAGAACTCTGGGCGGTTTACAACAAGTAACGGGCATAAAAACAAAGAAAGCACTAAGAAAAACAATGGACATATAAAACTAAATAAAAAATAATGATATTACTAATAAAATAATAATAATAATAATAATAATAATATTATATTTCACACGAAGTAATATAAAGCAGAACCACCAGCTTTCATGGTCTCGGGGAGAGAAGAACCATTTTCAAAGCTTGTACGCCTTCCTCCGTTTCAACTCTAAGCAGAATCCCAGAACAGTGCAATGCGCAAGGGCCTGAACGAAAGGAAGGAGGCGGGCAGGATCGGAAACTCACTCCTGGATGACGGTGGCGGAGTCGGCCCAGGCCTCCAGGGCTTCCTTGACGTTTTTGTTCCGACAGTGGTAGCCGGCCAGATACATGTACGGGTAGATGTGCTCATTGTGGTAGTACCTTTTGGCCGCGTTGATACCCTAGGGAGAGAGGGGAGGGGTTATTGGGACACAATTAATCCATGAATTCACTAATTGGTGACTCAATCAAGCCATCCGTTACTGTAGGATTCCCACCCACCCACCCACCCCATATCTGCTGGGGATTGTTTCCAAGTTGTGGATAGTGAAAAGTGTGGATAATGCCTCTCTCTCTCTGTGTGTGTGTGTATGGTGTGTACGTAGATATATATTGATATATACAGTGGACCCTCGTCTAACAAGTGGTTTGTGTAACAGAAAATCCGCATAAAGGAAAAAAAATTCCGGAGATAGAATGAATGTTTATTTACACTTGTTAACTAAATCACACATAATACAAAAATTGTAATACAATAAAAAAAATGTTTAACAGAATTCCCTATGGGGCGAATCTGTACAACAGAAAAAAACGGTTGCGATGAGAGATTTATCCGTTTTCAATGCATCCCTGTGGGATGTTTGTACTGAGGAAAATTTGCTTAACAGAATTTCATTTGGAACGAATTAATTCCTTTCTACAAGGT
This sequence comes from Phrynocephalus guinanensis, assembly GCA_037367245.1. NCBI lineage: Eukaryota > Metazoa > Chordata > Lepidosauria > Squamata > Agamidae > Phrynocephalus > Phrynocephalus guinanensis. The sequence goes on from CM074754.1 coordinate 1,757,038, forward strand.
ACCACTGTATACTGTATATATATTAGCATGTTAAGGGTGGGTGGGTGGGTGGGTGGGGAATCAATATTTTCACATACATTATCAGAACTGGCCACTACAGGGCGCCAGAGACCGTGCTATGAAATCTTCACTAACAAGCATTCATAGCTCAGTCTCTTCCTCTAGTGACCATTTTTGGTAAGACACATGAAAAATGGAAGTTACCTACCTGTAACTTTAGTTCTTCGAGATCACGTCTGTGTATTCACACTGAGGGTTTTACTGCGCCTGCGCAGTGGTCACCGGCATGTATCAAGCTTGTGGCCGTTAGGACCTCCCCCTCTCTCTAGGCATGCTCCTCCTTTCCCGCGCTAGCGTGCTCAGTTCCCCAGCTATCCGCCGCTGAAAGACAAAAAGAGAGAGTGACGGATAGAGGGGAGGAGGGTGGGACGTGTGAATACACAGACGTGATCTCGAAGAACTAAAGTTACAGGTAGGTAACTTCCATTTCTTCTTCGAGACGTCTGTGTGTTCACACTGAGGGTGAGTAGCCAGCTCACTTACCGGTGGAGGGCCGTCACTATAAAGAAGAAGAAAGAATGGCCCGTCCAAAGACGGCATCATCAGACCTGGCCCTGGTGTCCAGACGATAGTGGGAGACAAACGTGGACGGGTTGGACCAGGTAGCCGCCTTACATATGTTGCCTATGGCTACTCCCCTCAAAAAGGCCGTTGAGGAGGCAACGGCCCTAGCAGAGTGTCCCCTCGGCACGGACGGTAATGGCACTGCGGCCGATTCATACGCCAGGCGAATGGTGGAGGAGATCCATTTGGAAATGGTTTGGGAGCACACCGGGACACCCGCTTGAGGGTTAGATGGCCGGATGAAAAGTCGTTTAGACTTTCTGATGTCTTTGGTCCTGGACAGGTAATACAGAAGAGCTCTCCTGACATCTAGGGTGTGGAGAGATTTCTCGACGTCCGAGGATGGTGCGGGGAAGAAGGTGGGTAGAACCAGGGGTTGGCTGAGATGGAACTCTGAGGCCACCTTCGGAAGGAAGGAAATATCTGGAAAGAGGGTAACCTTCATGGGGTGGAATTGAAGGAATGGCGGGTCAATTCGGAGAGCGGCGAGTTCCGATGCGCGCCTCGCGGAAGTAATGGCCACGAGGAAGGATGTCTTCAGTGAGAGGGTATATAGTGGCACCGAGGCTAGGGGCTCGAAGGGTGGTTTAGTGAGGGCCCGGAGGACGAGTGTGAGGGACCATTGAGGAACAAGCGGCCTGCAGGAGGGACGGACATTCCGAAGGCCTCTGAGGAAACGTTTAAGGTCCTGATGTTGGAATAATTTGGCCGCATCAGAAGATGGCGGCTGATGTGCTACGATGGCAGCAACGTAAACTCTCAGAGTAGAAATAGAGAGTCCTCTATTGGAGAGTTGGAGCAAAAATTGGAGAACGGTGTCGATGTTGGTGGGCGAGGAGGGTAAGTTGTTGGTTTGTGAGAAGTGGAGAAAGGCTTTCCACTTGTAGGAGTAGAGGGCTGTCGTAGACGGCCTCCGTATATTGGACATGATATGTTCTAGTGTAAGAGGATTATCCAGGCCGTTAGGTGGAGAGACTGGAGGTCTGGATGGAGAATGGACCCGTTGCCCTGAGAGATGAGGTCTGGGCGTTTCGGTAGGTGGCGGAAGTCGGTTGCCATGGCTGAGAGTGTGGTGAACCATGGTTGACGAGGCCAAAAAGGTGTTATGAGAATCATGTTGGCTGAATCCATGTGAGCCTTGACCACGGTCTTCTGAATTAGTGGAATTGGTGGGTAGGCGTATAGGAGAGACGGATACCACTTGATCGCAAAGGCGTCTCCCAGGGAGTTCTGTCCTTGTCCGGCTCTGGTGCAATAGAGAGGGCATTTGGCATTGTCCGGTGTGGCGAACAGGTCGATGCAGGGTCTGTTCCACAGGGTGCATAGCCTCTCGTAGATTTCGTCGAGGAGATTCCATTCGTGAGTGTTTGTGGTGAGTCGGCTGAGCCGGTCCACCTGTTGGTTGTTTTCCGACGAAATGTGGATCGCCACCGGGAATATGTTCCGTTTGGCACACCAGTTCCACAGGCGAGTGGTGAGGAGAAGGAGGCTTCTGGAATGAGTCCCTCCTTGTTTGTTGATGTACCACAGCGCTGTGGTGTTGTCCGTTGTTATTTGGACAGTCTGGTGGAGTAGCAGGGGTTCGAAGGATCGCAATGCTTTGAAGATTCCTAGGAGTTCTAGGAAATTTATGTGCATTGTTCTTTCTTTGCTGTTCCAGGTGCCATGAGTGTGGAGATGATCGCAGTGGGCTCCCCAGCCCGTCAGGCTTGCTTCCGTTGTGATCGTCCTGGAGACTGGACGTGGCGTGAAGAGCCGTCCCTCGTTTAGGTGAGTGGTAGCCTGCCACCAGCGGAGGCTGCGGTGAATCTCGGGAGGGATAGTGATGTTTTTGGTGGGTGGGTCGTGCAAAGGATCGAATTGGCGAAGGAAGCACGACTGGAGTGGACGGAGTCGGAGACGAGCATGAGTGAGTATGGACGTTGTGGAAGCCATGAGGCCGAGTAGGTGTTGGATCCGCCTGGCCGGGCTTGTTGGTTTGGATTGCAGGGACTGAACCGTCCGTTGAATCTTGAGTTTGCGTTCCTCTGGGAGGAAGGCTCTCCCTTGGACGGAGTCCAACACTGCTCCGATATAGCTGACTACTTGTTGCGGGTGGAGCGAGGATTTGCTGTCGTTGATGGTGAAGCCCAAAGAGATGAGAGTGTGTACGGTGAATGCAATGTCTCGAGTGGCTTGTTCCCTGGAGGGGGAGACGACCAGCCAGTCGTCTAGGTAAGGAAATACTTTCACCCCTTGTAGACGTAGGAAAGCAGCGACTGGAGCGAGACATTTCGTGAACACTCTCGGGGCTGTTGAAAGGCCGAATGGTAGGGCCTTGAACTGATAGGTGTGATGTCCGATTTTGAACCTGAGGTACTTCCTGTACGCCTTGCGGATAGTCAGATGGAAGTACGCATCCTGGAGGTCGATGACTGCAAACCAGTCTCCGAGGTGGAGGAGCGGAAGAATGTTTTCTAAGGTGGTCATCCTGAATTTGGTGTGAGTGATGAACGTGTTGAGATCCCTTAGGTCTAGAATGGGGCGTAATCCACCGTCCTTTTTTGGGACAGTAAAATATGTGGAATAGAAGCCGAAGGTGTCGGTGACGGCAACAAGTTCGATGGCTTGTTTGTTGAGGAGAGTGTTGACTTCCTCCTGCAGGGGTGGAGTTGGTGCAGTGGTTATTACTTGTCCCAAGGGAGGCATCGAGTGGAATTCTATCGCGTACCCCCATTCGACGATGGTGAGGACCCAGGAATCCGAAGTGATCTGACGCCACCTGGGAAGAAAGGGTTGCAGTCTGACATCTGGGGGATGCGGGCAAGGCGAGAGTGGGCTGTCAAAGGTTCTGTTTGCCCTTGCGTTCGAAACGCCTACTTGGTTGTTGGGGGCGTTGCTTCTGAGGTTGGGGCTTGTAGGATGAGGAGTTGTAAGATGAGCGCGGTCGCAGATGTTGTCTCTGTGCCGAGCCCTGGGTAGTGCGTTGCCAGGAGGACTGCTGTCTCCGGTAAGGCTGATGAGAATGATATTGAGGGTTGGAAATGGATTTGGCGTTCTTCCTCATCTTGATGAGGTTGTCTATCCCCTGGTCAGTGGTGGAAGCGAATAGCCCTTCTCCATCGAAAGGGGAGTCTTCGATTCTGTTGCGGGCGTCATCCGTGATATTGGTGGTCCTGAGCCAAGCATGTCTGCGAAGGTGAATAGAAGTAACTAGCTGTTTGGAAGCAGCGTCTGCGATGTTCCTGGCTGCAATAGTCTCGTAGTCCACAAGGGACATAATTTCCGAATGGAAGGCGAGTAGTTTGGCCTTCTGGTCTTCTGGCACAGTGTTTATCACAGGCAGAATCTCTGAGAGCAGGTGCCTAGTGTAGGCTTCCATCACACAGAGGTAATTAGAAGTACGAAGGGAAAAAGAGGCGAGGGAATAATGGCGTCGGCCAATAAGGTCGAGTTTACGCCCTTCCTTGTTACTGGGGGCAGCAGCAGACTTCCCTTTCGCTCTATTTTGGACCGCATCAACAATTACAGAGTTGGGAAGAGGATGTTTGTCAAGGAATGCGGTGCCCTCACCGTGTGTTCTATACATGTTGTCGACTCTCCGTGACATAAGAGGGATGGAAGAGGGGGTCGCCCACGGCTCCTTGATGCGTTTGAGGAGGGAAGGTATAAATGCCAATCGGAGAGGAGGCGTCTGATTCTTGTTCAGGTGTCCGAAGAACCTACAGGATTCAGCTTCCTCGTCTTGCTGAAGTTGGAGGTCCATGACTTTTGCAATCTTGTGGATTGCCTGAGAGTAAAGTTTCATATCCTCCGCTGGTGAGGGTGGTTGTGTGTCAGCCACATCCGATTTTGGAGTGGGTAAGTCAGCCTGGGAAGAGTCCGAGCAGCAGGAGCATTCGTCTTCCTCATAATCAGAGGGGTCTGGCAATGCTTCATCCATCGAGGTAGGGGAGTTAGAGTGGCGTCCCCTATGGTCGACGGCGGGAGCTTGTTCAGCGTCTGGTAAAGTGCGCTGCCTCTTATGTGGAGAATGAGGTGTGAGTGAGCGACGCCAGGGGGCGTGAGACGGCTCCCCTTCCCTCGTAGGGGAGACGGGGACTTGGATATATTTGTATCCCCGTCGAGGAGGGGGCAGAGTGTCAGCGTTGGAAAAATCAACACGCCGTGAAGCGGTCGCCGTCGGCTCGTGACTCCAGTCCTTCGAGCGTCCGGTGTGGTAAACATCCATATCCCGCCTATGCGCTGGTGGACTACGGCGTGAAGCAGGGGATTCTCGGCGCCTAGGCGATTCTCTGCGCCGGGGAGGATCTCCATGTTGGGGAGAGTCTCGGCGTCGATGGGGCAAGTCTTCTTGCCTTTGAGGGGATTCTCGGCGTCGGGTCGGGGGGTCGCGACGTCGAGGCGGAGAGTCTCGGCGTCGGGGCGGGGAGTCTCGACGTCGAGGAGGAGAGTCTTGACGTCGGGGTGGAGAGTCTCGACGTTGTGGAGAAAGAGACGGCGATCGACGTCGTGGAGGAGGAGACGGCGATCGACGTCGTGGAGGGGGAGACGGCGATCGAGTGTAGTCGCGGGGGGTTGGAGAGCGACTAGCATGGCGGCAACATCGGCGTCGTGGGGCATCATCGACGCCATGGTCGCCTCGAGGTTTGGTGGAATATCCGTCGTCTCGACGTCGAGGGGATGGAGAGTGTTCATCCCTCTGAACTTGACGTCGGGGAGGGTCAACGGCATGGTGGTATTCACGTGCCCCTCCTTGATGAGACTCAGCATCAGTCCGCTGCCTGCGCCGTGGTGGAGATGCTGGCGACGTTGAGCGGCTGGTGTGACGTCGGCGGAGTTGAGGGGTCGGGGATCTATGGTCCTCAACGTGTTGTGGGCGTGCTCTAGCGTCCTTAGAAGGTGGTTTGAGGGCGACGTCGACAGGCTCGTCGGCGTCGGAGGTTCCGTCGACGTCGAAGGCAGACTTAGAAGATTTGGGTTGGTGAGTCGGGCGGTCCACCCTGGCGTCGGTGATGGCACGTTTGGAACGCCCAGAGCTACCGACAGATTCTGCCATAGCTGACCGGTCATGAGAGTCCTCTCTCCAGCTAGAGGAATGAGTGGACCTGGGCGAAAGGACCGGCATTTGAGCAGAGGGAAGATCGTCCTCTGCATGATGCCCCAACGCGGCAGCGAGAGTGGCCGAAGTTGAAGGAGCTGGGCTGGTGGCGAAAGCCGTGGGTTTAGAGGAGGGGGCTGTCGCCTTTTTGGTCTTAGTTTTATGCTTTGGTGGAGCGGAGGCGGAAGGCGATGATGGAGGGGCCTTTGCTGAGGCCTTTGTTTTCAGGGGACGGCTCGTGCTTGGAGAGGTGGTTTTTTCCTGTTGGGATTCCATGGGAGCAAGGGATTGTTCCCAGAGGTAGGCACGAAGGCGTCCCTGGCGGTGCTTGAGTGCTGCCCTCGTTAGTTTTTTGCAGTGGGCACACTGGTTGGGTTGATGACCCTCGCCGAGGCAGTAGAGGCACAAACTGTGGCCGTCCTTAAGGGGGATTTTGTTTGTGCAGTTGGAGCACCTCTTGAAAGGGGCTCCGGAGGCCATAAAATGGCGCCCGGGTCGAGGGGGGTGGGCGGAGACTCACCAACCGTCGTTGTAGACAGAAGAGGAGGTCCAGAAAAGAGAAGGAAAAAACCCCAAAGGGGTTGGGAAATGATTCCCGAGGGAATCGGATGAAGAAGAAATATTTTGAAACTCTAATAATTCCTTTTTCCGCAGGAGCTGAAGAATCGGTGACCGACCACAGCGGCGGAAAAATGGAACTGAGCACGCTAGCGCGGGAAAGGAGGAGCATGCCTAGAGAGAGGGGGAGGTCCTAACGGCCACAAGCTTGATACATGCCGGTGACCACTGCGCAGGCGCAGTAAAACCCTCAGTGTGAACACACAGACGTCTCGAAGAAGAACAGGTGTTTTTCTTCCCTGTATTTTTTCCTTTACATATTTTCAGAGTGTAGATAAGAAAATCTCAGTGGACATTGGGACCTACTGCATATTATCTTTCGGCCCAGCAGGACTGCTAAAAGGGATTTTAAAAAAATTAAAATAATACTAATCTTCTTTAAAATATGCTTTTAAAAGCACAGCCAAAGAGCCAGCTTTGGGGGTGGGGTGGGGTGAAGAGAGACCCCGAATCCTTTGGAATGGTGGCGTTTTTGGCCGTGGGAAGCTCATCCGTGTCAGAGGCCACAGGTTTTCTGATCAGGGGCTGCCACGGAGAAGAACTAACAGAACCACCAAACTAGCCTCTTTTTTTGGGGGGGGGGTGTTTGCGAGAGGCCACTGGACCTCAACTCTCCCTCTCTGGGATTCTCCCGCCAGACCATTGAGGTCTTTCAAGATGAAAAATGGGACCTCAAAAGGTAAGTATCTATCACTAGATAGTCACATGATGGGGTGCAATCTTATCTGATATACAGCGGTACCTCAGCTTATGAATTTAATCCCTTCCGAATGCATGCACTTAAGTCGAACTACTCTTAAGTCAGGGTACCTATCTAAAAACATTGAAAAAATAAGTTTAAAAAAATCAAAAACTGAAAAAAAGTGTAAGTTGAGCAGACCATATCTAAAATGTGTAAGGCGGCAGTTAAAACACCAACAGTTTTCTGCTCTTAAGTCAAATTGCTCTTAAGTCGAGCTGCTCTTAAGTCGGGGTACCCCTGTATTTTAACATTTTATGTATTCTATGCACTGTATTTTAGAAGTCTATTTTTAATTACTTGGGTCAATGACCATATAATAAAATGTTGATTTTGACTTTTGACCCCGAAAGGAGGAAGGGACTAGCCTGGTAGGAAACACGATTCATTCAGGAGAGCAATTCAAAATATTTTAAGCCGAATGCAGATGGCTGTCTGTCCAAATCCCGAGTTCGAATCTTCGGTAGTGAGCCCCGAATCCAAGGCCCTATTAAAAAGAAGGTGAATTTCACCCCCTCCCCTGCACCGGTTTAAAAAAAATAAAAGGAGGAGTGGGTGGTTGGATCCTGAGTCGAATCGGAGTCACAAGGGGGGGGGGGAATATACAACCCTGAGTTGAGCTGGCCTTGAGTGTGACCGACGTCCGACTCGACCGGGAGTTTTGCGGGAAGCGTCTGTGAGGTGGGCAGCGTTTGGGGACAAACAGCCTCGCCCTGACCTGAGTTACGCCCGCCCGGCCCACGCGAAGCATGGTTTGTGATCTGGAGAACTACATCGTAAAAATAGAAATTAAAAAAAGAACACACACACCTGGTGATAGAGATAGAGGGGGTCCGGACGTCCAGGTGTGGGCTCCAACTCTTCTAGGTCAGCAAGGTTCCCCAGCGCCATTGGGTACCTGCAAAGGGAACCAAAACAACAACAACAACAACACACAACAACAATCCTAGAAGGACAGGGCCGGAAGGAACCCCTCTGGGTCATTGAGTCCAACACCTGTTATGGATTCGAACTCCCAACCTCTGGTTCGGTGCCTGATCCCCTGCACTAGCTAGCGGCTCCTCTCTAAAAAACATTTGGAGTGGAGGAGAGAAAAGGAATAAAAAATAAATAAAAGAAGAAAATACAGTGGACCCTTGTATAACAAACAGCTTGTATAACATAAAATTTGTACAACATAAAAAATTCCAGAGATAGGGGAAATTTGCTTAACATAATCGCCTATGGGGAGAATCCGTACAACATAAAATGGGATTACTTCGTTTTCAATGCATTCCTATGGGAATTTGCATAAAGGAAAATTTGCTTAACATAATTTCATTTGGAACGAATTAATTCCTTTATACAAGGTACCACTGTACCACCCCCTTTCTCTCACCACAGAACTCAAAGTACACTGGCAGCTGGACTCAAGAGCTTCAAAAGAACGCATCAAAGTTAACAAATAAATCACTTGGAACAGGGGGGGAGCATTTCTAACCTTTTAAAAAAACAGTATTAAGAACATAAGAACATAAGAAGAGCCATGCTGGATCAGGCCAAAGGCCCATCTAGTCCAGCTTCCTGTATCTCACAGCGGCTCCACCAGATGCGTTTGGGAGCGCATGAGACTAGATCTCTGTCTCCTGATACCACTCCCCTGCATCTGGCCCTTGAAGTACCCTGGTTTAAACCCTGGAGGTTACACATCTCCATCATGGTTTGTAACCTGTGATGGAGTTTTCCTCCAGGAATCTGTCCAATCCCCTTTTGAAGGCATCCAGGCCAGATGCCATCACCACATCCTGTGGCAGGGAGTTCCATAGACTTACAACGCGCTGGGTGAAAAAATATTTTCTTTTGTCAGTTCTTACTCTCCCAGCCCTCAATTTGAGTGTATGTCCCCTAGTTCTGGCATTTTGGGAGAGAGAGAAGAGCTTCCCTCTATCCACTTTACTCATACCCTGCATTATTTTGTATGTCTCAATCATATCCCCCCTCAGGCGCCTTTTTTCCAGACTAAAGAGCCCCAAATGTTTTAGCCTTTCCTCATAAGGGAGGTGCCCCAGCCCAGTCATCATTTTAGTCGCTCTCTTCTGCACCTTTTCCAGTTCCACTATGTCTTTCTTGAGATGTAGTGACCAAAATTGTACACAATACTCCAGGTGCGGCCTTACTATTGTTTTGTATAATGGCATTATAATGTTGGCTGTTTTATTTTCAATCCCCTTTTTGATAATCCCTAGCATGGAATTGGCCTTCTTCACCGCTGCCACACATTGCGGAGACACCTTCATGGAGCTGTCCACCAACACACCAAGATCTCTTTCCTGATCTGTCACGGATAACTCAGAGTCCATGAGTTGATAGATAAAGTTTGAATTTTTTGCCCCAATATGCATTACTTTACATTTGGCTACATTAAAACGCATTTGCCATTTCTCAGCCCATTCCCCCAGTTTGGAGAGATCCTTCTGGAGCTCTTCGACAAAAACGCCACTGCCCTTTTAAATACTGTTATCCGCCATGGATCCTACTTAGGAGAAAGGCGGCATATTAATATTTTAAAAATAATTGATAGGTCTCCAGCTGGACTAGGTGAGCTCTCAGGTCTCACACAACAATATAACTCTACAATTTGTTCTTTAAACGTTTTGGATCTGTTTTTTGAACATTCGAAAGCTGTGTGTGATAACCTGAATTGAATTGCTCTGGTAAGACCCAGGCAGTAAGGCAATAACCACTGATTTCCAACCAATACAAAAATAGATAATGTGATTTTAACATGTTGGTATTGGGTCCACTGGTTATCTCTGGTATTTAACATAAGAACATAAGAAGAGCCCTGCTGGATCAGGCCAACAGCCCATCTAGTCCAGCTTCCTGTATCTCACAGTGGCCCCACCAGATGTGTCTGGGAGCACATGAGACTAGATATCTGTCTCCTGATACCACTCCCCTGCATCTGGCCCTTGAAGGACCCCGGTTTTAAGCCTGGAGATGACACATCTCCCTCATGGTTTGTAACCTGTGATGGACTTTTCCTCCAGGAATCTGTCCAATCCCCTTTTGAAGGCATCCAGGCCAGGTGCCATCACCACATCCTGTGGCAGGGAGTTCCACAGACTAACAACGCGCTGGGTGAAAAATATTTTCTTTTGTCTGTTCTGACTCTCCCAGCCCTCAATTTGAGTGTATGTCCCCTAGTTCTGCTTTTTTGTGAGAGGGAGAAGAGTTTTAGGGAGGAGTGCTACTGTAGTATGGATATAGTATTATTATTGTCTTGTTTTCAGTTTTTGCTTTAATTGCTGCAGGACACTGAGAGGCTTTGTCAAATTTTACAAATGAAATACAGTCAGATCCACATTTCCGTGGTTATCGCCTCAAAATATTAAGAGAGAGAGAGAGAGAGAGAGAGAGAGAGAGAGAGAAAAACAAGAAATACATATTTTCATGATGTAATTAACAGAACTGTTCACTAGAGGGAATCAGAGACCACACTAAGTTGGTTACATAGCTCAGTGGTTCTCCACCTGTGGGGTCCCCAGATGTTCTTGGGCTGCAACTCCCAGAAGTCTTCATCACTAACTGAGCTGACCAGGATTTCTGGGAGTTGCAGTCCAGGAACATCTGGGGACCCCACAGGTTGAGAACCACTGACATAGCTGGTCCCTTGCTCTATCATCATTTCTGGATTTAGTTCTTTTACCATACTATGTTTAGTGTTCTCTATTATCCATGGTTTCCAGTATCTGCGGGACCAATACTGGGGTACTCCTGTAGGAAAGCACAGGGACATTAAAACATTATAAAAAGCATATCTACTTACTTCTCCAGATGGCCCAAGTCGTAGAGGACCCACAGCAGCTTCTGCGAGAGACGGGAAGACCGAGGAGTAAGCGAGATACCATTTTAAGAGTGGAGGGGGGAGGGCTGAGCAGAGAGGGCGGCACAAGCAGAAGACACATCTGGCAGGAAGGGGGGGTTATATTCTTCTGCCCCGGCTCAGCCCTTCGGCTGTAGCTAGCCAAGAAGTCCAACACCCACCTGCCCATGCCAGGGAAGGAAAGAGGGGACGACAACCCCATCTCACCTGTTGTAACTGCAGCAGCTCCAGGCTGTCGGAGTGGAGGTCAATGGAAGGGTTAATGGCACACACCATGAAGGCCACCTCCATCTGGCGGGTGCAGGACAGGTAGGAGCCCTTGAGGTACAGCCAGCTCTGCAAAACGGGCCAGGGTGGTGGTGGTGGTGGTGAACATCAGGCAAACCACGTGGACTTCCCGCGGCAAATCGCAGGGCTTTTGTAAGAAACGCCATGACTTGCATCCGGGCTGATACCCGGATAATTTTATTCTAGTGACTTTCCCTGACCACCAGTCAAGTGCAAACACCAAATTTGAAAAAAAAATATGCATAGGTCCTGTTGCATTAACGCAAGGCTTAAGGAGTTCTTCCACTTTACAACTCCACAAGTCTCAACTGCAAAAATATTTCTCCAAGTGGGAGAGATTTAATATCAGCATCTTTCAACATCTAATGGCACCAACATCTGTTTTGCAGTGGCGTCAAAAGTTACACAAACTTCAATTCAAGTCAACTCTGAATGTCGACAAATGACATTAACTTTTTTTGTTATTGTTTTAAAGGTGCACTAAACATTAAAGAAACGTTCTACCTCCAATGGTTTCTCTGAAGCCACGTTAACGACACTTAATAGTTTTGAAACTGTAGCAATTCAAGTTAGAAATGATATATTTTACTCACAATTTCCCTGACTTCCTGACTTCAGACCAATTTCCCTGATTTTCCTTGGCCAGTTTCCCATTTCCCTGACTTTCCAGAAAGTGGCAACTCTGTAAACACATGCTAAGCTCTAGCTTCCTTCTCACACCTTGGGTATCTGACTCTCCACAGTTTCCATTCAAATTACCTCCTAGCTCTACCTTGAAGTGTGGGGAACTGAACTTATAACTTCAGCAAGAGCTCCATCACTCAACTGCATCTACCCTCAGGGACAAGAAAAGAGGAGACGACGAATGAGACAAACAAACTGGCCTTGTCAAGGAGGGTGTCATTATGACCTCCGTCTTAAGGGCAGCTGGACTGAGGTTGAGAGAGAAAAGCTTCATCTGAAGTGACTATCTGTAAAATAGGATCCCCATATCCGTGGCAGGCCGGTTTTAAGCCTCTCTGCGGATGCTGAAAAACGTGGATATTATAACATAGCTAGATCTCTGGCTCCCTCTCATGGCAACAACTTCACTGTTAGAAATATATATTTCCACAGATTTTTCCATCGACATTTACTGTCCGTGGATAAGAGGATCAGCGGATAGCAGTCCTGCAGATACAGGAGTCCTACTGTAACCTCATTTCCTGACTCAAATTCACTCTATCGCTGCCTCTCCAAGCTAAAATACAAATGGGCCTTTGATTTATTTAATTATTTTTTACCCGCTCTGCCACACCCGAGTTGACCGTCTGGCCACGCCGGTCTTCGTTCCCTTTCCCGTGCCACGTCACCTCCGCCGTCTGCTCGCCATCCTTGCCGAACACCACCCACGCGTGGTCCTCGGAGAGGCCGAGGTGGACGTCCAGCAGCCCCAGGGCCTGGCAGGCGCCCACCACCGCAAAGGCCACGCCAGAGCTGTCCAGTTTTGTACCTAGAGAGGGATAAAACAGTGTCAGAGGAAGGCTTCCTAAGGAGGCCATGAAGACGGCCATGCCGAGTGACCCAAGGGAGAATGCCCATCATCGACTTTTCTTCCACCCATCCACCCCTTGCCTTTTTTTTCTGGAGGGGGGGAAGCTTGTTTTTAAAAAGGATTCCATCTTAGGACTCAGGGCTCACTACCGAAGGCTTGGATTTGGACTGGGTGCCAAAGATCATAGAATCATAGAGTGGGAAGAGACCTCAAGGGCCATCTAGTCCAACCCCCTGCCATGCCCGAATTTCCATCACACTGACAGATGGCCATCCAGCCTCTGCTTAAAAACCTCCAAAGAAGGAGACTCCACCACCTTCCTTTGGGGCAGCGTATTATTCCAGCGTATTATGAACAGCTCTAACTGTCATGAAGTTCTTCCTAATGTTAAAATGGAATCTCTTTTCCTGTAGTTTGAAACCATTGCCCCGAGTCCTAGTCTCTGAAGCCATGGAAAACAAACCTGTTCCCTCTTCAATATGACATCCTTTCAAATATTTAAACATAGCTGTCATATCCCCCTCTCAACCTTCTTTTTGTAAGGCTAAACATTCCCATTTCCCTAAGCCATTCCTTGTAAGACATTTCTTCCAGACCTTCAACCTTCCTGGTCACCCCCCTCTAGACCTTTTCAAGATTGTCAACATCCTTTTTAAATTGAAGTGCACAGAACTGGACACAGGACTCCCGGTGGGGTCTGACCAGAGCAGAATAGAGTGGCACAATCAAACGAGGATTTAGGATTCGGATCCAGAGGTTTGCCAACATCTGTAAATGGGGCTTTTCAAACTCCACAAGCTTCCTCCTTATGGGCTGCTTCCCTTTATGCTGAATTGGACAGGATGGTCCTTCCGATGGACGAGAACAAGAGAGGAAGGAGTGACCCTGCCCACCAACCAGAGGTAAGGAGAGATGCCTGAGGTGGCAAGAGGGAGGCTGGCAGGAGGCCACAAAATAGCGGACCAGCGGTCCTGTTGGCGAGCATGGGGCTGCCTGGAAGACCCACCTGTGATGAAGCTGAAGAGGGACTGGATATGCGCCCGGTCCTTAAAGTAGGAGCGGCTGAGGCTGTTCCAGATGACGTCTGAGACCTTCTTGACCAGTTCCCGGGAGGAGTAGCCCTCCGGCCGCGGGTAGAGGGAGAGGTCAACGGCGCCCCGGATCTGGGCGGTGAAGCGGGCGTGCAGAGCGCCGATGATGCTGAGGTCGGCCACCGGGAAGTACGTCAAGCTGTCGGGACCCTGCGCGGGTTCAAAGCTGATGCCCGGGACATTGGTGGGCAGGACGCGGTTGACGGCCAGGAAATGCTCCACAAAGCCCAAAACCAAGGACAGCAACACCAGGTCTGGTTCCTCCCGGCGCAACTCCAGTTCAAAAAGATGCACCACATCGGAGACCGAGCGTAGCGGGAACAAAGCCTTCTGCGCGCTCTTCAGCCCCATGGCCTGGCTCCCGCCCCCCCCAAGCTAGAAGGCAAGCAGGGAAGAAGGACAGACACAAACCGTCAAACAAAACCCGCAAACATTAGCTTTCCATCTCTCCCGCGAACCGTCATGTCCATGCCGCAGCAGGGAGGACCCCGGCCAGGCTGCGGGAACGCCAAGGCTGACCCCCAACCCCGTGTTAGTCTGTGGAACTCCCTGCCCCAGGAAGTGGTGCCGGCATCTGGCCTGGGTGCCTTCAAAAGGGGATTGGATAGATTCCTGGAGGAAAAGTCCATCACAGGTTACAAACCATGATGGAGATGTGTCATCTCCAGGCTTAAAACCGGGGTCCTTCAAGGGCCAGATGCAGGGGAGTGGGATCAGGAGACAGAGATCGAGTCTCCGGCGCTCCCAGACGCATCTGGTGGGGCCATCGTGAGATACAGGAAGCTGGACTAGGTGGGTCTTTGGCCAGGTCTCTTTTTATGTTCTTAACTCATGGTAGTACTGGGAGTTAACAGGGCTCTCCATCCTATCCCTTTCGAGAAATCCAAGAGTTTGGAATCATCTTTGCATGTTCTGCTACCGCTGTGAAGTCTAATCCCAATTCAAACTGGGCTGACCGTGCTCTGGTTCAACAAGATCAGATGCATTTAAGGTTCCCTTGGGATCTTCAGGCATACCAACCTTTCCATACAGGGAAATCAAGATAAATGAATAAGAATTTACAACCTTTCTTTTTTTAGAAAGCTCTCTCTTGGTCCCTAACACCATTCCCTGCCTCTTTAAACAAGTTTCTCCCCAAGTGTATGCAACAGGAAATTAAGATAACGCGATGAAAATTTGCAAGCTTTTTTTAAACAAGAAAAATTTCTCTTGGTCTCTAAAGCCATTTTATTACATTTTAAATTGAGTATACGTTGAAAGTTTTACAGTAGAGGGAAATCAAGCATTTTTGAAGCTTTTAAAAAACTTCTTGGTCTAAAAAAACTAAAGCCTCTTCCTGTAGTTTGCAAACAACTTTCTCCCAAAGCAGAAAAAATCAAGGGAACTCAGTAAGAATTTGCAAACTTAAAAAAATAAAAATCTTTCTTGGTCGAAAAACAAGAGCCATCTCCTTTATTTCAATGCAAGTTGCTCTCCCAAGTTACAACACTAGGAATATTAAGGGGACAGACCCGTTCCGAAGCCCTCCAACCCAAATCGGCCCCCCAACCCCCACCCCACCGCCCATCTGGATTTGCAAGTTACATAAAGGGCGTGTTGTTCCCGGTGCTTCCCCCTTTCCACCCTCTGCAAACTGCACGTGCAATGAGAAATGCAACCCCTCCTGCAAGTTCTTGCCGTCATGCAAGGAGAAGGGGTTGCATTTGGGGCGAATGGCCCCCCGACACACCCCCTGCGCCTCACCTTCCCTCGCCAAACCTAATTCGAAAGCTCCGCAGCCCAGCCGCCGGCCATGCCCCGCGCGCGCGCAAGGCAGCCTGGGAGTTGGAGTCCGGCGGCGGCGGCGCCGGGAGGAGGCGGAGGAGGCATGCTGGGAAAGGCAGGCTGGCCGCCACTCAATCCGGATCCCCCCACCTCCCCAGGCTTCAGAGCGGGGAGGAAAGTGTAGAGCGGACGATGCACCGCGTCTTGCGGGTTCCATTAAGGGAAGATAGATAGATAGATAGATAGATAGATAGATAGATAGATAGATAGATAGATAGATAGATAGATAGATAGATAGATAGATAGATAGATAGATAAGGAAGGAAGGAAGGAAGGAAGGAAGGAAGGAAGGAAGAGATAGATAGATAGATAGATAGATAGATAGATAGATAGATAGATAGATAGATAGATAGATAGATAGATAGATAGATAGAGAAGGAAGGAAGGAAGGAAGGAAGGAAGGAAGGAAGGAAGGAAGGGATAGATAGTAGGTAGATAAGGAAGGAAGAAAGGGATAGATAGATAGATAGATAGATAGATAGATAGATAGATAGATAGATAGATAGATAGATAGATAGATAGATAGATAGATAGAGAAGGAAGGAAGGAAGGAAGGAAGGAAGGAAGGAAGGAAGGAAGGAAGGGATAGATAGTAGGTAAGGAAGGAAGAAAGGGATAGATAGATAGATAGATAGATAGATAGATAGATAGATAGATAGATAGATAGATAGATAGATAGATAGATAGATAGATAGATAGAGAGAGAGAGAGAGAGAGAGAGAGATAAGGAAGGAAGGAAGGGATAGATAGATAGATAGATAGATAGACAGACAGATAGATAGAGTGGACCCTCGCATAACAAACGGTTTGTACAACATAAAATCTGTACAACATAAAAAATTCCGGAGGTAGGGGAAATTTGCTTAACAGAATCGTCTATGGGGCGAATCCGTACAACAAAGAAATGGTCGTGATTAGGGATCACTCTGTTTTCAATGCATTCTTATGGGAAATTTGTATAAAGGAAAATTTGCTTAACATAATTTCCTTTGGAATGAATTAATTCCTTTATACAAGTTACCACTGTAGATAGATCCTCTCAGTTGTCTGCTCAGGCTTTCCCTCGGTTTTTCCTGGTTTCCTTTGGTGAATGTCAAGCAGAAATAATTTTATTATAACTGCAGCCCTTCATTAATTGGTTTTACCAATATTCCTTGGCTGTTTGCACTGCTTTTGGGGTACAGTACAGTGGAACCTTGACTTACATGCCGCTTGACTTGCATCATATTTGACTTGCAGCAAGAAGGGGCCTGTTTGACTTGCACCGCAGGCTTTGACGTACATCTCGGAGCCCCGGCGCAAGGCACCGGAATCGGGCGGCAGCCACAACCCAGCATTGCGGCTGCCGCCTCCAAACTGCTCCTGCCTTCTTCCCCTCCTCCAGCAGCAGCGGCGGCTTCGGCGAGGCCAGCTCAGAGCACCTGGAGCTGGTCTTAGGCCTCACCGAAGCTGCCGCCGCTGCTGCCGGAGGAAAAGAAGGGCCAGGAGCTCGGGGCTGGCCTCGCTGGTTAGACAGTCAGCTCAGTCTTGTAAAAAATCTGGCTGCAGAAGTCTGGTCCACAATGGAAGCATTTTAGTTGGGGAGCTGTAAAGTTGTGGGACTCTAATGGCAAGCATAGAGTTGTTCAGAACTTGGAACGTCAGGTTAAAAATTAGTAAAACTTAAATGTTAGACATTGTTGCTATGAACATTAAAAAGTGGAGGCGTATAATGTGGACTATAATTCCACTGCCTCCTCCTCTGTTTGAAGAGAAATTTCATTTACATCCCTGGAAGGAATCTCCTATCCCAGTCAAATTTGTGTTAAATTGCTGTTTTCAGGGGTCTTTTTCATCGTATGGAACGGATTAATCCACTTTCCCATTACTTTCTATGGTAAAAGTTTGTTTGCCTTAAGGCATGTTTGACTCATGTCTAGACCTCCAGAACAGATTAATGACATAAGTCAAGGTTCCACTGTATTTGGAAACTTGAAAACGGTGCCTAAATCTGCCTGAAAATAAACTCTCGAAAAGGGGATTTAAAGGGAGCAGAAAACATGTTGTGGTCTAACAGATTTTAAAAAATTATTGGCTCCCTCCTCGTCCCTCGTTCCCCCTGAAGGCAGCCTGCAGATTTGTAACAGGGAACTACACAGCATTATGGGAATGAGAGTAACCCCGATACAATCTTGAGAGTTGTAGCGTTCTATGAACTTGTTGTACTCCAAGAGGTTTAATCAATCCTTCTTTCCCGCCCCTGATTTCAAATAGAGCCCTTCCTTTCTGCTGAATGTCTCTTTCCTTCTCTTCAGCCAGTTGGTGGCTGTTGGTTGCTTGCTGTTGATCAGTTCGGTTGGAAAAGAAAGCTGTTTCAACCAACTCTACATCAAGAGGGGGGTCTCCGTTCTTTGTCCTAATCAGGTCTAAGAGGGAGTTAAAGAGACTTTTTTAGAGTGCCAGATCATGAGGAAGGGGTGGGCTGCCTGAGGAAGCTGTAGCTATTCTCCTCCATGGGTATCAGCACTTCTATTGTGCCGGTGAAAGGGCCCTTTGCAGTCCCTGCCCCAAGGGCTGCAAGCTTCCGGGCACCACAGAGTTCTTCTCTCCTCATCTCCATAGCTAGAAGAGAGACCTTATAGATCCATGCCCTGTCAAAGAGGAACAGTGGGGATTGGGGAATTGAACTCCTAAACTGTAATAGTGTGTTCTCCCCGGTGTCCTTTGCAAAGGGCCATCCCAATCATGGTGAACCTTCCCAGGTTCTGAAGGCACCCCACCCACCACCCACCTCTCACCCCTTCTTTCTTCACAAAAACGAGACAATGGGACCATTTGATAGGGTCATCTTTTTTTTTAATTGGCTGACTAACTCTGGAGTCGTCATTTCTCACCAATGTCTATTATGTACAAAGGAAGAAAGAAAGAAAACAGAGAGAAGGAGTTTTATTTCTGAACCGCCCCTCCCCAAAATAACCCTAAGCGATAAATATCCGGTCAGTTAAGGGGGACCAGAAAACAGAGTTAGTTAAGGAGTTTATAGCAAACATCAATGTCCCTTCATTGCAGCCGGGGAGGGGAAGGGGATTAAAAAAAGAAGATGATGTAGAAAAGTAAATTAAGAGTCATTAGGAAGATACGGACTGTCCTAGGACCCCATACCCATGGGTCTTCTGATCTCCATATTCCGTTTCCGACGGGGGTCAGCCACACAGAATGGAGCAGAGACAAAGCGCCAGGCCATTAGGTGTGCTCCTTTGGAACGTGGTCGAGTCCTTGAATTTTTTTTTCCAAATTTCTCAGCCAGAGTAGCCAGAAAATAACTATTTTTCCCCCCTCTCAAAAAAGAAGAGAGAGCAACTTTTCAGAACCCTGGATCTGTTCTCTTCGGCTTCCCCTGCCAGCCTTCTTGGCCTCTTCTTGCCGTCAGGAGCGCGAGGCTACCGTTGGCGCTGAGGGACGCAGATGCCGTGTGGCCGGGAGCGCACGTATCCCGGCTTGCAGGTGCAGCGGTAGGAGCCACTGGTGTTCACGCACTGCTCAGTCTTGCACAGGCGACCCCGTTGGTTCAACTCCCGGCATTCGTCCACGTCTGAAAAGGAGGAAACCACCACATTCAAGTCTTTTACGCTAGAGAGGAAGCCCTGGACTCTCAACCTCCGGCACTATCACGGACGGCATTTCTCAGGGCAGGATGGGAAAAGCTCCCTCTTACCTAAGCAGCGGGTGTGGGTGGCGTCAAGCTGGAAGCCCAGTGGGCACTCGCAGACGAAGCCCTGCTGGGTGCGCACGCATCGCCCGTTCAGGCAGCGGCACTCCTCAGAATCTTCCTCTGAGCTGTCAGCATCTGCTCAAAGAGAAGAGAGTTCAGCGGTTCAAGACCCGGCCTCCCCTCAGAAAGCCCAGGAGGCCTTAAATTGGCAGCGGTGGCCACGGACTACCACTTATGGGCCCCCTCCAGCAACTGGAGTTTGGTGGGACGCTCTTAGCAGGAAACAGGAGATGCAGCCAAGTTCTGAATTTAACCAAGTTTTGAGCACTTCCCGGTCAGCCCTCCCCGGGGGGGGGCTATTTAGGTCCTGTGGCAGTGAGTTCCGCCGGTCGGTGGCCTCCGTAGCCACGCAGGGAGATAACCGTCGTCGCCCACTCCCTCTCCCACCACCCCGAAACGCCGCTCTCACCTTTGTGGACTTTGGTGAACAAGGCGCTGAAATCCCAAAAGGAATTGCTCTCGCTCGGAGCAGACTGGCAGTTCAGACCTGGGGAAAGGGGGCAGCAGGTGTGTGTGTGTGTGTGCGTTAAAAGACTCAAAACCTCGGGGGTCATCACCGACCTATCTAGCTATCTGCCCCCCCCCCGCCCGACTCCCCTGCGGAGGAAGCAAACGCTCTCTGCGCATGCTTTGCAGCACGGCCGTTGGATATCTCTTGACGATTCCGTTGGGAGTTTCTGCAAAAATATATATTTTAAAACAAATCCTTCCCAGTCACAGGGAGCAACCAGCCTGGGAGACCAAAAGGCTGGTCCTGAAAGAAGCCTTATTCCCCAAGGGTAGCCCACAGTCGTCCCCCCACAGCCCCTCAAAATTAGGCTAGCGTTCCTGAAAATGTGGGCCGGCTGCCCTCTGCCGGCCTTCAAAGTGCCCTCTCTCCGCTCTGCACATGCTCAGAGGCCCTTGGCTGGGCCACTTTCCTTCCTCCGCGCTAGGAAGGCCTCTCAAGGGGAGACGCGGCTCTGCCCCAGCCCGCCCAAGGGCTCCTCAGGGTGCAACTGTTCTCCCTCGGTAACCCGGGCACGAGGGAAAGAACCAGGCCCTCTGCACCTGCTCAGAGGCCCTGTTGCCCTCTCGCCCACAACTCCTCACCTGACCCGCGCGGAGGGCAGGCGTGGCACTGGTAGCCCCACCCTTTGCCGTGACGGCAGCAGCACTCTTCGTAGCTTAGCTGGTGGCCGTTGAACGGGGAGGAACACATCCCATCGTCCCCTCGCTGGTGCCAGCAGATGTCCCGGCGGTCCGTTGCTCTGTCTGTGAAGGGGGTCGCGTCCGAGAGAGAGAGAGAGAGAGAGAGAGAGAGAGAGAGAGGAACAGAGAGGCCACCCCCCACCCCGTGAGGTTCAAGGCCGGACTGGCACATTGGGTCACCCTCGCAATCTACCTTGCAGGGTCGTTGTTCTTGTGGCGACCGTGGCAGGGTGGAGCGCCCGGTGTGCCACCTTGGCTCGCAAGGAGAAAGCCACAGCGTCAACGGGGACCCAGAAATTAGAATATGAATTAAAAGGTTAAGAGGGCAGCCTCACCGGCCTGGGTCTCGGGCAGCTGGCACTCCCTGCCACTGGGGTCCAAGGTCAGAGGCGGGTGGCACTCGCAGGTGAAGGAGCCTGCCGTGTTGATGCAGTGGCCGAGTTTGCACACGCTGGGATCCTGGCACTCGTTCACGTCTGGAACCGACAAGATTAACTGGGCTTTTATTCAAGAAATCCCTATGATCATAATGTATTAACTCGCTGCAACCTCCCCCCAGAATGGGTTCATCTCCCCAACGGAGGCAGGTTCCAAGCCGAACCACGGATGCTGAAAACCCACGGTTCATGGCGAACACCCTATCTAGCCTGGTAAAATGTTTAAAATCCAGAAATGTTTTTTTTTTCACATGCATTACCAAACCTGGACACTAAAGGGAGCCAGAGACCATGCTATGTGTTTTGAAAACCATAAGAATGCATAGTGACTTTCTGGCTTCCTCTAGTGGTCAGTTCTGGTTAATACACTGCCAAAATACATATTTCTAGGGTGTTTTTCCCCCAATATTTTTTCAGACAGCAGACAAAACCATGGATACCAATCCTGCAGGTATCTTCGAGTATTTCAAACTGGACTACACATCCCATCTTCCCCTCCTTGAGGGCACCAGACCTGCGTAATGGCCTGCCAACCTGTGCCACCCTATGGATAGTGAGCTGCAACTACTACTACTGACAAATACAGTACGTAAAAAATAAATATCCTTCATTCTTCAGTTACAGTACTAACTGAGGTTAACCTTCTCAATCTTATTCCCCTTGTGATCTTCCAGTGGTCTGAGAAACAAAATGATGTCCCTAGTCCTTTAAATTTTGTTAAATCTGGAAATACTGGGACTCACCACTACAGTCCATATATGCAGGCTTGGGAGGAAAGTTAATAAAGAAAGAAAGACACAGACATAAATATCAGAAAACTAGTTCTGCCTGTTTTTTGGTTTTATCGGCAGCGGGTCTTTTGCAGAGCTAACGGGTCTTAGTGATGCACTTTGAGATGCTCCTTGTAGAAACCAGTCACACGTTCTATGTCATGGGCTGAGGTTATCTATTAATCGGGACCCTGTGCTTGGCATAGATTGTATTTGCACAGTGTGTGTATTAATCCTGTGCCTTTGCGTGTTAAGTTTTAGGTTGTTGCAGACTGCTTGGAAATTTCCAAGCTTTTTTTAAAAAAATAAACAAACTAACAATGCTCCAAAAGCCATTTTATAAGAATATACGCTTTCTCATGAGATATTTTTACTGGAGAAATCCCAGGGACTGAGGTCTATGCAGAGCACGTAATGTAAATGGAAAATCTGCTGGAGTTTTTACAACCTTGCATGCTGCCCGTGGCTGAGAGGGACCTTTCTAAGCTGGGATGGCTGTCAATCAATCCAGCACTAACCAATCATCCCTTCCCACCTCTGACTTCAAAGAGAGCCCCGCCTCCTCTACAGAGGGCTTCTGTCCCCCCCTGTCTTTTCTGGTAGAGCAGCAGAGAGGAAGCAGGTGGTGAGAGGAGCACACGGCCAAAGGGCAGAGAGCTAACTTCCTGTTCTTGCAGGAGCAAGGGGCGGAGTTTTAGCTTTAAATAGCTGCTACCAGCAGCCCCTCAGTCCTTTTCTGGCAGAGCAGCAGAGAGGAAGGAGGTGGTGAGAGGAGCACACGGCCAAAGGGCAGAGAGCTAACTTCCTGTTCTTGCAGGAGCAAGGGGCGGAGTTTTAGCTTTAAATACTTGCTCCCAGCAGCACGCGCCTGACGGCGCGTGCAAACTACAAAAAAAAACCTTATAATTTCTTCTGGGTATAATTGAGTTCCTAAAGCCAAGCTACTCCTGAGGAAGTCCTACACACATTAGCAAGTTAGCACTGGAAACTTCCTGACGTGATTGCAGTTGGAGTAGAGGTGCTTTAGCAGCCCCTACACAGTTAGATTTTCAATAAACAACAAAAGAAGTAAAGAGTCTTACTAGATTAAAAAAAATTAGTGCAAGTTTACATTTTTGAGACCTTTTCTGGCAGGCGGTGAGAGGAGCACACGGCCAAAGGGCAGAGAGCTAACTTCCTGTTCTTGCAGGAGCAAGGGGCGGAGTTTTAGCTTTAAATAGCTGCTACCAGCAGTCTCTCAGTCCTTTTCTGACAGAGCAGCAGAGAGGAAAGAGCTGGTCAGAGGAGCACACGGCCAAAGGGCAGAGCTAACTTCTTCTTTTTGCAGGAGCAAGGGGCGGAGTTTTAGCTTTAAATAGCTGCTACTAGCAGCACGCGCCTTACGGCGCGTGCAAACTAAAAAAAAAAAATCTGGGTTTAATTGAGTTCCCAAGCCAAGCAACTCCTCAGGAGGTCCTACACTTCCTGACGTGCTTGCAGTTGGAGTAGAGGTGCTTTAGCGGCCCCTACACTGTTAGATTTTGACTAAACAATAAAAGAAGTAAAGAGTCTTACTAGATTAAAAAAAAGTGCAAGTTTACATTTTTTTTAGACCTTGAATACATTTTATTGTAATAGTTAAAATGGAGTTGGAGGGAGCAGCTGTAGTTACCTGCAGTACTTGTGCTATGTTTGTTATCTTGACAGAGCGTGTGCAGAACTACATCTGCTGCAAGTGCAAGCTGGTAGCGCTATTGGAAGAGAAGGTCCAGCAGCTAGAGGCTCGCATAGTGGACCAGCAACATATTAAGGAGCTTGAGCAGTTCCTGGACAGAGCGGAAGAGACTATCCAGGTCCAAGAAGAGACAGGGCAAACTTCAGAGGAGGAAGTCACTCCCCCAACTCAGGAGGTGGATGGGTGGAGGAATGTGACTCAAAGGAGTAGAAGGCCAAGGCATCGCTCAGAGAGTCTCATCTTGCACAATCAATTTGAAGCTCTTTCCCTCAGCACACCTCATGAGGCACACATAGAGGAAGAAGTGGTTCCACCGGAGGATCTCTCCCTCATCACTATTGATGAGATACAAGATCAGGTACATGTTGATGACCAGGCTGCAGGAGAGAAGCTCATTGTGCTAGGGGATTCTATCATTAGAAATACGGAGGGATGGATTTGTGAGGAGCATGATAACCGGATGGTCACTTGCCTGCCGGGTGCAAAGGTTGCAGACATCACCAGAAATATAGATAGCTTGTTAGAGAGAACTGGGAAGGAGCCAGTGATCATGGTACACGTCGGTACCAACGATGTCGGGAAGGCCAAGCGGTCAGTCTTGGAAGCCAAATTCAGGTTGCTAGGTAGAAGATTGAAGTCCCGGGCTTCCAAGGTAGCATTTTCAGAAGTGCTACCTGTTCCTCGTGCAGGTCCCGCCAGGCAGGCAGAACTCAGAAGCCTCAATGCGTGGATGAGGCGATGGTGTCGAGAGGAGGGCTTTAGATTTGTCAGGAACTGGAGAACATTTTGGGACAAGCCAAACCTGTTCAGGAGGGATGGGTTGCACTTGAATCATGATGGGACCAGATTGCTGGCACTCAACCTCAAAAAGGCAGCAGAGCAGCTTTTAAACTGATAACTGGGGGAAAGCCGACAGGAGCTGTGTGGCATCCGGTTCGGAACACCTCATCCTCGGGGAATGAGGTTGGAGAGGGTAGAGAATCACATAGAGATGACATAGCAAGTATTAACACTGGCAGAATAGCGGAATGTGACAGTTCGTCTACTGAAAATAAAAGCTGTGGGGGGAGAAGAACAAGGCAGCAGCTGTTGCGGGACCCACTGTACAAGTGCTTCTACGCCAATGCTCGAAGCCTCCGAGCAAAGATGGGAGAACTTGAACATCTGGCAGCTAGGGATAACATTGATATAATAGCCATAACAGAAACCTGGTGGAATGTGGAGAACCAGTGGGACACAGCAATCCCAGGCTATAAACTCTATAGAAGGGATAGAGAGGGGCGGGTTGGAGGAGGAGTGGCCATCTATGTCAAAGAAGGCATAAAATCCAGCAGAATGGAGATTGACAGAGGGTCTGACTCCGCCATAGAATCACTGTGGGTTAAACTACCAGGTCCAAAGAGTGATGTGATAGTTGGAGTATTCTATCGTCCACCAGATCAAAAACTTGAGGGGGACCTTGAAATGAGGAGAGAAATCATGGAGGTGGCTAAGAGGGATAGGATAGTAATCATGGGGGACTTTAATTATCCCCACATTGACTGGGCCAATGCGAGCTCTGGGCAAGAAAGAGAAACTGGGTTTCTCGACTTGCTGAATGACTGTGCCTTAGAGCAACTTGTCATGGAGCCCACCCGAGAACAGGCAACTCTAGATCTAATATTGTGTGATACTCAGGACCTCGTCAGGGATGTGAATGTCACTGAGCCTCTGGGGAACAGTGACCATGCTGCAATTACCTTTGCCATGCATGTCGGAGGAAGAGTGTCAACCAAATCAGACATAAAAACCCTTGATTTTCGAAGGGCAAACTTCCCTCAGATGAGGAAACTAGTTAGAGAGAAACTGAAGGGGAGGGTTAGAAGAATCCAATCTCTTCAGTGTGCATGGAGCCTGTTTAAAACAACAATAATAGAGGCCCAGCACAAGTGCATACCACAAAGAAAGAAGAGCTCATTTAAGTCCAAGAGGACACCGGCATGGTTAACGAGTGGAGTTAGAGAGGCTCTAAAGCACAAGGAGAGGTCCTTCTGTAAATGGAAATCCTCCCCAAATGAGGAAAATAAAAAGGAACACAAACTCTGGCAAAAGAAATGTAAAAAGATGATAAGGGAGGCAAAGAAAGACTTTGAGGAACGCATGGCTAGCAATATAAAGGGTAATAATAAAAGCTTCTTTAAATATGTTAGAAGTAGAAAACCTGCCAGAGAACCAATTGGGCCTCTGGATGGTGAGGGAGGAAAAGGGGAGGTTAAGGAGTACTTGGACATTGCAGAGAAATTGAACGAGTTCTTTGCGTCTGTCTTCACGACAGAGGACCTTGAGCGGATTCCGCTGCCTGAGCCGCCCCTCTTGACTAAAGAATTAAATCAAATACAGGTTAAAAGAGAGGAGGTTTTAGGACTAATTGATAAATTGAGGATTAACAAGTCACCGGGCCCAGATGGCATCCACCCAAGGGTTATTAGGGAACTGAGAAATGAAATTGCAGATCTCTTAACGGTTATATGCAACTTGTCTCTTAAAACGGCCACAGTGCCGGAGGACTGGAGGATAGCAGATGTCCACACCAATTTTTAAAAAAGGAAGGAGGGGGGACCCAGGAAACTACAGGCCGGTTAGCCTTACATCTGTCCCAGGGAAGATGGTGGAAGGCCTCATCCAAGAGAAAATCTTAAAACACATAAAAGAACAAACCTTGCTGAGAGAATATCAGCATGGCTTCTGTAAGGGTAAATCTTGTCTTACAAACCTTTTAGAATTTTTTGAAAAGGTCAACAGGCACGTGGATTTGGGTGAACCAGTGGATATAGTCTATCTGGATTTTCAAAAGGCTTTTGACACAGTCCCTCACCAAAGGCTGCTGAGAAAATTGCATAGTCAGGGGATAAGAGGGCAGGTCCTCTTATGGATTGAGAACTGGTTGAGATCCCGGAAACAAAGAGTAGGTGTCAATGGGAAATTTTCACAATGGCGAGAGGTGAAAAGCGGTGTGCCCCAGGGCTCGGTCCTGGGACCGGTGCTTTTCAATCTGTTCATAAATGACCTGGAGACAGGGATAAACAGTGAGGTGGCCAAGTTTGCAGATGACACAAAACTTTTCCGTGTGGTAAAAACCAGAGAAGATTGTGAAGAGCTCCAGAAGGATCTCTCCAAACTGGGGGAGTGGGCTGAGAAATGGCAAATGCGTTTTAATGTAACCAAATGTAAAGTAATGCATATTGGGGCAAAAAATCCAAACTTCATCTATCAACTCATGGGCTCTGAGTTATCCGTGACGGATCAGGAAAGAGATCTTGGTGTGTTGGTGGACAGCTCCATGAAGGTGTCTCCCCAATGTGTGGCAGCAGTGAAGAAGGCCAATTCCATGCTAGGGATTATCAAAAAGGGGATTGAAAATAAAACAGCAAACATTATAATGCCGTTATATAAAACAATAGTAAGGCCCCACCTGGAGTATTGCGTACAATTCTGGTCACCGCATCTCAAGAAAGACATAGTGGAACTGGAAAAGGTGCAGAAGAGAGCGACTAAAATGATTACTGGGCTGGGGCACCTCCCTTATGAAGAAAGGCTAAACCAATTGGGCCTCTTTAGTCTGGAAAAAAGGCGCTTGAGGGGGGATATGATTGAGACATACAAAATAATGCAGGGTATGAGTAAAGTGGATAGAGGGAAGCTCTTCTCCCTCTCTCAAAATACCAGAACTAGGGGACATACACTCAAATTGAGTGCTGGGAGAGTAAGAACTGACAAAAGAAAATATTTTTTCACCCAGCGTGTTGTAAGTCTATGGAACTCCCTGCCACAGGATGTGGTGATGGCATCTGGCCTGGATGCCTTCAAAAGGGGATTGGACAGATTCCTAGAGGAAAAGTCCATCACGGGTTACAAACCATGATGGAGATGTGTAATCTCTAGGCTTTGAACCAGGGTACTTCAAGGGCCAGATGCAGGGGAGTGGTATCAGGAGACAGATATCTAGTCTCATGCGCTCCCAAACGCATCTGGTGGGGCCGCTGTGAGATACAGGAAGCTGGACTAGATGGGCCTTTGGCCTGATCCAGCATGGCTCTTCTTATGTTCTTATGTTCTTATGTCTGTTGCAAAGAGAGTCGGACTCGTTTCCTGCTGATCTGTTCACAATTGTAAGTAGTGAAACCATATTCTCTCTGCTCGCTAATAGGCTTAGACTCAGTTACTGCAACTGGATGTGCTAGTTGAATGGTAGAGGGGTGGACTCTCTGGCGGAAACTTGAAACTATTCTCCCCGGTCAGTCTCCATACTTCTCCGCAGCGAGCGGAATTTAACACAGCAATTCAAAATTCTGCCACCGAAGTCCCCTCCCTGAAGAATCAAACGTCCTGGCACCTTCCTTGCACCGGCCCTGTTGCCGCAAGAACAGAAGGAATCGCTCTGAAACCGACCGCGGGTTGTCGGATCTTACTTACGGCGCGGGATCCCCTCCTTGTTTTAGAAGGTGAGGAATTTCACGGGCGGGCGGGGGGGGGGAAGCCTGGGACCCCCGGAGGGAGGACTCACCGATTTCGCCGGCTGCCACGCATTTCTTCTGGGCGGGATTGTAAGTGGTAGACGGCGGGCAGGCACAGCGGAAACTGCCCCGGGTGTTCTCGCACCGCCCGTTGGCGCAGTTGGACTCGTCCAAACATTCGTCGACATCTGGGATAGGGGTGGGGGGTTTGGGTGGGGAAGAGAGACAGGTTCGACCTCTTCCACGCAGTCAGAGAGAGAAAGGAGGCAGGTCCACCGAGCCCTGCCCCCCCCCCGGTCCAGTGTTTCATATGGGTGCTGTCACCACCCTCCTAAATCTTAGGACTGCTGGGCTGGGAGGGACCCTTGAGACCATCCAAACGAGCCCCTGTCAGGGAAGCACCAGCCGGGATTCAAACTCTCAACGTCAGGTTGGCATGCAACGAGATGGGCCCTGCGGCCTGATTTGAGTCAGAGTTTGTTTTTAAATTTAATACGTACGTGCCCCCTGCATTTCCCCTGATGAGTTCCGGGCCTGGCACACACCCCTTCCTCATGGCCACTTGAATTCTAGAAGGACGCTCTTAACGTCGGCGGGAAGGAGGGCCGCGGGCTCAGCAAGGAGCCAGAACTCGGGTTTCTCCAACGGCAAGGTAACACGCTAACCACTGCACCTCACTGCCTTTTCCCTCTCATCTTATGCTCAGGGCAGCAGAGGATGGCGCCCTCCATCCAGCGGAGAGCGGCGAACCCGTGCCAGATTTCAGTATGAACGGTGCTGCAACCATCCAAGGGTCTGACCCTGTTTGGGAGATGGGTTGGGGCTGTGTGTGTGTGTGTGTGTGTGTGTGTGTGTGTGTAGGGGCGGCGGGGTAGACTCAGCATCTTGGAAAGCTGGTAGAAAGTTCGGAGCAAAACCCGGAGTGGATTTGGCACTCTGGCGAAAACCGGAGGCACCAGCCCATGCCTGGTTGGAGAGGGGCTCCCTCGGCCACGCCCAATGTGTGAGTGTATTGCACACAGAAGAAACCCCCCCCCCTTTTCCTCACCGACACACTCCAGGAGATTGGCGTCGTAGTAAAAGCCTTGCTTGCAGTAACACTCGTAGCCCGGCTGGGTGTTGACGCATTTCCCTTCTTTGCAGATCTCTGCCCCAAAGAGGGCACACTCATCAATGTCTGGCAAAATAAACACAGGACAGGCTCAGGACCTCATTCTCCCCACCCCTACACCCCCACCCCAAAAAAGACTGGCGAAAAACGTCTTATTGATTTGAGATTTCTGTGGGATACGAGGAGGCTGACAGAACCTAAGAAAGGTGCAATGAAGGCCTGTTAGGTGTTCATTAATCCCCCAGCCCTGCTTTTTAAGGCCGGTAGGATCCCCATATCCTCAAGGGACTAGTCCTAAGCCCTTTCGTGGATGCTAAAAAACGTGGATGATAGCAAACACTAATTTAATAGCCGGTGCTACAACACGGTGCAACCCCTGGCTCCCTTTTGTGACCAATGCTGGTTACTTCCTTGTTAGAAATATGTGTTTGGGGGATTTGTTTTCTAAAAATAATATTTTCACACTGTGGATAATTGCAACAGCAGATACAGGGATGCACACTAGGGACAGGTGAGCCAGGCTTTCTGCTGTACTCCATCCAGGCCTCTAGGCACTGTTGTAGTGTTAGTGGGATCCCACCTCCTCCACGGGCAATGTGGAAAACACACGGATGCACGTAGAGCTAAAGAAATAAAAAAAAGCACCCCTGTCGGGTTTTCGGCCCGGTCACCCCAAGACTCACCACGATGAGCAGGGATGCCATAGTTCAGGATGGTGTCATCCAGAATGAAACCTTTTCCATCTGGACACAGAGTGTGAAACTCAACTATTGAAGACGAAAGAGAGAAATAAAAAACTAAAAATAAAAATAAATCTTTGTATCTATCTCTCAGTTCATTCCATATCTATCTATCTATCTATCTATCTATCTATCTATCTATCTATCTATCTATCTATCTATCTATCTATCTATCTATCTATCTACCTTCCCTCCTTCGTTCTTTCTTTCTATCTATCTATCTATCTATCTATCTATCTATCTATCTATCTATCTATCTATCTATCTATCTACCTTCCCTCCTTCGTTCTATCTATCTATCTATCTATCTATCTATCTATCTATCTATCTATCTATCTATCTATCTATCTATCTATCTATCTATCTATCTATCTATCCCTTCCTTCCCTCCTTCCTAATCTATCTATCTACAGTGGATCCTCGAATAACAAACGGTTTGTATAACATAAAATCTGTATAACATAAAAAATTCCGGAGATAGGGGAAATTTGCTTAACAGAATCGCCTGTGGAACGGATCCGTACAAGATAAAAAAATGGTCATGATTAGGGATTACTCTGTTTTCAATGCATTCGTATGGGAAATTTGTATAAAGGAAAATTTGCATAGCATAATTTCATTTGGAACGAATTAATTCCTATATACAAGGCACCACTGTATCTATCTATCCATCTATCCATCTATCCATCGGTCTATCTATCTATCTATCAATCTATCTATCCAATCCTTCCCTTCTTC
>CM074754.1:1792645-1862645 GCA_037367245.1 Phrynocephalus guinanensis
TATCCACAGTTCTGAAATACTGAACTAAAAGCAAAATCCTATAAATGTATATTTTTAAAGTTACCGAAGGTGGCCGCTAGAATGAGCCGGACACCACGCTAGGTAAGGCATTCACTAAAATCAGCATTTTCCTGCTTCCAGGGGTGGGGTGGGTTCTGATACCACCCCAGAGCACAAGTGACATTCTTGGCTTCCCAACGGGCTGTTGGGAGGAGGGCCAAGGCTTAGATTGCTTCTACGATGTCACAGCCCCCAACCCGGTCCGTCCCTTCCGGCTCATCCGAGCTCTGCCCAGTTTTTACCAGCGCAGCTGCGGGAATCCGGCGCGGGGACAAAACCGTCCCCGCAAGTGCAGCGAAAGGAGCCCGCCACGTTCTCGCACCACCCGTGCTTGCAGACAGCGTCTTCGGAGCACTCGTCAATGTCTGGAAATGGAGAAGGGACACGTTAAACATCCTCTCGCGTGCTTCCATCGAGAAGGTTAGACAGCATAGGCGTTCCGCCAGCTTGGACGGAAAACAACAGTACGGCCCCTGTATCTGTGGGGACTGGATCCAAGCCTTGGGTGCTAAAAGCTGCGCATAACAGAAAACACCATACACTGCCTGTATGTTTTGTTATTTTTATAGTAGCGTAAAAGTATCACCTGTTCTACACTGCCTGGCAAAGGAAAATCCAAAAATAAGCATTTTCACACTGCATTTACCAGAACTGGGCACTAGGGGGCAGCAGAGACCATCCTATGTCTTCTTTTCCAACAAAAAATACAGTACATCACATACATATATACTGTACTGTATATATCAAAGACTACATAGCGTGGTCTCTGCCTCTCTCTAGTGTCAAGTTATGGTAATTACAGTGTGAAAATCTGCATTTCTAGGTTTTTTTCTCCTTTTAAAATACAGTACTAACCGTGATGAATGAAACTGTCAATACTAATCTCACAGATATGAGGTTCTATTGTACTGGCCTCCCCCCGGTCTATTTTTTTCTCCCCTCCCTACTGCTTTTTCCTTGTGTGCCATGAATTATGTCCCCTTGTGTAGTTTTGCTTATGAGGTAGGAAACCAGCCATCACCAGCAGCATAACTGTTAAATAAATAAATAAATAAAATAAATAACTGCTCCCTATCAAAGCCTTCTATTCCAGTTTCAGGGTGCCACCAATTCCGTATGCCACGTGGGGACATCAAACGTACCTGGGAAATTGTGAATAAAAAGTGCATTCTTACCATAACACACCCCATTCTGGCCTCGGAAACCTGGCTGGCAGGGGGTACATTTGTAGGTCCCTGGTCTGTTTTCACACCTCCCATCAGGGCAGGTTGTCGGGTCCAGGCACTCGTCAATATCTGGGAGGAAATGCGATTTAAAAATCTCAAAAGATGGCACGGAAACACTAAAAGACACCCTAAGAACAGCATAATCCCTGTGAAATATCAACCTATTTGTCCGCTGTCGGAGTCTGTTAATGCTGTATACTGTTATGCTGTATGAAATAAATAAAAAGAAACCCAAGATGTGGGGGGAAAGCAGTGATGCCACGAAAGAGCAGCAGGGAAAGAGGAAGACCCAACACGTGATGGACACATCCCTCAAGGAAGCCACAGGTTTGAATTCAAATAAATAAATAAATAAATTCGCAAGGACGGGACAATACGGAGGGCACTTTTTCGTAGGATCGGAAGGAACCGGACTGCACAGAACAGGCCAGGGACATCTGGGCACGCACACACATACACACGCACTCATGCACACACGAAGGGGTGCCCTGCGATCCTTTCAAAGGAGCCCTGATTTCCAAACCCAAACCCCCTTCCAGCAAGGACCACCCCACGCACCCCCGTCACCTACCTTCGCAGAGCGGCTGCCGGGAGGGCTTGAGCCGGTAGCCGGCGTGGCATTCGCACTTGTAATGGCCCGGGAAGTTGATGCACGACCCGCCGTCCCCGCAGACGTTGGGTTTGGCGCACTCGTCGATGTCTTGAAGTGTGTGTGTGTGGGGGGGGAAGAGGTCAGAGGGGAGGAAAGAAGCAGGCAAAATGGTGACGGGACTGTGGGCCAGGGTACACATTCTCCCTCCGCCCCGCCGTGTCACGCCAGCCACCCACCCCGGACTCCCGGGCGCCTCACCCATGCAGGAGCGAACTCCCTTGTGGACTCTCAGCTGATAGCCTCGGTTGCAGTGGCAGTTGTACGAGCCCCCCGTGTTCATGCACACCCCTTTGCCGGTGCCGCACGGGTCAGATTCGCACTCGTTCACATCTAAGGAGGAGACCGGAGCAAAAGATGGGGAGGATCTACCGGTTGGACTGCCGTCTCCTCCCCAGTGAGGCAAAGCTTCCTAAGCCAGGTTCTCCCACCAATAACAAACCATTTTCCCTTCCTGCTAATTCCACCGACCCCCTCCAAATTCATTTTTATCTCCAAGGATGAGGAGGACCCAGGTATCCACGAGGGACCAGTCCCTAGACTCCACGCAGATACCGGAAAATGCAGATAATAGCAAATGCTATATAGAATCTGGCCTCTGGCTCCCTCTAGCGGTCACTTCTGTTCATAATATCATGGACAAAAATTTCTCTAAGCAATTCTGTAGACAGCTTGGTCTCTATTTCCCTTTAGTGGCTGCTTTAGGTATGGATAGATGAATTTTAATTTAATGTAATGTATATATACCTATCTGGCTTCTGGGCAGTTTACAACAAAATAAAAGAATAACTGACAATTGTAAACACATCACCCACATAAACACCCAGTGATAAAAGGATCAGATGGATGGTGAACATTAGAACTTGAAACGCAGCATAGCAGAACATTTAATAAAAGTGTTCACTGGAAAAAATATATTTTAGGATTGCTGTTTTAACATTTTCACACGGCAGAAATGTGAATCAGTGGATACCGATTCCGCAGATAAGGGGGTCCTGATGCAAAACTGCACCGAAGGCAGCTGTCCCCCCCCCCACCAAGCCGTTTGCGTTTTGACTGCGGATCTGAGGTAGTTCAGCAAAATCTCCCGAAAACCCACCCAAGGCAGGCCACAGGATGGGGGCCAGGACGTGGCGGCCCACGGGTGGGGCTCCTGGCGCAGCAGGAGGGAAGGGGGACCCCCCCTCACCTATGCAGTACTTGAGCTGGGGGTGCCGGCGGTAGCCTTGGTAGCAGTAGCAGGTCACCCCGGACGATCCCAGGACGCATTCGCCGGGCCCGCAAAAATTCCGGTTCAGGCGGCAGATGTCCGTCTCTGCAGGGAGACGCAGGGGCTGAGAGAGAACCACGAAAGCCCCCCACCCCACCCCACCCCACCCCACCCGGGCATCCATCGGGCCGGCCGGCCTGAACCCGGCTGCGATTTTCACGTGAGAACAGCTCCTTGGGAGGCCAAAGTGGGCACCACATTCAGAACGAATTGTGCACCGCTCTGCAGGCAAGCGTGAGTACCGCTTTGCAGAACAGAGGCACACGTGTCGATTTGGGTTTTGGCCCAAGGACGGGAGGCAGACTCTTTTTATTTTTAGTTGCTCAAAGTTTGATCTCGACACGGAAAAAGAAGTGGTTCTTAAAGTCAGTCAGAAGGCAGACCGGGGAACATGGACGGTGTGGTCTGTGCCGGATGGGGTGGTGCCCCCTAGGGGCACAGTTTGTGTGTGTGTGTGTGTGTGTGTGTGTGTGTGTGTGTGTGTGTGTGTGTGTGTGCCCCAGGATCCATCTCCTAATGGACCTTTAATTTTAATTTTAATTTAATTTTCATTTATTTTTCTCTTTTTTTTCTCTCTTTTACCCCTCTTGCCCATGTCTCTCTTTTATTATTTGCATTGTTTTTCTTCTGGTGTTTTACTGTTCTTTTAATCCATTGTTAACCGCCCGGAGTTCCTTCAGAAGACGGGCGGTATAAAAATATAATAAATAAATATAAATGAAATAAATAAAACTAGTGGGCTCACTGGCGCCCACTTTTTGAGAGGCCTAATTCGGCTGTGGGGACGCATGCCCAATTACATCTCGGACGTAATGCCCGACGTGTCGGACCACGAGACCCCAGAGCAACAGGGCTTACAGGCTTCCTGGCCCACATTACTAGCCTGAAGCACCACGCGCCACAGCCCCGCAGAGCCCTTGCGACTTACCTGTCACCTGGGTGGGTGCCATCTCAATGGCGCTGACTCTCTGCTCATCCTCGGGGTACTTCACCACCACCGCGACGGTGGGTTTGGCGAGGATGGCTGTGTGTGGGGGGGGGAACAGGGACCGAGTTACAAGCGGGGAAACCGAGGCCCCCCAAAGGCTGAGCCCTGCTCCCCACTGCCAAGCCCAGGAGAGGGGTTAAGATCCAATACATATTTATTTATTGGATTTCTATACTGACCATCTAGCTATCAGGATACCCTGGGCAGTACACAACAGACAAACAGGAGTGAAAAAAAAACATGCATGTTGCCTTCACCTCACCAGAACATCAGACAGAAGGACCCCTGTATCTGAGGGGCATCTGTACAAAACCCCCCTGTGGATACCAAAAACCGCAGATAACAACAAACCCCGTCGGTAACATGGCTTCTGGCTCCTTCTACTGGCCAGTTCTCGTAAATATATTGTGGGAAAGTCCATTTCGAGAGGATTTTTGGTTTTTAACATTTTCTTTTTTTAACATGTTAATAATATCTACTCTAATAATATGTTAAAAACTGTTTTCAGGTAAGTGAAACCGCAGATGACGATTCCAGCAGATCAAGGGGTCCTGCTGCCTATGTGATACTTGTTGCAAGGAATAATTTTAAAACATAAAAAAATAAAAAATAAAGATGCCAGCACTCTGTTCTTTTTTATCTTTAAGGTGATGGCCCTAATAAGGGGGCATTTGTCCGAGACTTACCAGGGTAACGGTGCCTGAGGGTTGGGGTGTTGACGTAGAAGACCAGCTGTTCCTCCGAAGTGGTAACGAAGCTAGGCAGCTGTTTGGAAAGGGGTAAAAGGAGAATACAACTGCGCTAAGCCATGGACCAGCCATCGTCCACCACCAGGCTCAGGGCTTCAGCCACCAAGAATTATGGGACCCGGAGTCCACGCCTGCAGAGAGGAACCCACTGGGCGTCTTGGGATTCCCTCTCGGGGCTTTTTCGAGGCCGCCAAGGCAACCCTGCCGGTTTCTGAGGTGACCTCCAGAGAGGAGAGGGGGTGGCCCTCCAAGCCAACAGCTTACCCCGACCCGAGTTCGGATTTCACACTTTTAAGTAGCCGCCGGCTTTTTCCTCGCCGCAGCTCGGCATACTCACCATCAGGGGAGTAGTGGCTGAAAACCAAGAGGGAAATAAAGAGGTTAGAGCTTCCGGGGGCGCAGGCACACACCCCAAAGACACACCACCGCACACGCAATGCTGCCTTTGTAAGGCGCACGGGAAAGGTATTTCCCCTCTGTATGTGAGAGGCTGCCATTTAGTGTTTTGACATCACTGCCCTCTGTATCCAAGTAAAATATTGCACCAATGTGGAGGGGGGGAGGGGAGGAAAAAGGGAGGTGTCCGTGACAAACCCATTGTCCACAGCCACCGAGGGGCGATGGGGTTTGTAGTCCGGTGGCCCTGGCAGGGTGCCCTTTTGGGGGGAAAGGGTACCAGGGAGGCTGGGGTGCTTTTAAAGTCGCCTTCCTTCCTCCTTCCCCCACTCCCTTTCTCCGCTTTGGACGCCAGGTTCACCTTCTCGCTCTTGGGAGTCGCTGCCCGGGGCCGGCGGGCGGGTGGGCAGCTCTAAGGGTTGCAGTTGTTGCTGCTGTTGCTGCTGCTGCTGCAGGTCAGGGGAGCCATCCGGGTGGATCTGGAGGGTGAATTCGCTCTCCCCTTGGATGGTCAGGGTCTGGTGAGAGGTCAGGATGTGGTAGCCTTTTCCCGCCGGGCAAATCTCTCGGAAGGACGCTGGCGAAGACAAGAACGGGGCACCCAGAGGATGCCGGATGTGGGAGCGGCGTCATCCTCGTAGAACCGCCCCGAGAGGAACCAAACTCCCAGCCCTCCGGCGACGCAGCCAAAGACCGGAAGCACCGAGCGACCCAGCCGTGCACCATAACAATCATCCTCCAGACGGCAAAGCTACTGGAGACCCTCGAGACCATCCAGTTCAGCCCCGCGGACCCCGCTCTCCCCGCTTACCGGTTCCGTCGGCCGGGCAGCGCTCGCAGCGGGCGCCCCAGGCCTTGCCCACGCTGCAGCAGCAGGTCTGGCGGGTCAGCTTGGTGGGCAGCGGGTGCTGGCACTGGTGCTCGGGGCTGACCAGGCGGAAACACAAGCTCTTCTCTCCGGACTTCTCTGCTGTCCTCCCCAGCCCACCCCGAGCAGAGACAGAGAGAGAGAGAGAGAGAGAGAGAGAGAGGGAGAGAGAGAGAGAGGTTATTTAGAGCCCCTCACCCCCAGGAGAGACCCCGGGGGTAGCATGGGTTTAAGCACCCTACCTCCACCCCACATGGGCCTCCAAAGCTGCCCGAGGATCTTGGGAGAGGCACCCGACGGTGCCTTGCCTACCTCGAAGGGCTGTTGTGTAAATGAAAACTGGCCGGGGGGGGGGAATTACATAAGCGTCCCCAAGGAACTTTTGAGGGGCCGCATGAAACGAATATGAAAGGATAAACGAAGGCCTTTCTTTGTTGAGTCCCAAACCCAGCCAGGGCCAGGCTGTTAAGAGCTCCTGGACTACAACTCCCATCGCCATTCCCTCCGCGGATGGGATCCGTAACCTCAAATGTAACGAGGGCTGGGAGGTTAAGTCCCCTCGGACTACAATTCCCATGGCCACCTTCTCTGCTGATGGGATCCGTAGCTCAAAAGATAACAAGGGGCAGGCTGTTAAGGCCTTCCCCCCTCCCAGGAAAACAAATACCATCATCCCCTCCCTCCCGCCGCTTAGGTGCGCAGATCAAAGTCAACCCGCGAGGGAGGAACGTTACCGCCTGCTTGAGATACCTACGCACACAGTGGGTACGGGACGGCCCCAGGACGTGGCCCGGTTTGCAAGCGCAGCGGAAACTCCCCTGGGTGTTCAAACACTCTCCCCCCTGGCACACGCCTTGCATGGCACACTCGTTGATGTCTGCGGGAAAAGGGGAGAGGCGGAGAATCAGGTGGCTGACCTAAGCTGCCTTAGGTCCTTTTTGCAAGGAGAAAGGCATAGTGAAAAAATACTCTAAATAAAATACATGATAAGAGGATTTTGTCCATAATAATAATAATAATAATAATAATAATAATTATTATTATTATTATTATTATTATTATTATTATTATTATTATTATTATTATTATTATTATTATTATTTATTATTATTATTATTATTATTTAACCACACAGCTATCTACGCTGGATTTTGTATTACCAATCACTAGTCGAACGCTTCCCAAGCGTTTAGGACTCAGTGATGTATCGGCGAATTATGCGAGCAGATCCCAGTAAGGCGGCTTTCTGCAGCTGACTGATGGTGACTTTGTCCACTCTAATTTCTTCTAAATACTTGCTTAGCTCTTTAGGCACCGCACCCAGTGTGCCGATCACCACTGGGGCCACCTGTACCGGTTTATGCCAGAGTCTCTGAAGTTCAATTTTCAGATCCTGATATTGGGTAATTTTTTCAAGTTGTTTCTCAGTGACTCTACTATCTCCTGGTATAGCAACATCAATTATCCAAATGTTTTTCTTCTCCACAATCATAATATCCAGGGTATTATGCTCCAAAACTCTGTCTGTCTGTATTCGGAAGTCCCAAAGTTGTATTATTATTATTATTATTATTATTATTATTATTATTATTATTATTATTATTATTATTATTATTATTATTATTATTATTATTATTATTATTAATTGGAAGAACAACCTCCGTAATGTTGTGGGGTATACTGGAAATGGTGGGGCGTACTGAGGAACAGAAGCGAAAGGCGTACAGGAGCAATCAAACAATTGAGACAGGCTGAGGAGGAGCAGAATTCCCACAAACCAAATAGTATAATTTATTTGTTTGCTTGTTTAAACATATACCCTGGCCATTCATCTCCCCATACACCCCCCACCCCTCCGACTCCACCGTCCTGGTGGCCTCCGATCTCAAGTTTTCTCCAATATTGACATTTGAGCATACCAGACGGCGGGAAGAACGGCCAGGTTTCCCGCTCAGAGACCACGGCTGGCCGGCCACCTCCTGCCTCTGCTATAAGAGTCTTACCTTGACAGTGGGTGCTGTTCAGTCGCTTGTACCCCTGCGGGCAGTCACTCCCGGCGGTCTTTTGCACCCCTGAATCTGAAAGAGAAGAAATTCGGAGCCCTCCGTAAGCCCGCTTTCTTTTGGTGGCTGTTTCCGCTTGCCTTTACGATGCGGTGCCATTGAGGACTAGGAGCTTGGTTCTAATTTCAGAGAGAAGGCTGTGCAGACCAGGGAAGGAAAGAGGGCTGCTGGGGGGGCGCTTTTGCCAAGACAGTGCTTCCACAAATCCCCTCCTGAAACCCGAAAGAGTTGTTATTTAAAAACACGCTCCTCGAGTGAGTCCTGACGGATAAACCCTGGTCAATTTAAAAAAAAAACTAGAGCGTGGAAATATCTGTTGTTGGACTATAATTCCCAGCCGGCCCACACAGTCCATGCTCAGGTCTATAATCCATCCAGGGGTGCAACAATGACACACACACACACACACCTCCACCCAGGATGTTGTCATGACTTTCCCTGCATCCATCTTTCTTCCCGCTTTGGAGTTCCACCCTTAAGAGACGGCGTGTACGCCCAGGTGAGGAGGTGGCTAAGGGTCAGCTGCCCGGGGAGCCGGCCCGTCTCCTCCAGAGAAGCCGTGGCCAGAGCGGGGTCCCGTTGGCCCACTCCCTGGGCGGCCTCCATGCCCCCCCCAGGCGTCCAAAACAGGAAGACCAAACCCATTCCCGGGCGTCTCCAACACAAACAGGTTAACCAAGAACCTGTTAAATCCCCAAACCTGGCTGCAGTGGGATAGTTCAGAGAAAAGGGAATGACTCTGAATGCCGAGCAGGATAACT
The DNA here is from genome assembly GCA_037367245.1 of Phrynocephalus guinanensis. NCBI lineage: Eukaryota > Metazoa > Chordata > Lepidosauria > Squamata > Agamidae > Phrynocephalus > Phrynocephalus guinanensis. The sequence continues at coordinate 1,801,676 of CM074754.1, forward strand.
CCAGTTTGCTCCAACCCTGTTTTAGAGGACAGTTTGAAGCCCTCTCCCCCAAAGAAGCCACCTCCCCCCCAAGCCAGAGACGCAAATAAAGAACCAAGAACCATTAAAACCCAGGCTATCCCTATATGTACGGATTTAAAATATATTTTATCCCGCCTTTTTCCTTTAAAAGGATGCATTATTAAAATAAAAAGATTAAAAGATTTATAAAAATACTAGAAACACGTTTTTACCATGTATTATCAAAATCTGTCACTAGAGGGAGGCAGAGACCATGCAATGTGTTTTTGCTGTTGAAAACAGTGCTTGGTCTCTAGCTCCACCTGGCAGCCAGTGCTGGTAATACAGAGTGAAAACACTATTTTCTGGATTTCCCCCCCTTTTAACTATGCTATGTACAGCGATTGAGATTATCGCCAGTTTTCAACATCCACGGGGGGGGGGGGGAGAGGAGAGAGAATCTTGAAAATTAGAACTAATCCCTCACAGATATTGAGTTTTTCCTGTTTTAAATCAGCCAACATTTCCGACAGGCACTGCTGCTGTCTGGGGATGAGGGGACATGTAGTCCGAAGTGAGCCGAAGGTATGAGGCTGTCAGATCCTGCTTCTCAGAGGAGCCAGGAGAGGCAGCAAGACTTACACTGCAGGTGGGGGCACTTGTGACACTTGCTTTGCCCCCAGGCGGTGCCGACGCTGCCGCAACAGTCTTCTTGCTTCGTCAAGCCGGGAAGAGGGCTGCTCCCACACTGAAGACAGAGGAAAAACAGTTAAGAGTCCACAGATTCCAGAGACGTAACTCATAATCCTTCCCCGAAGCCTGCAATTTTAGTTCCAAGAATCTCCATGCCGGGGGAGAGAAATGCCATCTTAATTAAAAAGCTGTCATTCAAGGAACTAGACCTCATTGAGAAAGTGACTGCATTGACATATAATACTGGAAAGGCTAGGGATCGGGACAGTCTGATTTAAAAATTTTTTCCCAACAACCTCATGATGTAAAAATGTTGATGCAAATTGGACGGGATCTCTTCAGGGAAACAGAGAAAGAGAGAGAGAGAATCAGAGACTGATAGGAGGAAATTGCCACTCGGCCCTTGTTTACAGCTTATTAAGGTAGCTCTGCTGCAGCCATGCCTCCTGCAAATCAGGAAAGCTACAGTAGAGCTATCTTAACAAGCTGCAAACAAGGCTGCTTTGCCAGTTTCCTCCTCTCTTCTCATGTGTGCGGTTAATGCAAATTTAACCAAAGGGGAAAAATAACTCTTTCAATTCTGATTTAAACTCTGAATTACAATACTAAAAGGACACCCCACTTACTGACTGTTTGGGCATCGTCTCTTGGAAACAGCGCCCCAGGGGTTTCTGGGTGGGTGGCCGGGTGAAGGCCGGTTTCGGGGCCGGGTGCTGGATCAGGTGCTGCTGGCCGCCGGGGCCGCCCCCCTCGGAGCTGAGGCTGTCAATCCGGTGGACCTGCACCGAGGCGTCTGGCGGATGATGGACACGGACATTGACCAACGGCTGATGCACCTGGACTGAGGGCGGGAAAGGTGAATGACGGACGGCCGCTCCCGCCAGCCTGGCAAAGGCACTCTGTCCATGATCCAGAGTACTCTTGGTTAACTCCCCTTTCCATTTTGCTCTGAGAACGGTCTTTTCTAGGCCGAGCCTAGGACTGAATCCTGCCTCAGAAAGAGCCCCCAGCCATAATGAAACAGCCGGCAGTGATGCGCATGGGAAGATAAGACGCATTTTGATCCCCCTTTCTCCGAAAACACTTTACGGCTGCTGTTTTACGACAGTCGCTTGCTCTGCGGCGGCTGAATTATTTAATGTTTTCCTCTGCCAACTGTGGATAACTGAATCAGTGGTTAATGAATCAGTGGATACAGGGGACCTACTCTATTTCTCTAATAAACGCCATAACTAGCAGGGTCTCCGGCCCCCTCTAATGGCCAGTTCTGGATATTTCGTGGTTATAAATCCATTCCAAGAACCCCCCACCACCATCCTCTCCCAGTTGTACCCACTCCCCTCTCCGGTACCTTCCGAGGAGTGCTGTCCTGGCCCCAGGGGCACCACGAAGGTGGAGTGGCTGACGGTGCCTTTGGACCCCGGCCCGGAGGAGGGGTCGCCGTGGCTGTCCGAGATGAGCTGGACGGCGTAGATGGCGTGCTTGCTGGACCCCGTCTCCAGGGGCAGCCCCTCGCCAGGGAGACGGGCCTGCTGCCCTTGGCCCTGGCGGCCCACCGGCACCTGGCAGAAGCGGCCGGTGAATTCCGGGGGACACAAGCAATGGTTCCCGGAGGTGCACTGCCCGCCGTTCATGCAGGGCAGCGGGCAAACCACTGCGGAAAAGTAAGAACGGACACGCGTTAGCTGGAGATGTAAAACCAAGAGGGCCAAAGACCAAGCCAATGTGATTCAAGGGAAGTGATAGTCCCACTCTGTTCTGCTCTGGTCAGACCCCACCTGGAGTCCTGTGTCCAGTTCTGTGCACCTCAATTTAAAAAGGATGTTGACAACCTCGAGCGGGTGCAGAGGAGGGCGACCAGGATGGTTGAGGGTCTGGAGGAAATGTCTTATAAGGAACAGCTTAGGGAACTGGGAATGTTTAGCCTCTCTAAAAGAAGGCTGGGAGGGAATATGATAGCTATGTTTAAATATTTGAAAGGATGTCATATTGAAGAGGGAACAGGTTTGTTTTCCATGGCTTCAGAGACTAGGACTCGGGGCAATGGCTTCAAACTACAGGAAAAGAGATTCCATTTGAACATTAGGAAGAACTTCATGACAGAGCTATTCGGCAGTGGAATATGCTGCCGCGGAAGGTGGTTGAGTCTCCTTCTTTGGAGGTTTTTAAGCAGAGGCTGGATGGCCATCTGTCGGAAATATTGTGATGGGGGTTCCTGCATGGCAGGGGGTTGGACTAGATGGCCCTTGAGGTCCCTTCCAACTCTATGATTCTATGAGATGGGATCCCGAAATCGGGGTTGGAGCAGATCTCCGAGGGAGTAGAGAAAATGAGAGTGCCTGTCGGAAAGGGGAATTTCCACCCCCTCCCCGCAACGGGTGCACTTTTTGAAAGGGCCATAAAAATAAAGAACGAGGAGACTGGGGGGGGAGTTAAATAAAACAGGCAGAGAAGTGGAATACTAAGAAAACGAGTAGAAAAATAAACAAGGAAGATTGTAGCTATCAATAACTAACCAACGGTCAGTGAAATTCCGGAACGCAACCTGCGCGGCAGCTAAAGGGAATGGAGAGGGCTGGGTCTGTGTGCATCAATACACGTGTGGTTGTGTGTGTGTGTGTGGGGGGGGTTTAACGGTCTTTGCTTTTCAGCTCTAGAAGGTTCCAACTCTTCGCGTGTGCACGCTCAAGCACCCCTCTGTGTGCGAATGATTTCCGTTCCTCCCAACGCCACAAGACAGCACAACATTTCGCGCCTGCTTAAATACGGGAGTCCTGAGTTCGCCATCGGGTCCCTGGCACTTTTCATACATGGAAACCCCTCCGTGGGTTGGCATTTGCACCCGCACATAATGCCAGCATCGGGGTCCAAGTGCCCAGCTGCCTAGGGTCTAATCCAGCCAGAAAATATGGATGCTGTCCGGCGGTGCTGTGAGTTGCGAATCTGTTCCATTCTCTAGCTGCAAACAGCTGGCAGCAAAGCAAAAGAACCTCCCTGGGTCCATTTATATCATCATCATCATCATCATCGGTCACCAGTTGATCCCAGCAACACCCTCCCGAGACCAGCATTCCCGGTTCCGACGTGTCACGTTCAAAGCCGTCAACTTGCCCCTTTCTTGGGAAGTTATTTGACTACCTCTCCCATCGTCCTGTGCCCATCATCCCAAAAGAAGTGGACCTGTATCCACTTCGAGAAGGCACTGAGCTGATTTATTTTATGCACTCAATTTATGCCCCTCGGCCGGAAGGAATGGATTTCGCTCCCCACACTGGGCCCGCATAAAACTTTGTGACAATCCGGAACTGTTCTGACAGAGCCAACGTCAATAATAAATATTTAAATGAGATATTTAAATAATAATGTGCATTTAAATGAGAGTCCCTATGTGGGACTTAGAAATACTTTCTGCTGGAGATAATGCAACCTCGCATGCTGCCTGTAGTAGGTGTGGCTGGGAGGGACCTTTCTAGGGCTGCCAATCCATCCAGCACGAACCAATCATCTCTTCCTTGCCTCTGGATTCTCTGCCCCGCCTCCCTGCTCTCAGCCTTTTCCCTCTCCGTGGGCTGTTGCAAACGTACAGTCATACCTCGGATAACAAATGCCTCGGATAACAAATGTTTCAGATAACAAACTGAAATTTCCAGGTATAGGGTTGCCTCGGATAACAAATGTTTCAAAATGCCTTGCAAAAAATGTACCCAGGATGCATTGCACACACACACACCCATAGTTTGTGGAGGGGTGGGAGGAGTCAGAGCGTTTCTTAATGGAGTTTTGGAGCCATTCTGGACTTTTTTTTTGCTGATGAATTTGGGTCTTTTAAACTTGGAAAGGTAGGGAGCTGATTCTGGGGGTTTGTTTTCCAGCACTGCATGCCTTCAAAGTGCACTTTATAAAGAGGTCTGGGGGAAAAACAGCTATTTTTTTGCCTTTTTTCGGAACTCTGGAACAGATTAATCGGTTTCCCATTCATTTCAATGGGAAACCATGTTTTGGATAACAATTTTTTTCAGATAACAAATTGCCTCTGGGAACGAATTAAATTCGTTATCAGAGGTACCACTGTATTTGAAAGCTGTGGCTGAAAGCAGTCGCGTTTGTCAGCTTGCTGTTCGATCTGTCCAATTGTAAGGAAGGAAACTTTTTTACTTACTCATTCTCTGATCAGTGCCTCGGAGCGAGTTATTAAGACCATAAGCGGCAGTTAGTGAGGAGGGTCGGGGGTGGGGGGGGGAAGAGAGGTGGTCGACTCTGGGGAAACTTGAAACTGTTCCAGTTTGTGAGTCCCTGCTCTTCTGCCCTGGCGTTAAGAGGAATTCATGAAAAAATCCAGAACATTGCGAGACTCTGCCCTCCAGAAGGATCTCAGACAGGTGGGAAACAAGCCAAGCCGAACAAATCCGTGACTCAGAGGTTGGACCTTTTCGCTGAACAGCCACGCCACAACATTCGAGAAACCCGACAGCCCTGCAGGTGCCAACTTGCTGGAGAAAGCCAAACTGGCTGATTGCCCTGGTATTTATTCCTGCCAACAGCCACCAAAAACAGGACTTTTGATGCAATCCGAGAGAGGGGGGCATCTTTTATTAAAATAAATACATTTTAATAATTAAAAATTTAAATTTTATTAACCTCGATGCCGCGGTGTGAGCTCTTTTCAACCTCTCGAAGCCGGGTAAATAAGAATCAATATTTTTTAAAAAAAAATTAAATGTCAAAAATCGATTTTTAGACATTTAAATTCTTTTAAAAGACTATTTTAAAAAAATTAAATCAATCCGGCCGTGTTCCAAACATCCAGAACAAATGGAAAAGGCCAGAGGCTGGCACCTCCTTTGAGGCAATCTTGAGTTTAAAATGTTATGTATTATTTCATTCTACAAAATAAGTGAAGTACAGTAGTTATAACCTCCCTGAGCCTGGTTTCCTCCAGAAATGCTGCATCCTATCTCCCATTGTGTGCAAAATTCCTGCCTTGATGGCTCATGCCTACCTAGGATCTATCCAGTGGTAAGCAAATAATACCTTTCTCCTTCAAACAGCTCAGAATGCACTACTGAGACTGGAAGTGCCAGTTAGTGACCAAAAGGGGGGTCTACTCCAGGGAACTTGAAGCTATTCTGCTCTGTGAGTTGCCAGCACCTCTGCTGTAGAGCTAAAGTGATTTAATCAACCATTTAAAACTCCACAACAAAAACGATGTCTAATTTTGCACCGGTGCATTTAAGTCAACTTTGACAAATTGGAACTACTTTTCCTTTGTCCTGTTTTTGACGAGGATGAATCAATCATTTAGATCACATGGTGCTTCTTATGGGCTTTCTGGAGTCAGCCGGGTAGCCATTGTGGGCAACTAGTGGCCAAACTAAAATCTGATCAGGCCCTGCTCAAGTAGCCACCCCTTCAGTGCCAAAGTCTTGGAGGAAGACATGGAGACTGGGGAATGCAGGCAGGCAAACAAGTTGGGAGTGGGTCTTTTGTAAAGCTAACGCCTCTTAGGGCCTTTTCACACGACCCCTAAGATCCGCTGGCCACTTAAATTCGGACCAGAGATCTTAGGGGTTTGTCGCTGTTCCTATGTTCCCACCCCCTCCGCACTCCTGGCTGCTGGCTGCGTGAGGAGAGGGAGAAAAAAGGAAGAAAAGAATGCCGCTCACCTCCATTCTGCCGTCCCGGCACTGCATTCAGATCTCTTAAAGGGGGGGGGGGCAAAAAAAGAACAAACAGAAGCAAGGAGAGCCCTGCAGTCACTACTGTTATATCGCATCAGGAATTTTCACCTCCGGAGAGCAGGTACCTGAAAAGTGCGCTGGGACGCGCTTAGGTGGGCGTGGTCAATTATCTGTAAACTCTGGAGCTGGTGGGGAAATAATTTTAAGCTCCGGAGCTGGGAGCCATTTGCCGCGGAGTTTAGGGGTCGTGTGAAAAGGCCCTTAATTTCCCCAGCTGAAGACCAACCTGCTCACGAAAGGTTTGCATTTTGCCAAGGCGGTTTCTTAACGTTCCTTTGAAAACCTACTTCTTCTGCACACCAAGACCGGGAATAATCCAGCTAAAGTTGGGCAGAACGGGAAAAGCAAAACGAAGCGGGTGCATGATGCCTGGGATCCACGCACGCACACACACACCGCCTGGAGATTACTGGGCTGATTACTGGCCTAGGGCATGATGACTGGGCTAAGGCACCTCCCTTATGAGGAAAGGCTAAAACATTTGGGGCTCTTTAGTCTGGAAAAAGGCACCTGGGGGGATATGATTGAGACGTACAAAATAATGCAGGGCATGAGTCAAGTGGATAGAGGGAAGCTCTTCTCCCTCTCACAAAATGCCAGAACTAGGGGACATACACTCAAATTGAGGGCTGGGAGAGTGAGAACAGACAAAAGAAAATATTTTTTCACCCAGCGCGTTGTTAGTCTGTGGAACTCGCTGCCACAGGATGTGGTGATGGCATCTGGCCTGGATGCCTTCAAAAGGGGCACTGGACAGATTCCTGGAGGAAAAGTCCATCACAGGCTACAAACCATGTTGGAGATGTGTCATTTCCAGACTTAAAACCAGGGTACTTCAAGGGCCAGATGCAAGGGAGTGGGATCAGGAGACAGAGATCTAGTCTCGTGCGCTCCCAGACGTATCTGGTGGAGCCACTGTGAGATACAGGAAGCTGGACTAGATGGGCCTTTGGCCTGATCCAGCAGGGGCTCATCTTATATTCTTATGTTCTTATGAGATGCCCTGGGAAAACCATAATTAAGTGAGGTGGGGAAATGTGTTTTTCCTGAGCGGTTCTGTCTGCGAGCAGCAGGAAGGAGGAGCAGCAGAAAAAAGCCGGCCTGATCGATCCCGATTTTAATGACTTTAAATGACTTAATTCAGTTACTTTTTTGAAGAACCAGGGAAAGATGCAGTCCCCTCCCTTTAAAAAAAAAAACACCATAGTAACTAAGTGCCCTGGGAGGGTGCTGGAACTCGAGCGGTAACTAATTACATCTTTTGCAAGGAATTTTCCACCCGGTTCTGCTCCTGACACCCCGACGCCCCCCCCCCCCCACTTCACGCTCGCATGCCAGCTGCAAATGTCAACAAGCGCTGCCTTAATTTTTTGGCTGCCCTGTGTTTCTGGAGCTCCGGCAGGAGGAAAATTAAACTTTGGAGAGGGTTGGGGGGGACACGGAGGGAAAACGGAGCCCCCCACCCCGTAAGCTCGGAAGAGGGGACATCCACTCTGGAGAGGGGGGCACCTCCCCCCTACACACACACCAGCCCTGACTTTCCAGCCTGCCACAAAACAAACCAGGACTGCACGGATTCAAAATCTTGGCTCTCTGTACGTTCCCAGAAGACCCGCCTCTTGGCTCACAAAAAGTCCTGCCTGGCCAAAGTTCCACCTCTGGATTCCATTAGCCGGAGGGACATTTCGTGAACAACTGCCCCCATTCCTCCAGCTGTGTGCCAGCCAACAAAAAGAGAGAGAGAGAGAGAGAGAGAGAGGCTTCGGTATGAACCCCCCCCCGTTCCGCCTTTCACTCCGAACCACTAGCCGTTTTCCAATGGGGAATTGGCAGCTGGTAAAGAGATAGGAGCAAAAACAGAGCTTTTTGGATCCAGGGAAGGAAACAGGCCTGGACGGTGTGTGCATGCGTGCGGGGCGGTTGTGCATGCACGCAAGCCTGTCGGCATGCGCCTCTCTCTCTCTCTCTCTCTCTCTCTCTCTCTCTCTCTCTCTCTCTCTCTCTCTCTCTCTGCATCCACCCTCCTGCCCTTCCAGGAACACCAGACGAGATGCAAATTCCACCGTTCCAGACAAAGCACGCCAGCGTTTCTCAAAATCCGTTGGAGAGCTCTTTAAAACAATAAAAACAGGATTATTTTTCCTTGACTTGTTCTATTTTTTTCTTCTCTTTCTTCCTCTGTTTTCCTGCCCAGGACAGTTTGCTTTTCGCTCATTCCTGCCTCACAGGGTCACATTTTTTACTCTGTTATAGTTACGCAGCATCCGAAGGACAGTTATGCGAACCTCTGCAAAGCAAAACGCCAGAGCGCTGGGCAGGTTCAGACACACACATGCACACACACATGCACACGCACACACACACACACACACACACACACACACACACACACACACACACACACACACACACACACACACACACGTCCCTGCAATGATCATCAATAACTCATGCACCCCTCTTCCTGGTAAACAGGGAGAGCCATCCCTTTGAGATCCAAGAAGCCAGATTTCGGTAAAAACTTCCTAACTGTTAGAATGGTATGACAACAGGACCCCTCCTGACCCCCTGTAAAGAAGGGCAGTTACTTTGCTGAAAGACACACGTAACTCAAACGTAAAGGGTACAAAAAGACTGGTTCTGATGCAGTTAAGGAGGGAGGGGGGTTTCCCCTGACAGACACTCTCTCGCAAGCAAGCAATCGGTCCTGGGTTCAAGCCCCAAACATTCCTGATAGGAGTGAAAACCTCCAGAGACACTCGAGAGTCGCCGCAGGCCGTGTGAAGCTCCCTGAGTCGGTGCCACGACACCTGAGGCCGTTTCCCAGTCGGCAATCAAGTCCAAGCTGTTTTATTTATTTATTTATTTATTTATTTATTTATTTATTTATTTATTTATTTTCCAGAATACTGAGGACTAGGGCCTTAACTGAAGAGCTGAACGCGGGATTTGCCATCCAAAGGCCTAAGGTTTTTATGTATTCAATTCCTAAGGTTTATTCTTCGCCCGGGGGGGGGGGCACGGAGGCCTTCAAGGAGCCGAGGAATGAGATTCTGAAATCTGGAAGTTGAGTCATGGCTACTGGACTTCTTTTTTGAGAGATAGAAACGTTTCGCTGTTCATCCACACGGCTTCATGAAAATGTTTCTATCTCTCAAAAAAGAAGTCCACTAGCCATGACTCAACTTCCAGATAAACTCACCTGGATGACTGAGAATCTTCACAGAGAGATTCTGAAATGGTTATCCAGGGGAAGCAATGGCATTTGAAGGAGATCGGTGCCTTTAAAAAGGGTAGATTAGATAGATAGATAGATAGTATTGCCTTAACTGAAGTATTGCCTTAAAAATGAAAACAGACTTGTAAAAGATACTTCCTATAGATGCATTGAAACTTGAAGGGGAAAGCATAACTAAAAAAACTACAAATGGGGAAACAGTTTCTATTATTGTCACTTATTTTTGCAACACAGTAACAGAGGTGATAACAAAGCAAAGACAGAGAGAGAGACTCATATGTATAACTAATATATATACAGTGGTACCCCGACTTAAGAGCAGCTCGACTTAAGAGCAATTCAACTTAAGAGCAGGAAACTGTTGGCATTTTAACTGCCACCTTACAAATTTTAGATATGGTTTTCATTTTTTCAACTAATTTTCTCAAGTTTTTTAGATACTGTAGGTACCCCAATTTAAGAGTAGTTTGACTTAAGAGCATGCATTCAGAACGAATTAAATTCATAAGTTGAGGCACCACTGAATATAACTCATGAAGGAAGGAAGAGACAGACAGGAAGGAAGGAACTGATAGATAGATAGATAGATAGATAGATAGATAGATAGATAGATAGATAGATAGATAGATAGATAGATAGATAGATAGATTAGGAAGGAGGGAGGGATTAGATGGATAAATAGATCATAGAATCATAGAATCATAGAATCATAGGGTTGGAAGAGACCTCAAGGGCCATCTAGTCTAACCCCCTGCCATGCAGAAACCCCCATCACAATTTTCCGACAGATGGCCATCCAGCCTCTGTTTAAAAACCTCCAAAGAAGGAGACTCTTCCATGGCAGCATATTCCACTGCCGAATAGCTGTAACTGTCATGAAGTTCTTCGTAATGTTCAAATGGAATCTCTTTTCCTGTAGTTTGAAACCATTGTCCCGAGTCCTAGTCTCTGGAGCCATGGAAAACAAACCTGTTCCCTCTTCAATATGACAGCCTTTCAAATATTTAAACATAGCTATCACTGACTTGGAGTAAAAAGATAGATAGATAGATAGATAGATAGATAGATAGATAGATAGATAGATAGATAGATAGATAGATAGATAGATAGATAGATAGATAGATAGATAGATAGATAGATCATAGCAACCAAGCTGGTTGGAGCCTCCATGCAGAGGTACAAAACACAAAGAAAGCCAAACCGGCTGGAGAAAACTGAAACATCTGACCCCCAAAATTGGTGTTTCCAGCATCCCTCAATATTCATCTTCAAACAGTTAAATCTTGGGACGGGCAAAACAGCGGGAAACCTACAGCCAACTTTTCCCCCCCAGGAGGCTGTTTGGCAGCTCTTGTAAACCCAAGTCTGTGGCTTCCTTAAGGCAGTCGCTCCATCTCGTCTTTGGTTCTCCTCTTTTTCCCGGGGCCTGATCCAGGACGTGGGACTCGGCACGCACTCAGAGGGCTGTCAATTTCTTCCTCACGTTTTTCCAGACTTAGGAGCCGAAATGGGTGATGATTAAAACTGCCGTGGGGAGCGCACACTTTTTTCTGCCTTCCGCCCCGGCTCCTGCTGGGAGCTTTCTGGGACTTGGGAAGACAGAAGGGCCTCTCCTATATTCTGTCCCACGGATCCGTGGCTGCAGGGGGAGATACCAGGATCGGAACCCGCCACCCTCTGCATATCAGCCCAACCCCCCCTGCTAGTTTTGTCTCGACTCTCCATCTCCGATCGGGTCTTCAAGCACTTCTTGTTCACGTCTTCCCAAGACGAACAGAGCAACATCTCCAAACCGCAGTGTCTGCCTCAGGCGGCAGTGGCTGGGGGGGCAGCGTCAGGATCCTGGAGAAGAGACCTGTGCAACCCCCTCGCTTTGCAGCCACAAGGTCAGCTTGCAGGTCTTCAGGGTCGGGAAAGAGGAACCCTGCTAGATCCGCCCAAGTTCTGTACTTAGGCCTAAAGGGGGGGGGGCCGTTCTTGATTTGGCCTCAGGCGGCGCCATCTCTTGAACAACCTCCCAAAGTTCTGTGTCGCTCCCAAAACTAACTGTCCTGGTTCTGGTTTTGAGAACCCCTTTCCCTCCCTTAGCCTATATATTTTTTGGGGGGGGAGGTGAGGCTGGCATATGCATGCCCCCCCCCCCCCAACAAGCACTTTCTACCCCTGGCTCTGCCCCTCCTGCTTCTCAGCCGGGCTCTTGGCTTGGCTACGGCCAAGACAGGGCATCCCCAGGAGACCGGCTGGCCGGCAGGGAAGATGAGGTCAGGTTTTCCGCCAGCCAGAAAAATGGAGGGGGGTGAGGCTGACGTGTGTGTGTGTGTGTGTGTGTGTGTGTGTGTGTGTGTGTGTGTGTGTGTGTGTGTGTGTGTGTGTGTGTGTGATGGGGGGAGGTGGAGAGTGAGCGGGCGGTTGGGCCGTGTGGGCTTGAGTGACTCTTATCCGAAAATGGAGCGCCAAATGAGGGGCCCCTGGCTGGGCAAAACTCAGGGGGGGGGGCTCTGCTGCCCCCCCCAAGACATTCCCTTGCCTTGTAAAAGCCCCAGCCTTTGCAAAAACTCACAACCCAGACCACAACAGCAATGACAACGACAACACTGCCACTGGCGCACTGCCCCCGAGAGAACTGACGTGACGAGAATGCCACAAGAGGGGCTCCAGAGACACCCCTGCGAGGTGGGACACCTCAACATCGGCGCAACACCTGCAAACAAGGCCAAGAGTAACACCCTAAAGCTGAGAACAGGTTTGGCGAGGTGGGAAGGGGGGTAATAACCCCCCTGGAATACCTACAGGGGTAATTATTACGCTTCCTTTTTATTCATCCCGTCCTCTTCTGCCCTACAGATAGTCCCGAACTAGCCTCCTCCCAATGTGTCGGACCGAAACCCGCTGCCGTCTGGATCACTGACCATATGGGCTGAGGATGATGTCTATTGTAGTCCATCACTGCCAGCCATGGTTTCCCTTCAACCTGGACGCCTCCCCTCCTCCTGTGCAGGTGTGCGGGATTACAGACCCAGTGGGCGATGGGTGTTGTAATCCGAGGCACCCCTAAACAAAGGAGTTGGGGGTTGGATTACAGGTGCCACTGGGGTCTCCTGATGGGAGCTGGAGTCCCAGAAATCCCCCTTAGCACAGAGAGGGGGGAGTCAAATTAGGGACCCTGTTCTGTCACCTGGGAATGATGGAAACTGAAGTTGGCAAAGCCCTTTAGTGCGGTGGGCCGGATGATCCCAGGTGTCACCCAACGGCCTGGGGAGGAGGGGGGCTGTAGTCCGAGAAACCCGACGCCAGACCCCGTCCAAAACTCTGGGGACAAGGGGCGTTGTGGTCTGAGAAGGCTTTTGAGGCGGGAGGTGTGACGGACCCCAGACCCCCACCCAACACACTCTGGGGATGATGGGAGGGGCAATCCACCCTAGCTTGGAGATTTTTTTGGGAGGGGGGGGGAGAAGGGAAGCCGCTCGTTGGGGGCAGAGGTGTGCATGTGTGTGTATGGGGGGGGGTGTTGTGGAGGGCAGGGGGGGGCGTCGGGACGGCCCTCCCTCCCTTCCGCACCCCCAGCGGTGGCGGCGGCGGCTCACCCACGCGGAACCCGGAGCCGGTGAGGGTGTCCATGGAGTGCCCGTTCTCGCCGATGAGGGTCATGTTGGATCCGGGCTTGCAGCTGTCCCGGCACTGGCCCTTCTGGCACGTCCGCTTGCAAATGAGCGGCGCAAAGACCACCTTGAAGCGCTCCAGCGCCGTCCGGTCCGCCGCCGCCGCCGAGGAAGAGGAGGAGGAGGAGGAGGAGGAAGAGGAGGAAGAGGATGAGGATGATGAAGAAGAAGAGGAGGAGGAGGAGGAGGAAGGAGGGGCGGCCCCCGCTGCTGCTGCTGCTGCTGCTGCTGCTGCCGCCGCCGCCTCCCCTTCTCCTCCCGGCCAGTCCAACAGGAGCACGGCCAGGAGCAGCAGCAGCAGCACGGCCATCCCCCCGGGAGGGCATCTTGGCATCCCCGGAGGGCCGAGCCTGGCCCCTGGCCCCGAGGGGGCGGCGGGGGGTCCCGACCCACCGACCCAAAGACCCGGGAGGGATTCGGGGGGAGGAGGAGGAGGAGGAGGAGGAGGAGGAGGAGGAGGCCGGCCGGCCGGCAGGAGGACAGACAGACAGACGGATGGACAGACGGACGGGACGGGTCGGGACGGGACGGGCAGGCAAAAGGAGGAGGAGGAGGAGGAAGAGCGGAAGCCTCGGCCGGGAGACCGGAGAAGCCCGCGCCGATCCCTCGAGGGCTCCCCCGCAGCCAATCTCCGGCCTGGGGCGGGCGGGGGGGGGGACGGATCCGAGGAGGAGGAGGAGGAGGAGGAGGAGGAAGAAGAGGGGCGGATCCTTGGAGGGGGGAGGAGGAGGAGGAAAAGGAGGAGAGATGATGATGGGACGGGGCGGGCCAGGAGGTTTCCTTTTTCCCCCACCCCCCCTCCACCCCGACGATCGCCCCTACACTGCCCCCTGTTTCTGCGCCGCCCGAGGACGGATCCAGGGTGGGAGGTGGGGTGGGGGGGTGGGGTGGGGGCTCCTCCCGATCTAGGGCGACCCGGAGAAAGCGGAGCCCGCGCAGGGTCCAAAGAGTGGGACCCGAGGCCCAGGCGATCTGGGTTCAAGTCCCTGTTTGGCCAGGATAATTTGGGTTTTGTTTTTTTTTCGGGGGGAGGAAGTGTGGTGGCTCGCCAGCTTAGGCCGCCCCCTCCGAGCAAAACACAGGGGCACCAGTGACGATGCCCTTATTGGATCTGCACCGCTGGAAAAGGACATCCCCCCCAACCCCCCCAACCCCCCCGCCCAGATAATGGCCTCCAGCCCCTGCCAAGAAAGATTCGAACTCCCAACCACGGAGACCTGAACCACGGAGTGACCTGGGGATTAAATCTTAGCAGTGCAGGAAAGGACCCTCTGAATCATCAAATTCGTCCCCAGTTCAAGTAGGGGGTGTGCAGAGTCGAACTTCCAACCTTTGGTTCCACAGCTGGATGCCTTAACCCCCCCCCCACCACCACCCTGCCTCTTTGACACCGCTAAAATCCCAAATAAAAATAAAAGGGCTAGCTTTTGAGGTACTGTACACCCCTCTTCCTCAGACCATCTTGAAGAGGAGTAATAAGGGGGGATCGGAGCTCTGAGGACCACATGTGCATCATCATCCTTACCAAATGCAACACTTTTGCTGTTATCTCCTGCCCCAGGCATTTCCTTGAAAATAAAATAAAAAGTGTGTGTGTGTGTGTAGGAAGCCCTGCGGCTGTTACAAAACACAAGAAGAGGCAATAATAAGCGATAACCTTTACAGGCCGCTGATAAATAATAAAACAAACATGCCATACAAATATACAATGTAACATTTGTGTATTGTGCCCCCCCCCCCAGCAGCCTATAAAGTTGGCTGTTCTTGCATGGGTTTTTCCCCCCTCTTATCACTACAAAGCCCATCTGTCATCACAAGCCTCCAAGGTAAAAACTGTGAATCCTCCCTACCTGAACGCCCGGGATTCCTCTATCTTCTTTGAGTTTTAACCAAATCTTTAGATGTGCCGTACACCTGAGAGCCAAGGAATATTTTAGAGTGTTCTACATTTGTATTCTACTTGTGTTCTACATCATCAACCTCAGATACGCAGATGATACTACTCTGATAGCAGAAAGTGAAGAGGAATTAAAGAACCTCTTAATGAGGGTGAAAGACGAGAGTGAAAAAAATGGACTGAAGCTTAACATCAAAAAAACTAAGATCATGGCCACTGGTCCCATCACCTCCTGGCAAATAGAAGGGGAAGAAATGGAGGCAATGACAGAGTTTATTTTCTTGGGTTCCTTGATCACTGCAGATGGCGACTGCAGCAACGAAATTAAAAGACGCCTGCTTCTTGGGAGGAAAGCAATGGCAAACCTAGATAGCATCCTAAAGAGCAGAGACATCACTTTGCCAGCTAAGGTCAGGATAGTCAAAGCTATGGTTTTTCCAGTAGTGATGTATGGAAGTGAAAGCTGGACTATAAAGAAGGCTGATCACCGCAGAATCGATGCTTTTGAGCTGTGGTGCTGGAGGAGAGTCTTGAGAGTCCCCTGGACTGCAAGGAGATCAAACCTATCCATCCTGAAAGAAATCAACCCCGAATGTTCACTGGAAGGACAGACTTTGAAGCTGAGGCTCCAGTACTTTGGCCACCTCATGAGGAGAGAGGAGTCCTTGGAAAAGTCCCTGATGTTGAGAAAGATTGAAGACAAAAGGAAAAGGGGATGGCAGAGAATGAGATGGTTGGACGGTGTCATCGATGCAACCAATATGGATTTGACCAAACTCCGGGAGGCAGTGGAAGATAGGAAGGCCTGGCGACCTCTGGTCCATGGGGTCACGAAGAGTCGGACATGACTGAACGACTGAACAACAACAACAACATTTGCAAAAGTGATATTCTATTTCCCTCCTCTCCAAGTCCGGTGGCCCTCCAAGTCCAGGGCAGTCTACCTCTGAAACCCAGGGACCATCACCCACAACCAGGGGTGGGCCATCGCAGTAGCTGAAGATGATGGACCCAGCAGGTCTTCCTGAAGCAAGGCCAGACTTCCATTGGAAAGCCAGCTGGGGTCAGAGAGCATGGCTTGTTCCTTAATATTTGCATACTTGTTGTTTTTAGATTTAGCATTGCGCTTTAAGCTGCCTTTTTAATCCCAATTGTTCCCAGCCTTAAATATGGTCTTTTAATGATGCAAGCCACCCTTGTAAACACATGGGTGTGTGTGGAGGTTTTGCTTTAAATGTATTTTCAAAGTTTTAAGCTGCCTCATGTCCTTTTTAAGGGGAAAGGAAGGAAGGAAGGAAGGAAGGAAGAAGGAAGGAAGGAAGAAAAAAGAAAAAAGAAAGAAAAGAAAGAAAAGAAAAGAAAAAAGAAAGAAAGAAAGAAAGAAAGAAAGAAAGAAAGAAAAGAGTAGGGAAGGAAGGAATAATGAAATACTATAAAAGAAAGAAAAATAGAAAGAAAGATAAAAAGAAAGAAAGAAGGAAGGAAGGAAGGAATAGAAAGTAAGAAAGTAAGAAAGGTGGATCCGTGGGTTCTCACCCACTGTTAGCAATTCCTGGATACAACACCAGCCCCAGATATGCAGACCACCAACACCCCTGCTTGGGTGACACACATGGCCGCCTGCTTTCGGTTCTAAAAATCATTTGTGAATTTGCATATGAATGGCTAAATTAGCATGTGCCATTTGGGGCAAACTTGGGATCTTCCTGGGTCGGTGGGTGGGTGGGAATCCAGCGTGACCCCCTCCCCTTGATCCCACCCACACCAGTGTGTTTTCTGGAGGCATCCTGACGACCATAACGGGGAGCAGGATGATGGACCACAGAGTCCATCTGTCGGATACTGCCTTAGGGAGGGGGTATCTCTTGAGATCCTGGAGTTTTGCAAATCCGGTCAGGTGGCAGCCACAATAATGCGGTACTGGGCCTAAGGGGTTAATCACAGACAGCTCTGCATGTGTGCGCGCGCATTTGTGTTTGTGTGTTGTGTGTGTGAGGGTGAGGAGGGGGGCTCATCGTCTGGCATCTGCACAGGGCCCCTTGCAGCTTTATGGAGATGGGGGTCAGAGGGGGTCACGGCAGGCGCGTGTCTGCCATTCTGACCCCCCCCTTTCCCTCCTTCCAGGGGGAGGGAGGGGGGCTCAGCCCCATTTCAATGCGCCAGGAGGCCTGCCGCAACCCTTCCCCCGCCCCTAGGGAGCAGGGGGCAACAGGACAGGACAGGGCGGGGGGGGGTAGCTATTCAGCACAGCTGAAAAAACGGCCCCCACAAACTGTCCCTGGGTTTGCCCCCCCACCCCCACCCCAGTGTGATCCTGTCTGAAGGAGCCCAGGTCCCATGTCGGTTGGCATTTCTTTCTTATAGGAAAAAAAGAGAGACTTGGCAATCTGAAATGGGGCTTTATATATACTGTATACAAACGTATATATTTCACACACACACACACACACAAGTTCATTCATCCAGAAACACTTTTGCACCAGGGCTCAGCCTTTCTTTCATCATCCTTTGTCTCGTGTTCCCTTCAGCATTCAGGGATTAATAAGTTTACAGTAGAACCCCAGTATCCACTGGGGATTGGTTCCAGGCCTTCCCGTGGATAACGAAAACCGTGGTTAAGAGAGAACACCCCCAACCCCCTTATTTGACAACAGTAGCTTGCTTTACAGCAGCTGTTTTGCGGCTGAATTATTTATTTATTTCCCTCCGCCAACTGTGGATAACTGAATCAGTGGATATGGGGCTCCCACTGTATGTCCCCTCCTAAGTATTCCAAGAATGTATGGAACTTAAGAGTCCTTCCAGGCAAAAGAGAACAAAACAATACCAGCCTACCTCGCCTCTGGTCCTGCGTCAACCTGGGACGCTCCCTGGAGGCCAAGATGTTGATATTTGTCCTATTTGGGACATCTCCTGAGCAGGCAGGATCCCCCCCGACAAAGTGGGAGGCAGTAGGATGAGAAGAGGGCCTGATACGTGATGGACCGACTCCCTCATGGTAGCCACGGGTTGAAGTTTGCAAAAAGCTGAGCAGAGCTGTTGAGGAGTGGACATTTGGGGGGCTGGTTATGAATAGGATCACCGTAAATCATGAGGGGCAGCTCGGCGGTACATAAACCCCTCCGCTTACCCCCAAATTTCTTAATTTCAGGATGTGGAGATATGCTTTGTGCTGAAAGGACAAGGGATTAGGAATACCAGCAACACACTGATAACTCCCTCTGGAGAGGGGCTCATTTTTCTCGCCTTGCCTTTAATCCCAACCCAAAGGGAGGGAGGGCCTTGGTCCCACCGCCGAGGAAATCTTGGAGAATGCGAAAGGGCCAGCGTGGCTGTTTACGAGGGTCTTTCTTGGCTTTGCAGGTCCCAGGTGGGTCTCTGAGCCTTTCCCTGGCCAGCCCCTTGAAGGGCTGGATGAGCCCTCGGGAGTTGGTCCGAGCTCTCTCGCCACATATAGAGCAGGGTGCTTCGGCCAGGAGATGGTGTGGCCAAACGGGTCCTCTCATCCTTCTCTGAAAATAATAATAATAATAATAATCAGGAATATTCTGGCCCTTCGGGTCCAGGAGGAAAAGCTGATTTTTCTCTCCATCCTGCCACTTTTAAAGGTGCATTTGGTGGGTACACAGGAGAGGGCCTTCTCTGTGGCTGCTCCCAGACTGTGGAACTCCCTGCCACTGGAGGTCGGGTTGGCCCCCGCATCTTGGCCTCTCCTTCTGCAAGCGGGGCAAACACCATCATCATCAGGCAGGCTTTCCCTGTGTGACTAGCTGCCTGACTGGGGTTTCTAAACGGACGGGTATGCCTTCCTTGCTGCCCAGAGACAGTCTCGGTACACAAAGCGGGTTTTTTAAAAACGGGAAGAGAATTATTTGGTGCCCGGGTTTGAGTTATTTCCTTTATTTATTCATTTCTTTAATTTATATACCGCTCCATCTAGCTACGCGGCTACTCTGGGCAGTTTACAAAACTGAACAGAAATCAAACCCATAAACAATACAACATACAGTGGTACCTTGTGAGAAGGAATTAATTCGTTCCCAATGAAATTATGTTCAGCAAATTTTCCTTTATACAAATTTCCCCTATTGATGCATCGAAAACGGAGTAATCCCTAATTGGTACCATTTTATGTTGTACAGATTCACCCCATAGGCGATTCTGTTCAGCAAAGTTCCCCTATCTCCGGAATTTTTTGTGTTGTACAGATTTTATATCATACCAACCGTTTGTTACACGAGGGTCCACTGTAATAGAGAAGCACAAATAAGTAAAAACATAATAACTAGTAAACAATATACAGTGGCACCCTGACTTAAGAGCAGCTCGACTTAAGAGCAATTTGATTTAAGAGCAGAAAACTGTTGACATTTTAACTGCTGCCTTACAAATTTTAGATATGGTCTGTTTGACTTACAAATATTTTTTTCCATTTAAAAAAAATTAACTTATTGTTTTAATTTTTTAGATAGGTACCCCGACTTAGGAGCAATTCGATTTAAGAGCATGCATTCGGAACGGATTAAATTCGTAATTTGAGGTACCACTGTATATAAAAAACATTACCTTATTTTTCTTCTCTTCCCTTCCAAGGCTGCAAGGAAAGGGTTAAACACCCCCCATTCCCTCTCCCCCTCTGCCTCCCTGGGGACACCCCCTTCCTCCCGGTTCATCGTTCTCTCTCCTTTTTGTGACCGGCTGTCGGTGGCTGGGCGTGTGCCACCCTTTGCCCCCCATCTGCATAATGGCAAGACCTCCCCCCCACACACACACACTCCCCCACACGCCAGGGCTTGGAGCTCACATCTGCCGCCTGGCCCCCCATGGGACCCTCGGCCATGCAGCTAGCCCGGCGCCCATTGGCTGCCCCACGCCAGCCATCTGCAGCCTCCGGGACCGGCACAATAGGAAGGCAGACCTTTATATGGTGGGGCCGGGCAGCCTGGGCCACAGAGGCCAGCTGGCTCCGAGCTGAGGAGGTGCACCAGCCCCGGTGGCAGGCCGGCCGAGAAAGGAGAACAAGAGAAAAAAGGTCTTTTCTGACCCTTCCAGCTTGCAAGAAGAGGAGAAACCCTAAAACCTTGGCTTGGAACTATCTCTGAGCATCTCCGAACCCAAGGAGCCTGGAGTTGGTCCAGAGAGAAGCATCCTGCCCCTGGAGGTCACCTCTGGCACCTTGCTGAGACCTTATTGCCAAACCCAGGACATAACTGGGCATTCAAGCTAGAAGACCCTCTTAAAAAAATAAAACCCACACCCTCCACCCTTCCTGCGCCTCAGAATGCCCCGTGGGTTCCTGGTGAAACGGACTCGGCGCGAGGGTCCCGTCAGCTACCGGGCCAGGAACGTGCCCGACGAAATGGCGCTCTCGGCTCCGTCGATGCCCTCGCTCCACAGGATGCTGCTGCCCAGGGCTGGGGGGCTGCCCGAATCCCCGGCCCCTGCCCAGAGCCCCCTGCATTCGGTAAGCGCCGCTCTGCTACCCAGCTCCCTGGAAAGGGCCTGCCAGTCGGGGTCACCAGCCCCGGGGGAATCGGCCCCGGCTTGTGCCTCCCAGTCCCCGGCTTTGGGTACGGTGTGCGCTGTCTGGAAGAAGCCAGCTGCCCCGCTGGCGAAGAGGGCCGGGCTGGGACCCAGGGAGGCCTCCCCAGATGCGGTGTCTGTCCTGGGAGCCTTTGTCTGCCAACTGTGCCAAGAGGCATACCCAGGGGCCTTGGCCTTAGCTCAGCACGGATGCTCCCGCATCGCCCGGGTGGAGTACCGTTGCCGGGACTGTGGCAAAGCCTTCAGCTGCCCGGCCAACCTGGCCTCCCACCGCCGCTGGCACAAGCCCCACGCCGGGCGGCCCGTGGGGGGCACCAAGGAGAACGAGAGGCCCGAGCCGGCCGGAGCTGACCCCCACCCCATGCCGTGCCAAGGGGGCCCCGAGGGCAGCTACGGCTGCTCCCACTGCCCGAAGAGGTTCCGGCGGAGAGCGTACCTCTGCAAGCACCTGGCCCTGCACAACGTGGCCGCCGCCACCGCCACTGGCCCGGTGCTGTCCGAAAGCCAGCATCTTCGTGCCAATCTCGCCACCCTCCAGTGGCCTAAGAAGCCGTTCTAAACTCCCTGAACATCGCACGGCGGCCAGCATCGCCGACACCGACACGCCGGGCTCAGCTAGAACCAGGGAAGGCCCATCGCCGGTCCAAACCCGACTCGGAGGCCCTCCTTGCCCTCTGGCTGCTTTTTACAACCCAACCCACCTCCCGAGGGCCCAGCACGGACTTCTGTGTGACTCTAAGGCTTGCGCGATCAGCGCCTGGCCCAATCTGGCTAAATCTCCAGAGGCACCCAGTGCTTTTGTCCACCAATTCCCCGTTACTGGGATCCTGCCAAGGAGGAATAAGAGGGTATGAACCAGCCCAGCCTTCTTGCGAATATCTTCTTCCAGTCGAAACAAGAGGAGGCAGGTGGATTTTCTGGACATGAATCTTGACACACACCCGGATAGTTTCAGATGTAACCCTTGCGTCACTGGCTGCAGAACCACTGCTAAGGTTATATTTTGGGGCACAGGACTACAAAGTAAGTGGGGTGGGGGTTATATTAATCACCGGGGACGAGAATTGCGGTTTTGTAATAGCAAAGAACATATTTTAAAATAAAATAAAATAAAATAAAATAAAACAGTTTTGTGTCATTTCTATATGTATATTTATGTGCCAATTCGACAGACCCGCTCAGAAAAATCACATTTTCTATTGCCCAAATTGTCGCCTGCTTCTGATTTACTCCAGAACTTTACAAAAATTCTGTGAAGATGCTCAGTCATCCAGGTGAGTTTATCTGGAACTTGAGTCCTGGCAACTGGAGTTTCTTTTCTTGAGAGAGCGAAACGTTTCGCTACTCATCCAAGCAGCTTTGTCAGTCCTTAAAGAGTTAAAGTCCTTAAAACTTAAAGAGTTAAAATCCTTAAAACTTAAAGATCTTAGATCCGGGTTGATAAAGGTTAGGGTACATTTTAATAAGAGCATTTAATGAGAACGGATCAATTCCTTTGAGGGAGGGTGGTTTTGTGTGAGACAGGTGGGTGGACATTAACACAATAGATCAACCTTCACGAGAAAGATTTTAGGTCTAGATTAGACTCTCTTTAATTATTATGTTTATTTAATTACAAGCAGCCCTTTATTTACACGTTTCTGAGAGGCCGTGGCTTTTTGTTTGGGCCCCAACAAAAGCAGTCACTTTTATCCCATTAATTTTTATGGAATATTGTTGTTAATACACAAAGACAGACAGACAGACAGACAGACAGACACCTCCCTAACTAGCATTCTGGAGAGTCTGTTATGTCATTCACGAATCTCCTCCCAGGCTGGAGGGAAATTATTCCCAATTTAGAATGAGACTTTTAAAAAAACTCATGGAGGAAATCCGAGCCTGCTTCTTAACTGAGAGGGATTTTCTTACACCCCTTAAGAAATGGTATCAATATTATTTCTCAGCAAACGGGACGATCATATTATCTCTATCCAGCGTCTTCCTGAGGAAAGAATCAGCTGTGAAGAGGCCTCGGGAAAAGTAGCCAGGATAAGAGATGGGTAATTGCTTCCCATCCCCTGTCATTTTAATGTTTATTTCTGCCTTGCCACAAACCACCTCTCCACCCCTCCTCTCTGGAAGGCGGATTATAATGCCACAGGATTGCCGCCTCTTTGCAAAATTCTCTCCCTTGAGCCCCAAAGGACATAAAACAATTGTGTGTGTGTTTCCTTAGTGGTGCAGGAAATGCAACCTGCACATTCTCAGAAACACGCTTTTTTTTTAAAAAAAAAAGAAAGCTACTTCACATTAGCTCAGTTGCAGCTCCCTGACAGGGAGGGCAATGTGTGAACTGCCCCTCTCACCCTCCGAAATTACATCGCTTTACCGGGAGCGAATTTTTGCATGGAAGGGTACGGCTCTGGGGGGGGGGGACAGAACACAACACAACACAACACAACCACCCCAAAT
Source organism: Phrynocephalus guinanensis (assembly GCA_037367245.1). Taxonomy (NCBI): domain Eukaryota; kingdom Metazoa; phylum Chordata; class Lepidosauria; order Squamata; family Agamidae; genus Phrynocephalus; species Phrynocephalus guinanensis. The sequence goes on from CM074754.1 coordinate 1,824,899, forward strand.
TGTGGGTGTCCAAACTCTTGCATTTCTTTCAGAGGCTTGGCTTTAGCCGGTAGATCCCAAGATTTTTAAAAACAACAACAACAACAACAACACTCCAACAACAACCCAAAATGGAGTCTGATCACGGTGAGGGCTTGCTCAGAATCTCTTCTGTCACCAAAATGCACAAAAGGGCTTCTTAAACATTGCCTTTTTAAACAGAGTCCCTGGCGTGACTCTGCAGGATGGACAGGGCACCCAGAAATGGGCACCCAACAAAGCATTGGCATTTTTACGAGCCGGACGGAACGGGTTTTCGCCGCTAAGCTGACTGCGGGCCTTTCAAGAAAGCTGACCACCTCACAGGCTGAAACGGGCACGGATCCGAAAACGTCTGGAGAATCTGCGGTCTCTCCCCGGTCCCTGCCGAACCTTCCCTTCCGTTCTTTGACGTCTCTTTGCACTCACTGGGGTGGTGTGCGCATCGGGGTAGGGAAGCCACCCTTTCTAAACTTGGGCCAAGTTTTTCTTGGCCGACAGATGAACCCACCCGCCGTAAGTGGGCAAGGAGCAACTCTGCTCCGCATCTGCCCTCAGAAGGAGCCATGTCTAGGGAGCAGGAAAACCCCGATTTTTTTTTTTAAGGAAAAGGGGAGAGGCAAAAAACGGTTGAATAGCTCAGTAGTTTAGGACTGTGTCTGCGAGCTCAAACGGCCTGAGTAATTGGGCGCAGGCGGGATGGAGGCAGGGAATCCGGCAGAAGGAAACAAATAAAAGCGTCTCGCCGTAAGATAAGCATCCGGGAAAGCTGCGATATTGATTATAAAACGACCTCAGCCAAACCTAAGATTAGCTCATTTAATTATAGGGCCTGCCCCCCGGGGGGGGGGGGGAGGAAAACACACACACACAAAACCACTAAATGCATGTCTCCGTGGAGCAAGTTCGGACCGGCAAAGGAAGCCGTCGTTCACTGGGCTGGCAGGAAGCAAGGCATCAACATTACGCAGTGTCAGCCGTTTGTGTGTGTGTGTGTGTGTGTGTGTGTGTGTGGAGGGGGAGTAGAGGATTCCCAACGCCACCAAGTGGGGTAGGACTGAGAAAGAGGGCGTGCCCCGTGCAGAACTGCCCCGTCCCTGGCGGGATCCCTCAGAGGAAGGCAAATTGTGCAAATGTCCAGGCTCAAACACGCTTCCTCCTTTTAAAAAAATTTTTTTCTTTTACCAAAAAGCAAAGACAGAAGAAGAAGAGCACACCGGGCGTAGCTGCAGACCAAACCTTTATTGCACAAGGAGGAGGGGGGTTTACTTCTAATCCGTACATTCAGTTCAAAACGGAGAGGAGGGGGGGGTGGTGGTCAGAGATGGGCAGGTTGGGGCGGTGGTGCTGGCGGACGGATGGGTAGCTACCGCTTCTCTACCCCTAAGTTCAAACCTCGCCCAGGACTTTGGTCCAGGACAGCCGGATGGAAGAGGGCGGGGGGAAAGGATGTAGAGAACGCGCAGAGATGTGACCACCAGACCCGGGAAGGACCCGCGTCCGGACACGGGTTAAAGCCTGGATCAAAATCAGGAGGAACAGGGGTGGCCACGGAAGGTGTCCATGGATAGCACCACGGAGAGGGGCGTCAGAGGAGACAGGGTAGCCCCCGCAACCACACCCCCCTCCCAAGAAGACTCCACAGGTTACAAGGGGGTTGGGGAAGGATTTAGCATCGGGCCCGGACAAGGGGACAGAGGTGTGTGGCGTCACAGCTTGACAATGGGGTGGGGACGGGAAGCGTGGCAGGCAAAGGAGAAAGCTTCACAGTTAGTTGGGGATCATGGCGGTGGGAGCCCCGCGTTTTCCAAAGCGCTTTATTGCCACCCAAATCAGTGCTGGGATTTAGGAGAGGAAGAGGAGGGGCAGGAGAAAAGAGGAAGGACAGATGCTCAAAAGAAACTTCCCTGGGCTCGGTCAGCTCTTTCCCTTTGGCGTTGCTCCCACGGGGTACTTTCTCACTCCCCCCACCTCCACCCCCCCAGCCTCAGAGACGATCTGCAGTTATTGCCTGATGAATTATTATTATTTCCTAAATCCCCCGCGACAGAGCCACCGCCTGGCTGGGGACAGCATGTCGCTGACAGTCCGAAATCATCCCGGAGCAGGGAAAACGGCCGGGCCTGCCCTGCCCTCAAAGGGTCCCCCTCTCGGAGTACCCGGCTGGCGCAGGGGGACGTGAGGAAAGGCGTGCCAGGCAATGACACGAAGGGGGGACACGGTGGGATAAGCGAAGTGCAGCTTATCCACATTTTTTTGGTGTTTGTGTGTGTGTGTGGGGGGGGGGACAAATCTTGAAATAGCCAACGATACAGACCGGCGGTCAGAAAGGGCACCTCCGGGCCATCTAACCGAGAGACTTTCTTAGGAGTTGGTTGGGGTTAGGAACTAGGTATCCCACGGCCGGTCAAATGTTCCCGGTAGGCACCTCGTCCATCCTGGAAGCGAGCGGCGCAGGGGACCTGTCCGGTGGGCAACGAGGGTGAGGAAGAGGAGGAGGAGGAGGTGGTGGAGGTGGAGGAAGTCTCCGGGAGAGGGTCAGGGGCAGTGGGGTGGCGTTGGGGGGCTGCCCAGCATTTGCGTGACCTGGCTAAGCTGGGCCGCGGCCGTCTCTGAAGCCTCCTTCAGGCGCTGCGTGTTTTGCTGGAGGGTTTGGACTTCTGCCTGTAGGGCCGCTTTCTCTGCCTTCTCCTGCAAAAAAGGAACCGGAGAGCCAGGTCAAAAATCGGGATTGATCACTGCCGGAGGCGTCTTGCCCCTGTTGGATCGTTTCATCATTTCTGATCAAAATGGGTGCAACTCTAGCCTGGGATATCCCCTCGGTTTGGGGACGAGGGACATTTCCACATCAATCGGTGATATGTTCCTTGATTGTCCAGCCATCACTGCCACGTGGATATGCACCCTTGCAGGGTAGCCCCCCCCCCCAAGGTGGATCCAGGGCTCCCCAAACTGAAGCCAGGGGGAGAAGAGCTATGCTACACACACACACCCCACCATGAGAACCCCCGCAACAGTGATTTCCCAATCTTAGGTCACCTGGGTGTCCTTGGACTACAACTTACAACAATTGTAAACTGCCCGGAGTTCCTTTTGGAAGACAGGTAGTATATAATGTATAAAATAAATAAATAAACAAACTCTCAGAAGCCCCAGGCAGCACAGCGACTGTTGCAGTCCAAGAACACTTATATTTATAATTGTTGTAAGCAGCCTGCAATGGTCCTGGGAGAATAGCAAGATATATTATTTTTCTCTTCACACAGAGGGTAAGCTGCCCGGAAGCTTAGTGGCTTAGGCTTCTGGCTGTGAATCCCAAGGTTGCGGGTTCAAATCCCCGCTGCGCCTCCTTGATACAGCCTCAGCCCCTTCCAGCTCTGAAGTTCAAAGATTATAATTATTTATATCCGTTTTCTCCCAAGTGGAGAAAAACAGAATGCAGATAAACACACGCAGAAGCCGGCATGCTCCACCACAGCCAAAACATTCTCTCACCCGTCCACCCTGCTGGCTGGGGTGGGGGGTGGGGGGTGAAACCGTGTGTGGATAAGCTGTCCATTGTTTATTTTGATCATGGCAGCTGGCCGCTCCACTGGAAATAAAAACAGCCCGACTCGCCAGGCAGCCCTGAGCAGTTCGGGAACGCACCGGAACCACTCGCTCATGCAAGCAGCCAAAGGAAAACACCAAAAAAAAAAACCCTGTCCTGCTCCTCCCCCCCCCCCCAACGAACCCACCCACTCACTGAAGTCATCCTTCAGGGCGGGTTGAACATCCGGAAGGGCGGGAAAGGGAGAGATGCAAACACAGTCCCTCTTGCAGCTGGCATGGCGTGCCCGCCTGCCTGGCCTTCTCCTCTTTGGGCCTTCTGCTGCCCCACCTAGAAAATTCCCCTCTCTGCCCAAGGGCAGGTCTAGACGAGATATTTTGCTCATCCAACGGCCTCCGCTGTTTTCCCATTCTCTGTCTGATTGCTTTAGCCAGTGATTGGGAGTTCATTTCCCCTTGGAGTCTCCAAGACAGGTACTGGGTCTGATCTTCTATGGCAGGGGTGTCTAAACTTTGGCCTTCCAGATGTTTTGGACCACAACTGCCACAGTCCTTTGCCATTGGAAACACAGGCTTGGAATTCTGGGAGTCGTGGTCCAAAACATCAGGAGGGCCGAAGTTTGGACATGCTCGATTGATGGAATCCCCTTTAGCTCTGCAGCCAGAGATCTGTGATCTTTCTTACTGCTCTCCTGCTGTGTCAGAGCCAAGACAGGTGGCTGCAACAGGTGGGCATATTTTAATCCCTCTGGAAAATGCCAGGACTTCTACACATGCCACGTTAAAGTGTTCCCCTGAATAACGAAGGCGCCGTAGGTATCAGCAGAGGCAGAGTGGAGCGCATCAGGATGTGAAATCCCAGATATTGCCACTTTAAAAAGGATCTGTTCGCCACAAGTGGGGAGGACGGATCCTGAGATCGTCAGCAAGCGTAATGAGGGGGTGTACGCTATCAGTCGGACGCGACATCAGCTACACCATAAGGGCACAGGGGTGGTGGTGGGTTTGCCTGCAGTGAGCCGAAAGGGGCATAATCTGCTGAAACCACCCTGATTAACACAGGCCAGACCTGAAATGCGTAAATTCAAGGCAAAATAAGCAAGCTTTAGATAATCAGAACATCTCTCATCATTGTTATTATTATCAGGTGCCTTTTATGCATTGACTTTCTTCCATTTTCTCCGGACGACATCCCTTATGGGGCTGAAAGGGAATCCGCCCCCATTTGGTGGCTTAGCCCCCCCCCCCATTGGCTTGAACCACAACGCCCAGAAGCCTCTGCCACCCAGCCATGCCGGCCCGGCCTTCTGGGAGTTGTAGTCCAAAAACGCCTAGTTTGGGCACCTTTGAGACATACATGTGACTCTGGCCTGGCAGGGGTGGGGGAGAGACTCTTTTCAATGCCCCCCCCCCGGGTTCTGTTCGTGTGTGTGTGTGAAATTCTCCATCTCGCTCACCTTCTGCAGATCTTCCTGTAGTTTCTTGAGGGTCGCTTCCAAATGCAGGACCTTGTCGGCAAGGCTCAGATCGTGCTGGGACCTGAGAGAGTTCGCAAGAAAGGAGGAAAAGTCAAGAGGGACAGTTAACCTTCTGTAGAGATGCACACGCCAGCGACCCACCCAGGCATCTCTTTCCGGGCAAAACAAGACCGATCATCCACGCTGCCTTTCCCTGCACCCCTCACTCTGCAGTCATTAATGGTCCCTGTTTTCTACTTATTCCTTGCTTAAATAGTTCCTGTTTGGTGAAAGAGAAAGAAGGTGCCAAGACAGGAAGAAAAATCACTCACTCACTCAATCTGTCTATCTGACTGTCTGTTTATATATCCATCTGACTGTCTGTCTGTCTGTCTGTCTGTCTATCTATCAGCTCCTCCCTTTCTGTCTACTCTCTCTCTCTCTCTCATCAGCTCCTTCTTTCCTTCCTTCCTTCCTTCCTTCCTTCCTTCCTTCCTTCCTTCCTTCCTTCCTTCCTTCCTTCCTTCCTGTCTAATCAATCAGTCAGTGTATCAATCAATCCCTCTCTATCTATCTATCTATCTATCTATCTATCTATCTATCTATCTATCTATCTATCTATCTATCTAATCCCTCCCTCCTTCCTAATCAATCAATCAATCAATCAATCAATCTATCTATCTATCTATCTATCTAGAGATCCACTGGGACAAAGACTAGATGAGGTAGGATGGGAATTGCAACATAGAATAGGTAGAGAGCTGGTACAGGAACACCTGGAAACATTAAATGAATTTAAGTCTCCTGGGCCAGATGAATTACACCCAAGGATATTAAAAGAACTGGCAGAAGTAATTTCAGAACCATTGGCAATAATATTTGAGAAGTCCTGGAGAACAGGGGAAGTCCCCATCGACTGGAGGAGGGCTAATGTTGTCCCCATCTTCAAAAAGGGGAAAAAAGAGGACCCAAATAATTACCACCCAGTCAGCTTGACTTCAATTCCTGGAAAGATCCTAGAGCAGATTATTAAACAGGCAGTATGTCATTATTTAACAAACAATGCTGTCATTACAAGAAGTCAACACGGGTTTCTTAAAAACAAGTCATGCCAGACTAATTTGATCTCTTTCTTTGATAGAATTACAGGCCTGGTGGATGAGGGGAATGCTGTGGATATTGTTTATCTGGACTTTAGTAAGGCCTTTGATAAGGTTCCCCATGGTATTCTTGCTAAGAAGTTAGTAGAAAGTGGGATAGATAGTGCTACTGTTAGGTGGATTTGTAATTGGTTGACTAATTGCACCCAAAGGATGACCATAAATGGCCTCTTTTCAGCTTGGAGAGACGTGACCAGTGGGGTGCCCCAGCGTTCTGTTCTGGGTCCAGTGCTGTTCAATATCTTTATTAATGACTTGGAAGAAGGAATAGAGAGTATGCTAATTAAATTTGCAGATGATACCAAATTGGGAGGGGCTGCTAATTCCCTAGAGGATAGGATGAAAATCCAAAAAGACCTTGACAGACTAGAGTGCTGGGCCAAAGCTAACGGAATGGATTTCAACAGAGGGAAATGTAGGGGTACTACATTTAGGTAAAAAAAATGAATTGCACAAATATAAGATGGGGGATACTTGGCTGGAGGATAGTACCTGTGAAAGGGATTTGGGGGTCTTGGTGGACCACAAATTGAACATGAGCCAGCAGTGTGATGCGGCGGCCAGGAAAGCCAATGCGATTCTTGGTTGTATCAACAGAACCATAGTGTCTAGATGAAGCGAAGTGATAGTACCACTCTATTCTGCTCTGGTCAGACCCCACCTGGAGTACTGTGTCCAGTTCTGTGCGCCTCAATTTAAAAATTTATTTATTTATTTATTTATTTATTTATTTATTTATTTATTTATTTTTCACACTTATATACCGCTCCTACTTCCCAAGCGGATGTTGCCAACCTCGAGCGGGTGCAGAGGAGGGCGACCAGGATGGTTGAGGGTCTGGAGGAAATGTCTTATGAGGAACGGTTTAGGGAACTGAGAATGTTTAGCCTTTCAAAAAGAAGACTGAGAGGGGATATGATAAGCTATGTTTAAATATTTGAAAGGCTGTCATATTGAAGAGGGAACAGGTTTGTTTTCCATGGCTTCAGAGACTAGGACTCGGGACAATGGTTTCAAACTACAGGAAAAGAGATTCCATTTGAACATTAGGAAGAACTTCATGACAGTTAGAGCTATTCGGCAGTGGAATATGCTGCCATGGAAGAGTCTCCTTCTTTGGAGGTTTTTAAACAGAGGCTGGATGGCCATCTGTCGGAAATATTGTGATGGGGGTTCCTGCATGGCAGGGGGTTAGACTAGATGGCCCTTGAGGTCTCTTCCAACTCTATGATTCTATGATTCTATGACCTATTTATCCATCTAATCCCTCCCTCCTTCCTAATCTATCTATCTATCTATCTATCTATCTATCTATCTATCTATCTATCTATCTATCTATCTATCTATCTATCTATCTATCTATCTATCTATCTATCTATCTTTTTACTCCAAGTCAGTTCACAGCATTTCAAAGTCAAAGCAATGAGCACAGAAAGCCGCCTTGCCTCAAAAGAAGCAGCACTGAAAGATAAAAAAACACTAAGTGCAGAACTAAGAGGAACCAACAAATACCATCCTGAGAAATGGAAACCACAGGCAAGACTCAAAACACCACCAAAGCCTGAAGGCATAATAATCCAATGAAAAGCCCCACTCAGGTGGGGAGTCCCTCAGGGTAAGCCTGTCGCAAGAGAAAAGTCTCTGCCTGCTTGCGGAAGGAGAGGGAAGACGGGGCCCAGCTTGGCCTCCAGTGGCAGGGAGTTCCACCGTCTCTGAGTGGTCCCACCTCTCTCGTGTCCCCGACAAATGCACCTGTGAAGGTGTCGGGAGTGAGAGGGAAGGCCTGGCGATCACTTTGAGACAGCTTGGACCCCGAGCCGTTTAGGACAAGCATGTCCAAACTTTGGCCCTCCATATGTTTTGGACCACAACTCCCACAGTACTTTGCCACTGGAAATACAGGCTTGGAATTCTCGGACTTGTGGTCCAAAACATCAGGAGGGCCAAAGTTTGGACATGCCTGGTTTAGGGCTTTATACAGGTTAAAGCCAGCACTTTGAATCGAGCCTGGAAACCGATCGTCACCCAGTGGAGCTGCTCTCATGGGGTTTATGTGTTCCCTGCGACGGCCTTAGAGGTCCCTTCCAACCCCGTGAGACCGCGACACCCTGGGAAGATGTGAATTATCACCTATTTAGAATGTTGAACTGGAAAATGACGGGTTTGGGGTATAAACCACAGCGTCCTCGGTTCATATGGAAGCCTGCTGGTCACACAGAGCCACTGGGGCAGAATCAGAGGCTCAAATGGTCTGTCTCAATGCGCTGGACACTATCCGGGAATCAAGTATGACCACATTGAGGCTGGAGATCAAACTGTCAAAAGCATGGCTTCCTTCCTTTCTTTCCCTCCCCTGTTCCTCACAAAATGCCAAGGGAAGAACAAGCTGGCAGAACCGGACTACAAATCCCATTTTTGCCAACGATTCACAATCTAGAAATCTTTCCGAACTCATCAATACGGCAGGATTTACACTCAAGGAGTCCCCTAGTGTTGCTCAGACACCGGGGCACACAAACGCAGACAACCCCACCCCCTCCACAGACAGTCATGGGTTTCTTACTCCTCACTGGGTCGCTGCTGACTCGGCCCTCTCTGGACGGCGGTGCCGAAGGCCTCCCTGTTTTCCGGGATGTGTTGCCCTGGAGATAGAAAGCAAGGGACAGCTCAAGGGAGAGATCATGTCCTCCTGTTTATGGAGGTTCAGCGTGGAAGCGCCCAGTTGGCATCGAGGCGGCCTGGAGATCCACGCCCCCCACCCCACAGCTCCTGTGGTCCAAAGCATCAGGTCAGGGATGATGGGGAAGAGAGAGGCCCATGGTAGACCACCACTAACTATGCCCCGTGAAAGATGGGCGACAGGCCTGGAGTCCTTGTGAAGCTGACGATACTGACCTAGATGGTTACTTCACGTCCTTCCTCGTTCCGAGATGACGTTCGTTTTGTAATAACATCGTTTGTGGTCACGTGGTCTCATCCCAGTTCTGTCCCTGTTTCCATTTACCCACGGGCGTGATTGATGGTATCGTGACGATGGTTACTTCACGTCCTTGTTTTGTGACAACATCTGTACTTCCCTGCCTTCGTTTCCCCTTTTTTTTTGGCCTGACCTTCCGTTTTTTGATATTTTGATTCTCTGTAACTTTGCCTTTCATGCGTTAAGCAGCAAAGCTCGAGGTTTTATGCCTTCTTCCCTCTCTGTGATGCATTGTTTACGCCACTGGGATTGTACTGGAGAATGCAACTTCGCACTCCTGCCACTAGATCGTGACGAGACTTACTTCACGGGCACTTGTCTTGAAACAAGAACCAAGACAAGACAATTCCCGAGGCCAGGGAGAGCTTTGGCTCATCATGCTTAAATCCCAGTTCAGGGGACGTGGTTGGGATGAACTCCCGTCGTCACGCAATGGATGTGCAGTAACATTTTTTTCATACAGGCCCCAAGCAGGACAGCGAACCGCGATGAGAGGGACGTGAAGTAACCATCCTAGAATCCAATCTCAGACCACATGAAGCTATGTCTCGCAGAAAGATCCAGAATACTGGGTCCCCCTGAGCAGGATGGATCTGGGGTGCGTGAGGGCCGTAGCTCTACGGTCACCACATGGACGGTCCTGGGTTCGATTCCTGCCAGATGCCAAAACTATTGCTTATTTTTTTAAAATGCTTTTTAAAATTAAATGTTTAGGCAAACTTTAAGCCATTTCCCTTGTTCCTTTCATAGCCAACTCTTTATTTTGAAGTCCATGATGACTAGAATCCACGAGGACCATAAAGAAACCCCTTATAATCCTGATTTGAAGGAAAGGCACAACTCGTCAGTACAGCAACCCACAAAGTGGAATACAAGATTAGCCTTTTTAATCGTTTGGCTTTCCCTCTGCCTCAGTAAATCCTTCCTAATTCTCAACATTTTCAATCCCAAACTCTTTCTGCGGGTTTTTTTTACAACCTCGCATGCTATTTCAAAACAGTGTGGGTGGGCGGGCTGTGGTGACTGTCAATCTGCCCAGAACTTAACCTATCATCCTTTCCCTGGCTCTGGTTTCAAACAGAGCCCCCGCCTCTCTGCTCAGTGCTTTCCCCTACGCTCGAGAACCTGCTGAGGTCGGTTTCATGCAAGCAGTTGTGTTTGTCAGTTTGCTGTTGGATTGGGTCAACGGTAAGCAATAAAACTTTCTATTCCGCGCCCTGTTAATGTCTTGGAAGCAACGTCACAAGATTGAAAGTGCTGGGTGATGAAAGAAAGAAAGAAAGAAAGAAAGAAAGAAAGAAGAAGGAAGGAAGGAAGGAAGGAAGGAAGGAAGGAAGGAAGGAAGGAAGGAAGGAAGGAAGGGGGGTGAGCTACTCTGGGGAACTTGAAGCAATTCAGCTCTGTGTAATCCCTGCAAAGAATGTTACAAATACTGTAAATAAATAAATTTAAGCAGCAGGAAGATCCGCCGAAATGCACCCCAAATCCCTGCCCTTTTCCCAAGCCCTCACCTTCCCGGGAGAGGGCTTCCAGGATGCTGTTGCAGGCCGACGCCAGGTTGGCGATGGACTCCCACTCGTCCTCCAGGGATTCCCCAGCTTCGGAGAGGACTGAAGGATGAAAGAGAGGAGAGTTCCCCCCCTTAACAAAGGCCTTGCCGGGAGGTTCTCTCTGCCCTCAGGAAGCCAGGGTGTGAGGCCAAGGGGACGGTGGTGGGGGGTTAACAGGAAAAGAGCCTTACTTTTGGTGATGGAGTTCCGCAGAGAGAGAGTTCGGGGCAGGAATTTGTCAGATTCAATGGCATCAGAAGGTGGGGAGGTCTTTTCCCCAGACGTCAGGGAAGCTTTGCTCTCTTGGTTGGCGAGGGGGCCCTTCCTGTCCGCAGCAGAATCGCCTGGTCGGTCCTGGGGAGAAACACAGCCATTGATGACGGGCTTGGTGTGATATCTTGGGACGGTGCCTTCCTTCATGACCCTGCTTGGGTGGCAAGGATCATCTGGAGAGGACGTCCACTGCCCCCACCACCACCTTCACAGGTGCGTCTGTTGAGCCTGGTAGCAGGCTCAAGGTTCACTCAGCCTTCCATCCTTCCGAGATCAGTAAAATGAGTACCCAGCTTGTGCGGGGGGGGGGGGGCAATGTGTAGCCTGCACACTGTAATTAAAATTGTAAACCGCCCAGAGACGACTTGTAGTGGTATATGGGGCGGTATATAAGCAGAACACTTTGCTTTGTTAGGGACACGGGAGAGGGCCTTCTCTGTGGCTGCTCCCAGGTGGTGGAACTCCCTGCCACTGGAGGCCGGGCTGGTGTCCTCTCTTTGCGATCCTTCTGTAAGTGGAGCAAGGATCTTCCTCTTTGGGCCGCGACCAGCTACCCAAGCGGGGTTTTTAAATCGTGTGTTGTACTTAACGGTTTTGAATGTGTTTCGGTGTTGCTTCCGTATCTGGGTATTGTCTATGTTGCGCCTTTTAGTATTTGCACACTCATTGTTATTAGCTTAAATACAGTCTTGACATTGTGGTAAGCTGCCTTGGGTCCTTTTTAAGGAGAAAGGCCAGTTAAAAAGAGGATGGATGGATATATAAATAAGGAAGGAAGGAAGGAAGTACAGTGGACCCTTGTGTAACAAACGGTTTGTATAACATAAAATTTGTACAATATAAAAAATTCCAGAGATTGGGGAAATTTGCTTAACAGAATCGCCTATGGGGCAAATCTGTACAACATGAAAATGGGATTACTCTGTTTTCAATGCATTCCTATGGGAAATTTGTATAAAGGAAAATTTGCTTAACATAATTTCATTAGGAATGAATTAGTTCCTTTATACAAGGTACCACTGTAATTAAATAAGTTAGTAATTAAAAATAGATGGATGGATAAGGGAATAAGTAAGCAAGCAAGCAAGTAGGTAAATATGGATGGATGGGTAAGTAAGTAAGTAAAGCAACCAACCTCTAAGATGCCATGAAAAAACACTTACTGTTTCCGGTTCTGGGGGGGCCTTGGGTGTTGCAGCCAATATGAGGTCTGGGGGTGGGTTGGGTACCGCTGGGGCATCTGGAGGTGGCATCCTGCAGAAGACATTTATTATTATTATTATTATTATTATTATTATTATTATTATTATTATTATTATTATTATTATTATTATTATTATTTATTATTATAAAATCAACATTTAAAAAATTAAATCATGACTTCAATCAACTTGGGATTTTGTTTGTTTATTTAAGTCCTTGATTTTTTTTTCACCCACCACCCTGCACAGCTGAAAAAGAGGTAAAGGTAAAGGTCCCCCCCCCCGGGCGCACATGCGTGCTAGTTGTGACCAACTCTAGGGGCGGCACGCATCTCCGTTTCTATGCCAAAGGGCCAGTGTTGTGCAAGTCCATGGCCATGTTGGCTGGCAAGGCTGTTTCCTAAACCTCTACTGAGATCCAACCTTTGGTTCATCCAGAACCCGGAGACAAAAGCAAACTTGCTTCTTTGCACAGTCCAGGTTCTGGATTTAAACCTGAGGATGTCCTTCCAGTTAAAAAGAAGGTTTGGACAGCAAGTGCTGGGGAGACATCGCAAGCTGTTGCGAGTAAACATTACCGGGAACGGAGGAACCGGCAAGCCGTAGAAGCCAGAGACAGCATCCCGGTGATAATAATTTATGAGAAAAGTCAAAAGTATTATAAGAATGATGTTATTAAAATATTAACAGACCCGACTGTGAGATACATAAGGTCTCAGTGACCCATCCTCTAAAGACTTGGCATAACTGCAAGTGTGGGGTGTCATTTTGCTGAGAGCAACATTTGGCGGTTAGCTGGGAATAAGGAACCAACTTGAACTATCAAACAAACTGGGTAATAGGGTCAGGTCATTCTGGCTTTTGACGGCCCAAAAGGCTATGAGCTAATAACATGGACACGTGTGGGGGGCATGCAGGATGCGTGAGTCTGAGATCACAAAGAAGGGTATATATGATGCTACTGGAAGACAATGAAGTGGGTCCAGGACAGCAGGGCAGATCGAACAGACTGGCCTGTGTTTGTCTTGGAACCTTAAGGGACCCTTAGACTCTTAGGCTAAGATGTTTACTAACCTACTTTCTGTATTGTATTGTTCTGCGTTGTATCTCTATCTGTCTTTAATAAACCTTTTACTATTTGACTACCTCTGAGCGTGGCATTGGCACTAAGAACAAGATGATGATGCAGAGAGAGTTATTTTCAAACAAATCTCAACTTATCACCAGTCTCCACAAAACCAGCAGGAGGGGAATCTTTTTCAGTTTGGCAGGGAGTAGGAGCCAGGGTAGGGTTGTGGGTGTGGGTGTGGTACAATATTTATTGCTTTACACCGACCATTGATTCCGCCCAATACTCACGGGTCGGGAGGCCCAGGCGTCCGGTCGCTGTGGCTATGGAGAAACTCTGTCCGTTCTTCCGCCAGGCTGTGCGGGGGCCCGTCCTGCAAGGACAGCGAATGGAGCAGCTGGAGGGTGGCCGGTTTGAAACCCGATTCGCTCCCCGGCCGAGTCAGCTCTGCCTCTCCAGCGGGCGGCTCGCTACGCCGCTTCTCTTGCAGGGACTTCTGATAGAGCTCCGAGAAGCTCCTGAGAAAACAAACAAACAAACAAACAAACAAACAAAAAATCAGGGACAGAACAGAAGGGGGTACGCGGTACAAGCCATAAGGGGATCAATTCTAAGCTCTCCCTCGCGGATGCTGAAAATGCAGATAACAGGAAACGGGATGCACAGCATCATGGTCTCTGACACCCTCTTATGGCCCATTCACCCACAAACACTGTACAATGGACCCTTGTATAACAAATGGTTTGTATAACATAAACTCTGTACAACATAAAAAATTCCGGAGATCGGGGAAATTTGCTGAACAGAATTGCCTATGGGGCAAATCCATGGAACATAGAAATTGTCATGCTTAGGGATTACTCTGTTTTCAATGCATTCCTATGGGAAATTTGTATAAAGGAAAATTGGCTTAACAGAATTTCATGTGGAAGGATTCAATTCCTTTATACAAGGTACCACTGTTCATAGGGTGGTCTCTGGCACCATCTAGTGGCCCATTTGGGTAACTTCACCATTAAAAAAATACCAGTACAGTGGACGGTTTGTATAACATAAAATCTGTACAACATAAAAAAATTCCAGAGACAGGGGAAATTTGCTTAACAGAATCGCCTATGGGGCGAATCTGTACAACATAATTAGGGATTAATCCATTTTCAACACAACCCTGTGGGAAATTTGTAGAAAGGAAAATTGGCTCAACAGAATTTCATTTGGAATGAATTAATTCCTTTATACAAGGTTACCACTGTATTTGGAGGCGGGGAATTGCTCTTTTAGTATTATTCAGACTGTGAGTGTATGAATCAGTGGATAGTGATCCCGCAGATAAAGAGGTCCTATGACAGACACAGTTTTGGTGTCAAAGTGGAAGAGGGAATGGTAAGACATTGTTGTAAACCCCTCAGAGTGACCTCGCTGTCAGAGGGGCAGTATAAAAATCCAATAAATCAATCAATGTCACTTTAATATTAATATTATTTTTATTTTATTGTGTTACTATTGTATGGTTTTATTGCATGAATTGTTTGAATTTATTAATTGTTGTAAACGGCCCAGAGTGTGACCTTGCTGCCAGATGGCCAGTATAAAAATCCAATAAATAAATAAATAATAACATAAATTTGAAGTTTCCCACTCTTTCTCTAGAGAAAGACCCCCCCCCCAAATAACAGGGGTCCAACATTTTAAGCTGGCCGTTGGGGCAAGCAGGGGAGACTAACCAGGGGAACCCCCCCCCCAAAAATTATTTATTTATTTATTCGATTGATATACCACCCGTCTGGCAGAAAGCCAAGGGCCACGGAGTTTAAAAAAATATACCCCGTGTTTCCCCCAAAATAAGACAGTGTCTTATATTAATTTTTGCTCCCAAAGATGCGCTAAGTCTTATTTTCAGGGGATGTCTCATTTTTCCATGAAGAAGAATACGGTATACATTTATTGTTATCTTATTATCGGGGAGGCCTTATTTTCGGGGGGGGGATGCCTTATATTTCAGTGAGAGGAAAAAATGTAAGTAGGTCTTATTTTCGGGGGATGTCTTATTTTCGGGGAAACAGGGTATTAAGAGCTGCCAAGGGCCAGGGAGTGCTAAGGAGGCCTCCCCCCACCCTCCAGAGGTGCTCACCGCCTGGGTTTTCCATTCTCGTCGGGCGGAACCACAGTGATGGTCACTTTTTTGGCCGTGCGTAGCAGCTCCGTGGTCTGGGCGTGGGTGAGGCTCGGCAGTGGCCGTTCGCAGACACGCACCAGGCGGGCCCCCGGCTGGAGGCCGGCCTTCTCGGCGAAGGTGAAGCGCTCCACCTCGGTCACGAAACCCTCGTGGTCCATCTGGAAGCCCAGCTGCCCGACGCCGTTCCTCAGGAGCGTCAGTTCCCGGGTTTCGCAGCCGCGCGTCACCAGCTACCGTGGTCGGGCCGTCGAGAGCAGGCGAGGCATAAGAGAGAGAGACACAGCGTGGTGGCAAGGTTGGTTTATGAAGCATGCAGTTCGGCTCAAGGCCTTTCACGCAGATGCCGGAAACAGCACATACCAGCAAACCCCCACGAATAACTCAAGTCTCTGCTTCCCTCTAGAGGACAGCTCTAGGAATGCACCTTGGAAAGATGTCGTTCTGGTTTTTTTTTTTTTAAAAAGAAATATTTCTAGGCAGCAGGTAAGGAAACCGCAGGTACTGGTCTATTGGATTCAGGCGTGCTTTACCGTTCACTTCCCCTGGGGGCACCCCTGGGCCCACGCGACCCCAAGGTGGCTTTTCTCCCAAGCTGCGCTGGCTCTACCACCAACCCACTGAGCGTTCCAGGTTTGTCCAAGCAGTAGAAACTCCATATCCAGGGTTCCAAGCAACCCTTGTGGATGCAGAAAACAGCAGATGGCAGTGAACCTTAGTATAATAGAGAACGCAGTAGTACGTAGCACGGCTTTGGCTCCCTCTGATGGTCAATTTTGGCAATTGCATCGTGGAAATCTTTTTCTCTAACCAACACTGTACAAAGCATGATGGCCTCAAATGGCCACTTCTGGTAACTTCATTGGCAGAATTACATATATGTTTGGGATTTTCCTTTTAATCTTTTTTAATATTTTCACACCCTGGATAAGTGAATCCGTGGATACTGTACCTGTTTATAAATAGTCCATAACTGACCCATTTATTTAATTTACTTATTAACAAACGCGATCGGCTTGTCCACCCACGGCATTCAAAGAGACTTACAAGCTGCAGACGTAATAAAGTACAAGAGGTTAAATCCAATGGTTAGCAGCGCGGCTTCTGCTGACCTCCTTAATCAATGGGAATCCAATCAACAATTAGATTTAGTCTTATTGATTTGGCAGGTCTTCTGAGCTTGGAATGAACTACTGTAGATGCCACATAAAATGTGAGAGTCTAAATGCAGTAAGTAGCAGCACCTGAATTGATCCACTTAATTATCTACTTATTTACTGTATTTAACGCCCATCTAGCAGCAAGTCCACTCTGGGCAGTTCGCACTAGTGTAAACAAACCAAGTAACAGGACACTAACTGCTGAATAAATTAGATGAAAATAAATACAATAAACGGAATAAACAAAATATAAACTAAACCCCTTACACAAACCTCATCAGTTCAACAGATCTACTTTGGTTGGCACACAGGGGAATCTCACTCCCAGACTCTGGCTCTGCAACCAGATCCTAAACTATCATCATCATCATCATCATCATCATCATCATCATCATCATCATCATCATCATCATCATCATCATCATCATAGAACTGTACAGCTGGAAGGAAACCTATAGAGCAGTGGTGGCAAATCTTCGGCACTCCAGATGTTTTGGACCACAACACCCAGACCTAAACAACAACAATAGTAAAAAAAATTCCGATAACAAGGGCTGTAAATTTTGCTAGAATTGTAATATCCAGGATTTAGGCCCACAGAGTAATGATCAGCACAACAGCACCTCTGAGCATGTTGAGAATGTAAAGATACAAAACCATTTCGGTAAATCTCCCTTGTTCTGCAAGATTCCTCACTTCCACTGCAAGAATGAGACAAGTAGCACGCATCTCCCCATCCATCTACGTTCTCACTGTCTGTCCGAAATACTTCTGTGGAAAGCTAACCCAGAAGGTTTGGCTGATGGCTCAACCAGCCACAAAAAAACCATCCAATGCTTCTAGTTATTAAAAAAATTGCACCGAGTTTATGTCTATATGGCATTTGGCAAAATGGCCCCCACAAAATCCTCATCCGGATTTAAAAACATTTCACAGATGGGAAGGGGAAAAATGCAGTTTCTTTTTAGGGCAGGCCTAGAAGCAATCCTAAAGAGAGTGTGCTTCTCTCCTCACCAATAAAAAACCAGCTAGTCTGACGGATCTTAAATTCAGGAATGGGTGAATTAGACACATGCGGCAGATTCGGCGCCGCAGCTCCGGGGATCCATGAAGCCCCCCGGCTTCCCGCAAACCACCCCGAAGGCTCACCTGAAGCCGGTGCACGATGTCCCGGATGTCGGTCGCCTGGCCCTCCTCCACCCGCATGCAAATGTAGTCCCCGGTCTCGTAGTAGAGGTCCAGCGTGCAGGTCTCGGAGAACGTCCACGCCAGAATGTCCCGGCACGAGCAGTTGAAGACCACCCTCTTCTCGCGGGCGTCAATGAGGACTAGAAACTCGGCGGACATGCCCAGCAGGCAGCGGGTCTCGGGGGCCCTGCTCTCGGGCCCTCGGCTGCCGTCCCGGGCCCACACGCCCCACACCAAGGCCCCGGCGCTGTGTGCTTCCGCCCCTTTGGGCGCCTTAGACTTCTCCCGCTTCTTGGCGGCCAGGGCGATGAGGGCCAGGCGGGACGAGGAGGCCTCCAGGGTGCTGGTGGTGGCGTGGTGGAGGGCCAGGTCCCGCAGGTACTCCTGGCGCGTGCGGGTGGCCATGGCGTGGAACTTGCCCGAGCGCTCGGCCGCGTTCTCCGCGTTGATGGCCTTGGCGAGCAGGAGGTCACGGAACGCCGGACCCTTCACGAAGGAGTTCTCAGCTGAGATGAACGGGCCGAAAGGGGGGATGTCCTTAGTGCAACTGACCGCCATGCTAGGTGGAAGGGCCGCGGGGGCAGGGGGGAAAAGGGGAGGAGGCCAACAGTCAGTCGTTGTCATGTATTTACAGTGGAACCTTGTATAAAGTAATTAATTCGTTCCAAATGAAATTATGTTAAGCAAATTTTCCTTTATACAAATTTCCCATAGGAATGCATTGAAAACAAAGTAATCCCTAATTGCAAATACTTTTATGTTGTATGGATTTGCCCCATAGGAGATTCTGTTAAGCAAATTTCCCCTATCTCCGGAATTTTTTATGTTGGACAGATTTTATGTTATACAAACTGTTATACAAGGGTCCACTGTAATAACAATAATGATAGAACTGCAGAGCAGGGAGGGATCCTAAATCCGAAACTTTAATAATAATAATAATAATAATAATAATAATAATAATAATAATAATAATAATAATAATAATAATAATAATAATAATAATAATAATAATAATAATAATAATAATAATAGCTTGGGAAGCATTCGACTAGTGATTTGTATTTCAACATCCAGTGTAGTTAGCTGTGTGGTTTATTATTATTATTATTATTATTATTATTATTATTATTATTATTATTATTATTATTATTATTATTATTATTAAGCTAACTACACAAATTTTGTAATACAAATCACTAGTTGAATATTTATTTTTTCTCAAAGTTGACACACTAGGGCTTATTTTCAGGGGATGTCTTACTCAGCAGATTAAGTATAATATGCTTGAATGTCAATTGGTCCCCTGCACATAACCATAGCTACGCCCATCACTAGGTTTTATTATCAGGGTAGGGCTTATATTTAACAAAAGCATAGAAAAATAATGCTAGGGCTTATTTTGGGGGGAGGTCTTATTTTCGGGAAGAAACAGGGTATTATTATTATTATTATTATTATTATTATTATTATTATTATTATTATTATTATTATTATTATTATAATAATAATAATAATAATAATAATAATAATAATAATAATAATTGCTTGGGAAGCGTTCGACTAGTGATTTGTATTTCAACATCCAGTGTAGTTAGCTGTGTGGTTTATTATTATTATTATTATTATTATTATTATTATTATTATTATTATTATTATTATTATTATTATTATTATTATTATTATTAATAGCTAACTACACTGGATTTTGTAATACAAATCACTAGTTGAATGCTTCCCAAGCATTTAGGACAGGGGTCCTCAAAGTTTTCAAGCAGTGGGCCAGTCCACCACCACCCAGACACCACTGGGGGCCGGATCACAGTCCAAAAGCAGCTGCAGAGGCTTGCTTGCTCACAAAACAGGGGGTAGGTGGGGGGGTGCAATTGGTCCCAGGGGCCGGATTCAGGACCTTGGGGGGACGCATCCGGCCCCGGGGCCTTAGGTTGAGGACACCTGATTTAGGATAATAATAATAATAATAATAATAATAATAATAATAATAATAATAATAATAATAATAATAATAATAATAATAATAAATGCTTGGGAAGAGTTCAACTAGTGATTTGTATTACAAAATCCAGTGTAGTTAGTTGTGTGGTTAATAATAATAATAATAATAATAATAATAATAATAATAATAATAATAATAATAATAATAAACCCCTTGGGAAGAGTTCAACTAGTGATTTGTATTACAAAATCCAGTGTAGTTTAGTTGGTTAATAATAATAATAATAATAATAATAATAATAATAATAATAGCAGTTGCAAGATTTTAGACCTCAGCGTCTTAAAAACCAGATGAACTCTCGTATAGGTGAAAGGGGGGGGAGGTAATAAAAGCAAACAAAAGGGAACAGGAACAGAGGAGGTATGGGTTTCTTCCGTTCACTTTCCATGCATGCCAGGGCTACAAGATTCAATAAATTCAGTTGGGGCCTCTTATGTGGGGGATCAGGATGTGCTGAACCACTTATCTGCAGGTCTGAAAATATTAAAGGAAAAAAATCCACCCAAATAGGCAGTCTCATTCGAATCTGGACAACCCCCTGGCAGATCTCCTTTGACCACCAGAGGGAGCCAGAGACCACGCAATGGATGGTGACGAACCTTCTGCGTGCCAGATGTTTTCGGACCACAACTCCCAAAATTCCGAGCCTTAGACTGCCAATGACAAAGGACTGTGGGAGTCGTGGTCCAAAACATCCGGAGTGCCAACGATTCACCACCAGTGGTATAGGGATTGCTACTAGCGCGTTTCCTATGATCCACCAGTTCCGGTATCCGCAAGGTGGGGAGTGCCGTGAAATGGCTCGGCTTTAAGACCATTAGGGACCCAGCAGATTTTAAAAAAAAAAAACACTGTTCAAATGGGTTTTTCCCTTCCAGGCCAATCTGAAAGGCCTGCCCCGTTCAGCTGAGGGTCCCCTCCCCGCCGGCCCCCCTCACCTGTACGTTGTGTGGCCCTGGTATGACTCCCGCACCCTCACCACGATGAAGACGTGCTGGAAGTGAGAGCGGATGGTCCGCGGGGTGAAGGGCAGGGCCCCGGGCTCCTGGAAGATGATGGTGACGATGTCGTTCCCGATGTGGCGTTTTCTCAGCAGCTGGAAGGAGAACATAAGACCATAAGAAGAGCCCGGCTGGATCAGGCCAAGAAGGGCCCATCTAGTCCAGCTTCCTGTATCTCACAGTGGCTCCATCAGATACGTCTGGGAGCACACGAGACTAGATATCTGTCTCCTGATACCACTCCCCTACATCTGGCCCTTGAAGTACACTGGTTTTAAGCCTGGAGATTACACATCTCCATCATGGTTTGTCACCTGGGATGGACTTTTCCTCCAGGAATCTGTCCAATCCCCCTTTTGAAGGCATCCAGGCCAGATGCCATCCACCACCTCCTGTGGCAGGGAGTTCCACAGACTAACAACGCGCTGGGTGAAAAAATATTTTCTTTTGTCTGTTTGTACTCTCCCAGCCCTCAGTTTGAGTGCATGTCCCCTAGTTCTGGTATTTTGTGAGAGGGAGAAGAGCTTCCCTCTATCCACTTTACTCATGCCCTGCATTATTTTGTACGTCTCAATCCTATCCCCCCCCTTGAGTGCCTTTTTTCCAGACTAAAGAGCCCCAAATGTTTTAGCCTTTCCTCGTAAGGGAGGTGCCTCAGCCCAGTAATCATTTTAGTCGCTCTCTTCTGCACCTTTTCCAGTTCCACTCTGTCTTTCTTGAGATGCGGAGACCAGAATTGTACACAATACTCCAGGTGGGGCGGAAGAGGTCAGCAGGGAGCAACAGCGGGCACAGGGTGGCAGGGCGTAGGGGCTGGAAGCCAAACTCCGAGACGCCTTTCGGTTTGGGAAGCACCTGGGGGGGGCCCAACCCCCTTTTATTCAAGACTTTGAGAGCAACCCCACAATCCCTCCCAACTTCTCCGGCCCCTCAAATTTGCTCCAGGTGTGCCAATCGGGAACCCCCCCCCCCCCCAGAAAGCCTGAACAGGGAGCGCCATTCGATCAGAGGTTGGGGGTTTGAGTCCCCCTGCTGTGCCGCTTGCAAGCACAGCCAGCCTGGGTGGCTTTGGGGCAAGTGTCCCCCCCCCCCCGGAATTCCCCAGAAAAAGGGAATGATCAGCCACTTTTATCTACCTAGAAAACTCTGAAAAAGAATTGCCATCGTTCAGAACGGATGGCTTATGATTATTATTATTATTCCCAACTCCTAGGTCTGGTTCTAGGGCGGCTTAGGGGGGCTCCTTTGCCCCAAGGAAGCCTCCGGGAGTCTCTGGGTCCAGGAAAGGGAAGCCTCGAATATTCGAAAAGTCACCGCTGGAATTAAGAGGGAAACGCCCGCCGTTGCTAGCACAGTCGCCGGTGGCCATGGGTGTAAAGAAATGCACTGTTTCCCGCCACAACTCCCACCCAGGCTAAACTGTTCTGCCCCACTTTGCCCCAGCCGCTCCGGCTGTGGGTCTGAACTTTAAAAAAAACCCAAAAAGCCATATCCACCTGCTGGCGGTTGTTCGGGGTGTAGGGCAGCATGGTGGAGACGTGGAACATGATCTCATAGTCTTGGTACGTGGTGTACAGGGAGTGCGTTCCCGTGGAATCAGCTGTGAAGGAGAGAGAGAAAGAGAGAGAGAGAACAGCAGGGGAAACGTAATTTCACCAAGCATAGCAAAATGGCTGCCTGCACACAAGTACTGTAGCGCGTCAGCGCTGAACAGGACAGTTCTATGTAACGTCCCGTTGTATATCCTTTTCTTTCTACCGTTCCAGCTGTCTTGCGGTTAATGTCAATCTTTCCAGCAATAGCCAATCGCCCCCTCCCTGCCTCAGAATTACCCCGCCTCTGTTTAAGCATCTAATTCCCCCTTTCGCTAGAGTCCGTCGCTGAAATCAGTCACGTTGGACAGAGATCGCTGTTCACAACCGTAAGTAACGGAAACGGGCTTCTGTTCATTCTCTCGCAAAGGTCTCCATCCGAATGAGTAAAAAAGAGGTGGACCAAACTGGGGGGTCTTGAAGCTGCTCTGCTCGGCAGATTCCCTGTGCTTCTGCGCTGCCACGAGGGGGATCTAACCAGAAATTCACAACTGGGCCACAGCCGACGCCACGCCACTTACTCTTGGTATCCAGCTGGGCCCGGTATTTCTCAAAGCCTCGCAGGCGGACCCGTTCCCCCAGAAGGTCGAGGAATCCCTGGAAGGTGGGGCTCGACTCCTCGTTGTTGTACATGTCCTCCTCCGAGCCTTGCCCCGCTTGGCAGTACAGCACCCCCACTTTCCGCTGGAAGCTGAGCTGTGTTGAGAGGAAGAGGAGGGAGGCGGGAGGAAGAAAAGTGAGCGTACTCAGCCACCGGGCCTCCAAGCCTCTGCACTGAAAGGGAGTGTTAACCTCCCGCAGGCGACGGCCAAGTTTTAAGGTCGTTTTTGCGGCATTTATTTCTGCATTTAAAGTACAGTGGTACCTTGAATAACGAATTTAATTCATTCTCCGAGGCAATTCATTATCCGAAGCACGGTTTCCCATAGGAATGAATGGGAAACCAATTAATGCGCTCCAGAGGCTAGGAAAATGACAGACACCTGTTTTTTTGCTCAAAACTCTTTGTAAAGTGCACTTTAAAAGTACAGATGCAATGCCACCAGGGATAACTCTTTTTTACTGATGCATGCTGGAAATTCGTTATCCGAGGCAGTCCATAGGGAAAATTCATTATCCAAGGCAGCCCATAGGAAAATTCGTTATTTGAGGCAGCCCATAGAGAAAATTCGTTATCCAAAGCAGACCTATACCTAGGAATTGCAATTCGTTATCCAAGGCAGCGAGGCAGCCCTATACATGGAAATTGCAATTCGTTATCCAAAAAATTCGTTATCACGGGCATTCATTATCCGAGGTATTACTTTATATCCACCCCTCCTTAGGGTTAGGCAATCAATATTTCACACTAAAAAGAGGAAGTATCCATATGCTAGAAAGGGTCAAACACAGGGAAAGCCGGCCTGAACAGAAAGGTCTTTTTGGCTGCTTATAGGAGAGCCGAGCTGGGGCCAGGCGGGCCTCCAGTGGCAGGGAGTTCCAGAGCCCGAGAGCAGCCACAGAGAAGGCCCTCTCCCGTGTCCCCACCGGACGCACCCATAAAGGTGGCAGCAGGGTATATCTTGATGACCCCAATTCTCCAGCCGGCTCCGGAAGGCAGATTGCAGCAAATGCTCTTTTAATAGTGAACATGAGTGCATGTGCTCTGGACCCCTATACAATCTCATTCCATGTACTTTTTTTGGTCTGTTTTCATACTTTTATGTGGCATTTTAAATCTCCAGCTTTGATGGAACTGTGCTACAAAAGGAAGAAAGGAAACATGTAAATATTTCCTTCGCCATTTGAGAGTGAAAAGGATTAGTCTTTTGACATGTGTCCTTTACTGTCTGTGGTTAGGAGTAAAATGAGTGTCGGAAGGAAGGAGAGGAGAAAGTGAGTTGCACGTTGTGAGTCTGTGGAACTCCCTGCCACAGGAGGTGGCGATGGCATCTGGCCTGGATGCCTTCACAAGGGGATTAGATGAATTCCTGGAGGAAAAGTCCATCAAAGGTGACAAACCATGATGGAGATGTGTCATCTCCAAGTTTAAAAAGAGTGTACTTCAAGGGCCAGATGCAGGGGAGTGGTATATCAGGAGACAGAGATCTAGTCTCATGCGCTCCCGGACGCATCTGGTGGGGCCGCTGTGAGATACAGGAAGCTGGACTAGATGGGCCTTTGGCCTGATCCAGCAGGGCTCTTCTTATGGTCTTATGTCACCGAATCCTAACTGACACAGAGATCGGACGTCTTATCTGCAGAACGGCCAGCAGGCAGAGAAAGGTGGGTGTCTTTTGAGCTGCCCCCCCCCCCCCGGGGGGACGCTGGAAAGGGCCCAGCGGAGACCCCATTCCAGACTGCCTGAGGAGCCGACTCACCCCCTGTTCGTCAAGCTTCAGTAACGTCTCCGGGACCTTTGGGGAACTGGACGCCAAGCGGAGACACGGGAGGTTCAGCTCCGGCATCACGTGTTCCAGCAGCTTCTTGGGAGGGAGACCCCGTGGTGTGGCGTGGCGGGCCGCCAGGGGCAGGGCGTCTTCCAGGATGGACCCCCGCAGCGTCCGGAGCTGAAGGGAAGGGGAAGGGGACCTGAAATAATCTCCCCGGCCCCAAAACCATGCCCTGTTTGCACCACAAAGCAGGACCCTCTCCAGAGGAGTTCTCGAACATGCAGGTAGAAATTCCCACCTCCGCCACTGACTCGCCACGCGTGGCCTCGGTCATGTCACCGAGCGATGGAGTGGGAGAATCTATACCCGCATTTTCCCTCCTGGGATACCCCGACGACCTTCTGGGACAGGGTCTGAGCTTCATGGCATGGGTGTGTTTTTGCAAGTTGTACCCGGAACCCACCTGGCTGGTCCGGATGATGAGCCGGTAATTGTACTGCGGGCCAGCGCTTCCTTCTTTCTCCTCTCGGCGTACGGAGATGGCCACGGCCCCCAGCTGGTCGTCCACCCCGAAGTAATTCTGGTGCTCTGGGTGGAGAGAAGAGCAGGAGCCTGCCTGAGAAGCTGCTTCTCTCGGGACCCGAGAGACCAAGGTTCTAGTCCCCACTGAGGCAAGGGGTGTGTGTGTCACTTAACGGCTTTCATCCTTCCCTCCCTCTCCGCCTGGCCTACGCGACAGGGCTCCTGGGAGGGTCAAATCTGCCACCAGCTTAAGTTCAAGGAAGAAAAGGGAAAAGAGAAAGGACCAAGCAACTCTTACGAAAAAAGAGACACTTCGTTTTTACAACCTCACATGCAGCCTCTAGTGGGCAGGGGACATTCTGGGCCAGGGTGGCTATCAATCTATCCAGCACTAACCAATCGTTGCCTCCTTCTGCCTCTGGATTCAGAGGGAGCCCCGCCTCCTTGCTCACGGCTTCCTCCCTCTGTAGTTTGTAGAAGCCACCAAGTACGTTGGGGCTTATTACTCAAAGCAGGTGTAGGTGTGTGTGTTTTTAGCTTGCTGTTATGTGTTCATTGTAAGTAAACGAAGCTGCTCTATTATTTCCCCTTACGTCTCAGGATGATTTGCGGAGACTGAAAAACGCCAATGAATGAGAAAAGGGGTGGACTCATCTGGGGAACTTGAAGCTATTCGGCTCTGTGTATCCCTGAATTGCGAAAACCCTCTTGGAAATAAGGGAGGGGGAGGAAGGAATGAGGTAATAAATAAAGGAACGAGACAGTTGCCAAGGTCATTGAGGTGCTCCTAGGGCCACTCAAAAGTCAGGCCAAACTTTAAAAAATCAAATGAACTTGGCAAATGGGGAGAAAAAAGAAGAAATTTCCAAATACAAAAAAGCCTAAAACCAGCCATTTCCCATACGAGGGCGGGCTCGTGGCAGAGACTAACGGAGGAAATCGGTCTCAACCATGCCAAGGTCGTCCTTGATGTCAGCAAATAAAATTTGTTCCCAGCCGGACAGAGCAATGGCACCTCCTGCTGCCGGGTCTGTGAAACAGCCACACAAAAGCACACGCTGACGTCACTCAGGTACAAAGGAACTCAAACGCTCATGCATTCATTTCGCTGATACCTACCTATCTATCCCATCCTTCCCTCCTTTCTAATCTATCTATCTATCTATCTATCTATCTATCTATCTATCTATCTATCTATCTATCTATCTATCCATCCATCCATCCATCCATCCAGCCTTTCTCTCCAAAAGCCCCCAAGTGGCTTACACACTCTGAAACATTTTTCAAAAGCCAGAAATATAGTAGCACCCCGGTATCCACTGATTCAGTTATCCACGGTTGGCAGGGGAAAAGAATTAAATAATTCAGCAGCCACAAAGAGCTGTTGTCATAAACAGCATCTGTAAAGCAAGCTACTGTCACAAACAGCGGCCATAAAGCAAGCTACTGTCTCAAAACAGCAGTCATAAAGCAAGCTACTGTCAGGAAACAGCAGTTTGGGGGTGGGTGGGCAGGTGTTCTCTCTTATCCATGGTTTTCATTATCCACGGGAAGGACTGGAACCAATCCCCAGCAGATACCGGGGACCTACTGTAGTAAGTATGCAATATTGAAAAACGAATTCAAAACCAATATGATATTAAAACAGTAACGAAGCTCAATATTAAAAATACATTTTAAACACCAAAGTGCCTGCAACTCCCCTGGGTCCCCTACTGGGGCTTCCTAGGTTTCGCTGTTCCCGAAATAACCAGTTACTTACCTGTAAAGGTGGTTCTTCGAGTGGACCTTCGTGAAGCCACACCGATGGGTTTCCCAGGCGCCCCTGCGCCAGAGGTCGGACTTCCCTAGCAATAGGAAAGTTCGTTAGTCTCCTCCCCCGCACCCTGCGCATGAGCGTGGGTATTCCTACCTAAACGCCTCAGTTCCTCTTGACCGCCAGGATGACAGGTAGTGGTTGTATCAGTCAGGGTGTGACAGTCCGAGGGGAGGTGGGCGGGTGCTGTGTGGCTTCACGAAGGTCCACTCGAAGAACCACCTTTACAGGTAAGTCACTGGTTCTTCTCCATCGTGGCCTTCGTGAAGCCACACAGATGGGGGATTGCAAGCAGTACTCACTGGCAGGAGGGAAGTCACGCCGATACAAAGGAAAGCACTGCCCTCCCGAAGGAAGTGGCCGACCTCACGCGGGCATCCACCCTGTGGTGGGTCACGAAGGCATCAGGTGTAGACCAGGTGGCCGCCTGGCAGATGTCATCCAGCGGTACACCCTTCAGAAATGCCGCGGAGGAGGCCAAAGCTCTTGTGGAGCTCTTCTCCCTCTCACAAAATACCAGAACCAGGGGACATACACTCAAATTGAGGGCTAGGAGAGTAAGAACAGACAAAAGAAAATATTTTTTCACCCAGCATGTTGTTAGTCTGTGGAACTCCCTGCCACAGGATGTGGCGATGGCATCTGGCCTGGATGCCTTCAAAAGGGGATTGGACAGATTCCTGGAGGAGAAGTCCATCACAGGTTACAAACCATGATGCAGATGTGTCATCTCCAGGCTTAAAACCAGGGTACTTCAAGGGCCAGATGCAGGGGAGTAGTATCAGGAGACAGATATCTAGTCTCATGCGCTCCCAGAGGCATCTGGTGGGGCCACTGTGAGATACAGGAAGCTGGACTAGATGGGCCTTTGGCCTGATCCAGCATGGCTCTTCTTATGTTCTTATGATGCTCGGATACCCAAGGGTAAGGGTACCCTGGCTAGTTTGTTAAGAGAGCTTAATAGTCTGTACAGCCCAGCAGGCAAAACGTTGGGAAGAGACAGGAGAGCCCAGTACAGCAGGATCATGGCACACAAACAGTTTATTTGATTTCCTAATAGGTTTGGTCCTAGAGACATAGAAAGCTAGGGCCCTTCTAACATCAAGAGTATGCATGTCCCATTCAATCCTAGTAGTAGGATTGGGAAAGAAGGCTGGCGATACAATCGGCTGAGACACATGAAAAGAGGAAACTACTTTCGGAAGGAAAGTGACATCTGGGTAAGCCACCACTCTATCATGGTGGAATCGTAAATACGGAGGGTCACACCTCAGAGCACAAAGCTCGCTAGACCTTCTAGCCCAAGTGATGGCCACCAAAAATGCAGTCTTCAGGGTGAGTAGCCTGAGGTCCGTAGAAGCCATTGGTTCAAAGGGAGGGCGTTGCAAGGCCCGAAGGACCAGGGACAGGGACCACTGAGGTGGCATCGGTTTCCTGTCAGGGAAGATGTTTTTCAGGCCCTTGAGAAACCGCTTCATTCTAGGATGCCTGAAGAAGGCAGCCGCCTCCGAAAACTGAGGTTGGTGAGGCACCATCGCTGACAGGTGAACTCGCAGGGAAGCAGAAGTAAGACCTGAACGCTTCAAGTGGAAAAGGTACTGCAAGACCCAGGTAAGGGAGAGATTGACCGGGTCGAATCCCTTATCCGCCGCAAATAGAGAGAACCTCTTCCACTTATAAGTGTACTGTTTTGTAGTGGAAGGTTTGCGGCAGGAGTCAACGATAGACTCAATCAAGGTAGAATCCTCCAGGCTGTGAGCTGAAGGCGAGTCAGATCCGGGTGCAGGACCTGGCCCTCGTCTAGTGAGAGCAGATCCGGAAACTGGGCAAGGCGTAGATACTCTGAGGGCATTTGCAGAAGGGACGCAAACCAGGGCTGGCGAAGCCACCAAGGTGCTATCAGAATGAGGTTGGCCCTCTCCTGCAGAGTCTTTATGACTACTCTGTGCAACAGAGGCACAGGAGGGAAGGCATAAAGGAGGTCTCTCGACCATGGGAGGAGGAGAGCATCTCCTAAGGAGTGAAGTCCCTTCCCCGCCCTGGAGCAGTATTCCTGGCACTTGGTATTGGATTGGGAGGCGAAGAGGTCCACACGAGGGAGCCCCCACTGGCTGCAAAGGAGGTTGAAAGTCCTGGGATGCAGTTCCCACTCGTGGGTCGCCTGAAGTCGACGGCTGAGGTCGTCTGCGTCGGAGTTCTCCTCTCCAGGTAAGTGCATCGCAATCGGGTGAATGTTGTTGGAGATGCACCAGTCCCAGAAGCGGATCGTGAGCTGCAGAAGACGCTGTGAGTGGGTTCCACCCTGTTTGTTGATGGTGGTTGTGTTGTCGGTCACCGCCAGAACTACATTGCCGGAGAGGTGTCGGATGAACGCCCGGAACGCTTTGAAGATTGCCAGCAGCTCCAACTCGTTGATGTGGAGTAGCTGTTCCTGCGGAGCCCAGGTATCGTGGATGGAGTGGGAGAGGCAAACAGCACCCCTGCCTGTGTTGCTGGCATCTGTAGTTACTTGTATAGTGGGAAATGGATTCCTGCAGGGACGGCCAGATAGGATGTTGGGCCGGCAGGACCACCAGCGAAGGTGATGCAGGAAGTCCGGCGGGATGGTGAGAAGTTTGTTGGGAGGGTCCCGGAGAGGGTCGAATTGTTGGAGGAACCAGGCCTGGAGAGGTCTGGGTCGAAGCCTCGCATGCACTAGAACAGAGGTCATGGAGGCCATGAAACCTAACTGTCTTTGAACCTCAACTGCTGGGACGACCTGGTGTGTTTGGAATTGTTGTAGTAGGTGAAGGATTTCTGCAATCCTGTTCCTTGGTGGAAAAGCCATGGCCCTGGTAGAGTCCAAAATGGCGCCGATGAAATTTACTACTGGAAAGGGGTCGAGATGCGACTTCTTGTGATTGACCTGCAGCCCCAATGCCTCCAGGGTGTCGAGGACAGTGGCGATGTCTTGACGGGCCTTGTCCTGAGAGTCTGCCACGATCAACCAGTCGTCGAGGTAGGGGAAGACAACTATTCCCACTGTGCGGAGGTAGGCTGCCACTGGTGCCATGCGCTTGGTGAAAACTCTTGGTGCTGTCGCCAAACCAAATGGCAGGGCGGAATATTGATAGATGTCTTCCCCTACGGCGAAGCGAAGCAGGTGGCAATGAGCTGGGTGGACTGAAATGTGGAAGTATGCATCTTTGAGATCCACAACCCCAAACCAGTCTCCTCTGCGGAGAAGAGGGATGACTTTCTCTAAGGTGACCATTCGAAATTTTTTGTATACCAAGAATTTGTTCAAGAATCGCAGGTCCAGAACAGGCCGGAGTTCTCCATCCTTCTTCGGAACCGTGAAATAACGGGAGAAGAGGCCTAGACGAGCGAGGTGCGTTGGGACCATTTCTATAGCTTGCTTTTGAAGGAGAGAAGTGATCTCTTCCAGGAGGCAAGGTGATGGAGAAGTGCGAACTAAATTTCCCAACGGGGGTAGAGAACTTAACTCTAACAGGTAACCTTTTTGAATAACAGAGAGGACCCACTGGTCCGAGGTGATGCGTTGCCAAGCTGCAAGAAAGGGATTGAGATGGATAGGATGGTAGTCAATAGTCGTCTCGAGATCTCCTATCCCTGGGCTTGGAGGAGACAGCCGTTGGCTTGGACTTCTTGGCCTTGGAGGCGAAGCTGGACAGGGCAGAAGATCTTGTAGGACGATCTCACTGTTGGTGCTTAGAGGAAGACTGAGCTGAGGGGGGGCAGAAGCGCCTTCTTGGGTGGAAACGAAAGGAAGGTTTCTGGCGAGAAGGAATCACATTTAACTTCTTGGCACTGTCCTGCTTCTTATGTCTGTCCTCCATAAGATCATCCGTTGCCGTGTTAAACAAGCCGGAACCATCAAAGGGCAGAAATTCAATCTGCGCCTTATGGTCATCTGAAAGTCCAGTGGTACGTAGCCAAGCGTGTCTACGGAGGGTGATCGAAGAATTAAGCACCCTGGAGGCAGCATCGAAGGAGTGTTTGGAGGCCCTCATCTGCTGGGCTGCTAGGGCCACAGACTCCTCATAAAGGGCAGAAGCCTCGGCACGCTTGTCTTCTGGGATCAGCTCCAAAAAGGGATGGAGGTGAGTGAGAAGATCCCGTTGATAGGCCCCTATGGCACCTTGATAGTTCGCAATCTTATGCTAAAGGACAGCGAAAGAATAAAGGTGCCTACCAACCGTATCCAACTTCCGTCCTGCTTTAGAAGGAGGAATGGGGGTTTGCTTTGTACGTGACTGGACCTGAGAGGATGCCACTACCACCGAGTTGGGTGTGGCGTGCTTATTAAGGTAAGGCGCCTTATCATCATGGACTCTGTAGAGAGCTTCAAGCTTGCAAGGGATGGAAGTGGTCGACAAAGCTTGGAACGAGTCCTCAATCATAGTAAGGAAGGAAGGAATCAATGTGAGATGTACTGGCGCCGTCTCATCATTAGCGATTCGTCAAAAAATGTGGGTTGCGGTTGGTGGATCGGTAAATCAATCGTCTTGGACATCCTGACAAGAAAATTGGCGTAATTCCTCATTGAATTGGAGGTGGACGGGGGAGATTTTTCATCGACTTCGGAATCTGGGGAGGTGACCATCCGTAGAGAAGTCGAATCCGAGATTTTGGAACTGACAGATTCAACCTCCGAATCCTCATCATCCTCCCGATTCGAACCCGAAGAGGAGGGGACCAAAGCCATCTGGTCGGAATCGACCTGGTCTGCAGAATGGATCGACCACTGCTTTCCGTCGAAACAGAGTGAGAAGGCAGGAATTGGAGGGACAGACAAGGGAGCTTGAGTGTGATGCTCCTTGCGCTTCTTTTTCGTAGGAGGCGCCATCGAATCCGAGGCCTCAGCGGTCTGCTTGGGCGGTGTTAGCGCTTGGACCACGGCCGCCGGTACGGATTCGGTCTGAAGGGCCAGAATCGCAGTGTCGAAACCGACTGTTGAAATGGCAGACTGCAGCTGGACGTGTTTTGTACGTCGGTGCTGTGCAGGCTTTGACGACGAACCCGAAGGGAGCGTCGGAGGCAGGGAAGAGGCACCGCTCTTCAAGTTCAGTCTCTCGGAGTGGAACCGGAGACGAAGCCGCCTTGGAAGCCAGGGATGGAGAGTGAAAAGGAGGCTCTCTGGACCTGCTGGTCCCATCTGTTCCGGACCGACAGGTCCCAGTGTCCATTAACGGAGTCGAGCCCACCAAGGTGATATTCGGGGGTGGGGCTCCGTCATCTTCGGATGACGACTCCGATGGGTCTGATGGAAGAAGTTGTTGATACTTCAAGGAAGGAGCCCTAGGAATTGTGGCAGCCGCCGAACCCGAATATTCAGTTTCGACAGTAACCCAGGGCGAAGCCAGAGACAATGAAAGAGTGTCCGTAGTAGTCGAACCCGATGCAGTGGGAATCTTCGGAGGCGGTATGGATGGTTTCGAAGCCTTCAGAGGTTTCGAGGAGGACTTCAAGAAAAACCGGGATCTTTTTTGGTTTTTCCCTCAGTTTCTCCACCCGACCTGAAGCCTCCGACTTACGGGGTAAATCAGCCGTCCTCTGCTCCATCGGTTGCGGACAAAGGGAGCGTTCGAGGCGATAATTCGCCAGGCGGTTGCGGCAATTTTTAAGGGCTTGAGAACTGAACCCTCTGCAGATCGGACAAGTCTCGGCACGGTGGTTTTCACCGAGACAAAATAGGCAAAGATCGTGTCCGTCTGTATGAGGCATCTTGGCCCGGCAGGTTGAACAATGTTTGAAGGGAGGCGCGAAAGACATGAGCCGAAAACAGTCCGAGTCAAAAGCCGAAAATCGAAGAAAAAATCCTGAGCTGACGAAAAAAGCGCGGAGACTAACGGACAAGAACCTCTAGCCAAAGCGGTTAAGAGGAACTGAGGCATTTAGGCGGGAACACCCTCGCACATGCGCAGGGTGCAGGGGAGGAGACTAACGAACTTTCCTATTGCTAGGGAAATTCCGACCTCTGGCACAGGGGGCGCCTGGGAAACCCATCGGTGTGGCTTCACAAAGGCCACGATGGAGAACCTCTCTTTCAGGAAGTCTGTCTACTGTGTGGCAGTGGGTCGAGCAAGGAATTAGGATGCTGCCGGGGACAGGGTTCGAATCCCCGCACGACCCAAGATGCTCGCTGAGACTTGGGGGCTCGCCCCTGGCTCCGGGGCCTACTCACCCTTCCCGTAGAAATGTTTGCGGTAGTAACAGGCCCCGAGGTCGGCGTATTCGATGGCGTGGCCTGCCCGCGTGGTTCTTTGCCCGTAGCTCTCCCGTGGCTCTTCCAGGATGGAGACGGCCATGTTGGGGCAGTGGAAGCCGGCCAGGGACCCCCGGTGCTGGCCGATGCCCCACTCCGCCTCGCCCCCGGCCTCCACACGGAAGCAGGGGCAGGGCAGCACCAGGGAGCCCTCCTTCCCCTCGCTTGCCTCGTCCTCCGGGGCCAGCGCCGCGTCGGCCAGGCGGGGCTGCGAGGCGGCCGAAGCCCCCGTGGTGACGTTGCCCGGCTTCTCGGCTTCGGGGGATGCCTCGCCGGGCTCAAACAGGATGCTTTGGATGTCGTAGTGGGCCAGGTGGCGGCCCCACGCCGGTGTGGCCGCTTCGGGCGTGGGCTGGGCGGGGTCCCCGGGCGTCGGGCCGTCGGCCTCCGCCTCCCAGACCTCGTTGCCCGGCAGCCCGAGGAGCAGCAAGGGGTCCCGGAAGCGCCGCGACGTGGGGCTGCCGGCCCGGGGCTCCTCGTGGCTGTGCGCCCGGGCCCGAGGAGGGGCCGACCCCTTGGCGGACCCCCCGGGGCCACTGTTGTTGCGCTGGAGCCCAGGCAGTGGCCCGGGAGAGCTGTGGGCCGGGGACCCGGGGGCAGCCAGCTCCCCTTCGCTCAGGGTCACGTCGCTGTTGCTCCGGTGCATGAGGTGGCTGTGCCGGGGGGACCTCAAGGGGCCCCCGTAGTGGCCCGGGAGGGGTCCTTCGCCCACCTGGGGCTTGTGTGCCCGAAAAGTGTCAAACGACAGCGACGCGAGAGGCGGGCGGTTCGTGTGGCGCCGGATTTTACGGATAAAAAGATCGTCCGACTGCATCGCCTCCGGGGTACCGGCTGGCCGATCCCCCTGGACACTGCCCGGAACACCCCAAGAGGATGCGGAGAGCGGGTTTCTGAGACTCCTTCGGGGTCCTCCAGAAGGGGTCCTCCCCTCCGCTCCGGGCCCCCTCCCAGCCCTGCCAACCAATCAAGTCCTCAAGAAAGCCCAGACGGTGTTCCCATAGGTGGAGATGGCTGAGGCTCCACCCATGGGGGAGGAGCTTCCCGACGCCTTTAAAAAGGCACCGGTGCCCGGCGGAGCACCACCCGTCCTCTCGCTCTGCGGCAGGTAGACGCCATGGGGAAGGGGAGGCTCAACACCCTGCCTTCCAACCTCCAGGGATAACTGGCGTCGTTGGAATGGAGCCAGACAGCCTCGGCATTTTAGAGAGTTGGTTTCTGCAAGGAAAGCAAAGAAAAAAGGTCTTACTCCAAAAGAATCTGTGCCTCACGAGAAGTATCGCAAATAAATTTTAAGAGTGTTGGGAGTTTTCGCAACCTTGCATGCTGCCTTTCTAGGCTGGGGTGACTGTCAACCTATCCAACCAATCGTCTCTTCTGTGCCTCTGAATTCAAAGAGAGCCCCGCCTCTTTGCTCAGTGCTTTCCCCCCTCCTCTCTGTGGCTGGTTTACATTCTGCTGCTGCAAGCAGTCACGTGTGGCAGTCTGCTGTTCGATCTGTCCAACTGGAAGTAATGACGCCTTAACGCTTTCTCTTACTAGTGTCTCAAGAGTGAATTACTGTAGGTTCCACCAGATAAGGGGGGGAGGGGTGGACTAATAAGGGGAATGTGAAACTATTCTGCTCCGTGGATCCTCAGTATTCCTTGCACTGAACAGCAGCTGCCCCCCCCCCTTAGGTTTTCAAAACTTCACCTCAACCCTACCCAGTGACGGGAAAGTCAAAGCAGAGACCTTCTATATCAAAAAGGTATTTCCACAAGTCTCTCCCCTTGGGAGAATCTAAGAAAACTATTTTATTCCAAGCTGGGCTGCTGGACTATTTCGTTCTAAATGCTCTCACTGACAGTGTGGCTTCAGGGTTTTAGGAAGGGTGTTCTTACAATTCTTGCAAGCACCAAGGAATTAAAACCGGTTACCTCTGTATGCAAACCAGGTCCCTAGTCCTTTTCAAACTGTAGCTCACACTTTTCAACAACAATAACATAATGTAGGAGCCCCTTATCTGCAAGACCAGCATCTGCCGATTCCCTTATCCATGGTCAGATAATATTTAAAATCATTAGACGAAAAATCCTAGACATATCGATTTCTAAAGGTGAACTTGCCAGAACAGGCCAGGAGAGGGTGCCAGAGGCCACACCATGCATAGCATTTGTTACCAAAGTAATATTTGCTATCATCTGAGCTTTCCGGCATCCGTTCGGGGACTTTGAACTGATTCCCTCCCACCCCTGCGAGCTCACCTCCGGTTCTGACCACGTGCGTCTTTGAAGGGCTGAAGGCAGCTCTTTTCCTTCAATCAGGAGGTGAAGGTGTAGGACTCAGCCCAGAAATTTGAATCCGAAGCGTGGTCGTCTTCCGTGATGGTTCGTAAACAGTCTGGGGGGGGGGGGAGAGTTTGGTCAGGGACTCGGTAGGTTGGAGGGAGAGCCTGGAGGTGCCTGTGTTCAAAATACAGCCATGCTTTTTTTTTTAAAGGCCATGTGGTTTCTCAGTTTGTTGTGGGTGCCTGGAGCGGGTTGTGGGACTGGAAGCAAGAGTGCCCTAAGCATGTGCAAAGTACAGCCTGCATGCCAGGAAAAAAAATATAATCCCATGCCAAGCAGCTAGATTTGAGCTAGCTGCTGGCTAGGCTAACCCTAACCCTAACCCTTCTCCTACAAGGCAGAGGGGGGATTTAAAAAAATATGTTTGGACTTCAGATAAGTGAAACCACTTCAGATAAGTGTTCCTGCACATATTGGGGGGGGGAGCACTACTGTACAAGTGTTTGCACACTTTCCCCCTGGATTCCCCCCCTTTTACCATGGTATGTATGACATTCTCTATTATCTGCGGCTTTCAGCAACCACGGGTCAGGGCTTAGAAACCATTCCTCTGCAGACACGGGGTGGGGGGTGGGGGGTTGTGCACGTCTGTTTGTACACAGCAGGCAAGAGAAACTGGCCAAGGAAAAAAAGACCGAAATGACAAGCTTTCTACCCTCTTACTCTGGAGCACAAAGCAGAGAACAGTATGTCGGTTAGGGGATTGTGGGATCTGTGGTGAAAAACAGGGAACGGTTTCGAGCTCGGAGTCCAATCACCGTGTGGAGCTGATTTTCGACTTCCAGGGTCCAGGGGTCCAGAGCGAAGCTGTCCCTCCTTTCGTCTCGCGCACCAAGATCACGAACCTGGGGCCGCCTGCAAAAAAGGAACAGCAGTTGCTGAAGACAGATACCAGTCTTATTTATTTATTTATTTATTTATTTATTTATTTATTTATTTATTTATGCTGCCCACTACCCAAAGGCCTCTGCGTGGCTCACAATCAAAACAGACAATTAAAACTTCACCATTACAATAAAATTAGGACAGTAAAAACATGTAAATACAATAAATACAATACATTAAAAACACAACACTAAAATTGCCATCGGGACCCACAATCATTAGTTTAAAAACTTCTGGATTGTTATCAACGTCGGTGCCAGGCGGGTCTCACTTGGGAGGGCATTCCATAGTCCGGGGGCAGTTGCCGAAAAGGCCCTATACCTGCAAGCCATCCCTTTCACCTCCTTGAGGGATGGCTCTTTCAGGAGGGCTCCCTGGGTAGGTCTTAAATGTAGATCTTTAATGGCCGGGTAGGTTCATATGG
The DNA here is from genome assembly GCA_037367245.1 of Phrynocephalus guinanensis. Taxonomy (NCBI): domain Eukaryota; kingdom Metazoa; phylum Chordata; class Lepidosauria; order Squamata; family Agamidae; genus Phrynocephalus; species Phrynocephalus guinanensis. The sequence continues at coordinate 1,861,899 of CM074754.1, forward strand.
AAGGAGCGGTCCTTCAGGTATCTAGGTCCTAAGCCATTTAGGGCTTTATATGCCAAAACAAGCACTTTGAATTGGGCTCGGGCAGACTTATGGCCACTCTGAAATCATGGCTGAGGTTAGCTCGGGTTTTCCGAACCGGGCCACCATCTGCATTTCAGGGGAGGTCAGCCCAGAGCGACCCGGCAAGAGCATGGGTCGTGCTTTGTTACGGGGTGTTTTTTGGGGGGTGGGGGGGTTTGAAGCATGTGTCACTCTGCCCTGTCTCAGCCCCTGCTCCAGCTATGTGACTCACTAACCCCGTCCCAACGTTGCTTCCCCCCAAGAACGAAACCAGAAGCGGAGCTCAGAGTTGTGAGAAACCCGAGGAGGGAAGGCGGACGGGTTCAACGAAAAGCTTCCAACCCTGTGATTTCGGGAACTCTGCGTTTTTGTGACCGGAGGAGGAGTGTGCCGGCCACGGATCCACCCATCCTGCCCCGGGCAAAGGCGTACGCAGCACTTATACACCCGGCCAGGGCTGGGTGAGGGGGCAGCAGCAGTGGGGGTGGACAAGGCGGAGAGGGAACGGAAATGCCCCAGATCGGACTTCTGCAAATGATTCAAGAGAACAGTCGGTATTTCCTGTCAGCCGAACACAAACTAGGAGAGGAAGTCCACGAGAAAAGCAGAGATGCGAACTGTGTCTTGCCCCTCCCAGGAGCAGAAGTGCAAAGGGATTTTCGGAACAAGGGAGAGAGGGCAAAAGTG
>CM074754.1:2582645-2712645 GCA_037367245.1 Phrynocephalus guinanensis
GACGGCGCTGGTACGCCCAGAGCGCGGGTCATCGCCTCACGGAGCCTCGAACGGTGGCTGGCCCAGCGCCCGGTTGCTGAGGTGGAACAGCGAGAACGGCGGCGGGGGTTGTATATATTTGTTTTAAATGTCGCAATAGTTTTGCGGCTCCCAGGTGTTTTTTTTCCGTCGGAAACGGGTCCAAGTGGCTCTTTATGTCTTAAAGGTTGCAGACCCCTGCTCTGGGTTGTTGGTTTCTCCCCTTCATTACATCCCCTTGTGACCCTCAAAGGAACGATCTAGTCTAGAGCAGGGACTAGAGCAGGCCAAGGCCAACCCGGGTTTCTCTTCCGACAATGTTTTGGTGCTGCCTCCCTGTGAATGCTGCCTGAGGAAGATACCGTGCTCTGTCTAACTGCGGGGCCAGCCTCGGCCCTGGTTTTCAACTGGAGGCAAGTCATTTTGAGTGGCTGTGAGGATGTATAGCAGGGCTGTTCAACTTTGAACAGGCCAAGGTCTACTTTTTCCGTCCCAAAGTGCCTGAGGGCTACTACACGAATACCTCTACTTACGAATTTTATTTGTTCCGAGCACGTGCTCATAACTAAAACCTTTTGTAAGTAGAGCAGCAGTTTCCCATAGGAATGCATTGAAAACCAATTAATATGTTCTGGAGGGAACAGATTTCAATGTGCCATGGCCCTTGAACTGCCCTGCTTGGCTGAGACAGTGGGGGCTGGCAGACCCAGAACTTTGCTGGGGCAGTGGTGGTCCTTGGGATGGGGGAGGGAGGGGTGGAGAACTTATCCCCTCTCTTTTTTTATTGATGACTGGCAGGCTACTTTTGAACCCTTCACGGGCTACCAGTAGCCCGTGGTCTACCTGTTGGGCAGGCCTGATGTATAGTTTCCCCCTCCCCTCCTTCAGGAGTATGGCGTAGAAGTATTGGGCATGGATCTCTCTCGCAACATGGTGGAGCTGGCTTTGGAACGAGCTCAGAAGGAGCCTGGATCCCTGGTAAGGACACCGCCAGAAGGAAAACACCAGAAGAGTTGGGGGTCTGTGGTGGAACCCTATATGCCCAATGAATAATTACTTATTCTGGACCGGGGCAGCGGGGGGCTGAATTGTTTGACAAGGGGGCTGTCCCTGACAGGGGGCAAAGGATATTTTCCTTCCCCCCTGCCACTTGCCAATGGCATGCTTCATTTGTCCCTCTTGCCTCTAGGTACAATTTGAAATTGGCAACGCCACCCGAAGGACATTCCCAGAGGGCTCTTTTGACATCATTTACAGCCGGGACACTATTCTACATGTGGAGGGCAAAAGCACCCTCTTTGGGAGGTTCCTGGTGAGTGCCCCATCCCTCCCGCGAAGGACAGAGGGAGTCCTCCAGCTCAGGGCTTGTGCCCCTGGGGGCCAATTTGCCAACCTTAAGAGCCTCTGCAGGCCGTACGTTTTTAAACAGCAAACACACACACACACACACACACACACACACACACACACACACACACACACACACACACACACACACACACACACAGAATGGGAAATGGCCAGTTATTCTGAATTTTGGGATTCTGAAGGATGAAAGAGGGTATCAAAAAAGGAAGTTTACTGCTCTGGGAGGCTTCCAGGAAAATAAATTATTTCCTCTCTCTCTCTCTCTCTCTCTCTCTCTCTCTCTCTCTCTCTCTCCTCCCTCTCTCTGTTCTGGTAGCAGGCAACAAAAATGTCATCGAACGTCGCTCAAAGATGACTTAGCCATCTTGTAATCTGTCTACTCCTACTCTAGGTTATGAGAATATAACATCCATTAAGCATGAAACAGCGGTGCCTTTCTCTCATTCTAACATGCACACAGACACACACACACCCTGCTCCAAACTGTCCACTCTTAGACATTGGGATTAGACCAGCCTCTTTCCTCTGCTTCAGTCTTAACTGTTGCATTTGTGTCTCTTCTTTAGTCTTGGCTGAAGCCAGGAGGGCAGCTCCTTATCTCTGATTACTGCTGTGGGCCACGACCCTGGTCAAAAATGTTCACAGACTACGTCCAACAGCGAGGGTACAGCCTGCTTACACCCCATGAATATGGACAGGTATGGTAGTAAGTTGTCCACCTGAAAAACAAGATGATAAACCTGCACTGAGCAGAGGGTCAGACTCTATGGCTCCATTATTCTTGGACTCTATGATTCCATAACAGGTCAAGTTAGGATGATGCCTTTTGATTATTGTAAGATGCCTCTTCTAATTCCCTGTTCTTAAACTTGAATGTGCCTTAAATGTTTTGGGCTGTATATTGGCCCCCATTGTTGTAAGCCGTCTTGGGTCCTTTTCCAAGGAGAAAGGAGGGGTAAAAATATTGAAATATAATTTAAAAATTAAAAAAATTAAAGTAAATGCACATGCGGTCGACCCGAGAGAAATTGCTCTCCCAGTGATCCTAATATCTGAGCAGTCTCATGAATAGTTATTAGGTCTGAAGCTAGACTGCTAACCTTTATCTGGTATAATCTGTCACACCCAGGAACCCCTTGTGCTAAGAAGCTACAACCCACTCCACAGTAGCTGGCCCAAGAATGGGTTGGCAATTATCCAGTACCACGAGATCCAAGGAGGGGTTTTCCAGCGGTGCTTTTACTATTGCCTTCTGGGATGACCATTGTTCCACTGTGATCATTCACTGGACCTGCACCACCGACTATGGCCCTTTGTACACGACCCCTAAACTCCGCCGCAAATGGCTTTAAGCTCCGGAGCTTAAAAATGTTTCCCCACCAGCTCCGGAGTTTACAGGAAATTAAGTGCGACCACACCCACTTTAGCGCGTCCCAGCGCACCTTTCAAGTACCTGCTCTCTGGAGGTGAAAATTCTTTGATGCGGTGTAACGATAGTGAGTGCGGGGCTCTTCTCGCTTCTGTTTGTTGTTTTTTGGCTCCCGCCCCTTTAAGAGCTACTTAAGAGACTGGAATGTTGCCGAGAGGCAGAAGGGAGGTGAGCCACATCTCTTTTCTTCCTGTTTTTTCTCCCTCCCCTCACGCAGCCAGCAGCCAGGAGTGCGGAGGGGGTGGGAACGCAGGAACAGCGACAAACCCCTAAGATCTCTGGTCCGAATTTAAGTGGCCGGCGGATCTTAGGGGTGGTGTGAAAAGGCCCTATATATCATCCATCTCAGCAGCATCCTCTTCCTGAAAGCCAGGGTGCAACAACAGCCCCCTCTGGAACTTGAAAGAGCTCCGGTGGATGACTCTGTGGAGGTGCAATGGTGGCAGAGACCTCTTTGCTGTCACCACTGCCAAAAGAAAGAATAGGCCTGCCAATGGGGCCCAGCTCAGGTTCGGTTGGATTCGCGCAGGATTTTCCACTGCCCATGCTCTAGCCCCCATCATGCTTGTTTCCTCATCACCAGCTCACTCTGCTTCAGTGGTCAAGGGTAGAGGTGTGCACAAAAGATAAAACTGATGGTTTGGTTGGTTATGTTTCAGGCCCACCCTCGGTTCGGCTCGGGGTCAGCCCCATTCCAGAGATAAAGCAGGGATTAGAGGTGGTAACAGGCACGAAGCAAATTTTTAATTCATTTTGTTATTTGTTATTCATTTTGTTACCTAACGAAACAAATAATGATCCAACCCATCAAAGGAAAATGAAAGGAAACAAAAAAGAAATGTCCATTTCATGGAGTGGTATCAGGAGACAGAGATCTAGTCTCGTGCGCTCCCAGATGCATCTGGTGGGGCCACTGTGAGATACAGGAAACTGGACTAGGTGGGCCTTTGTCCTGATCCAGCAGGGCTCTTCTTATGTTCTTATGTTTTTCTACCACCACCCAGCTCGGCCACGCCTGAAGGTCCAGAGGCGGTGGTGGGGCGGTCTACCCGTTGTTTCGGAGGCGGCAGCGGGACAGTCTACCGCCGCCTGGGGCGCCGGAGGGGACAGTGGGACAATCTACTGCCGTCCGGCCCAGCTGTGTCCTTAGCTCCGCAGGCGGTGGTGGGACAGTCTATCACCGGCCTGCCTGGCTGCAGAAGAGTCTTTGGAAGCGGCGGCGGGGCGGTCTACCGCTGCCCGGCCCGGTTCGGGTTCGTGTGATTTTTTTAAAAAAATCGTACAAACCCAAACTGGAACCGAACCAAGGGGGGCCCCAAAACAGAACCAACCGAACCATCAGTTTTCTGTTTCGTGCCCACCTCTAGCAGGGATTCAACAGAATTGCCTGTGAAGGTGAATGGAAACGTCCCACCCCCACCCCAGAGCTTTCAGGAAGCCACGTCAGCCTCCTGGGTCAAGCTGTCTTAAAACAGACCTCTACCCCTGGGGAGGCTTTGAGATCCAGTGAATCCAACCCCTAACCCTAAACCTAACCTTAAACCTAAACCCCACCAGGCTGTTGTGCAAGTTATACAAGCTTTCAAATTTCATAGAGCTCAATAAGAATAGAATAGAATAGAATAGAATAGAATAGAATAGAATAGAATAGAATAGAATAGAGTTTTATTGTCATTATGCATATGCAAGATATGCACAACGAAATTAGAGTGCTGTTCCACTACACACTCTAAACACACAAAACACATAAAACACATAAAACACCATACAAAATATTAAAAACTCTTAAAATTGCTTACAAAATTTAAAACACTACTTAAAAACGGATTAAGATGGTGCTAAAACTGTCGCATTTAACTTGGATACCGCTCTGGGATAAAACTGTTCTTTAGTCTATTTGTCCTTGACCTAAGAGTCCTGTATCTCCTGCCAGAGGGCAACAGCTCAAAAAATTGGTAGCCAGGATGCAAAGGGTCTCTCAAAATTCTAGATGTCTTCCTTAAACATCTGGAGTTGTATAATTCTTCCAAAGGAGGAAGAGGACAGCCCACTATCCTCTCAGCAGTGTTTATGACCCTCTGGAGCGCCCTTCTATCTGCCACTGTGCAACTGGCGAACAGACACAGAGGCAGTAAGCAATAGTGCTTTCTATAAAGCCCCGGTAGAAGGTTACCAACAGTTTCTTAGACAGTTGTTCCCTCCTGAGAAGTCTCAGAAGATATATTCTCTGTTGGGCCTTCTTAACCAGTGCTTCAGTGTGCAGAGTGCAGTTGGAAAACATTCATACTTTAAGACCAACCTAAATCACTCCAAAAAGAGAGATAATCTCACTTCAAGATTAGCATGTCAGTGGTTGTGTGCTATTAAATTGTTACAGAAAGGTGCTGCTATATGCGCTCCTCTTCCAAACAAAGCCATAATGGGAATTCCATTTCAGACATCAGTAACATTCTCCACAACAGCCTTTGGATAGATTGGGTGCGACACCTGTCATGTTCCAGCCAGCAAATGTGGCCTGGGAACAATGGGATTTGTTGTTAAAGCACTTGTGCAAGGGATGAGAAAGGTTGGCAGAGGAAGGGTGGAACCTGTCACCACGTGGCAGCATTTCGCTGCAAGACTTGTAACCATTCAAACTGGGTTTTAGAAGGTGGGGTGTAGGAAATGAGGGAGGTACCAGCCATAGATTCGTTGGGGGTCGAATTTCAGATGGGCCTTTCCCTTGCTTTGCCACAGATGCTGAAAGACACTGGATTTGTACAGGTCCAGGCCTTGGACCGTACAGGGCGGATGGTGTCCGCGTTGACCCAAGAGCTGCAGCAGCTGGAGAGAAGCCGGAAAGAGTTTATTCAGGTTGGCTGGGCCATCAGAGGAAGATTGGCTTGGATCTGATCCTAAGGAGGGACAAGTTTTCTGCCAGGCTTCTCTTAGGCCCCATCCTCCTTTTCTCCAAAACAAGGGGTCCCACTGGAAGCCATGTGCCCACCCTTGCTGGGGAACACGGCCTACGGCCACTGGGAGCCCCAGGTGAAAAAGGGGTGTATGGAAGCCAAGTGCATTTGGGTTGTGGAGGTTGATTGGCACTGGAAATGCATGTCTTATGAGGTTCAGAGACTAGGACTCGGGGCAATGGTTTCAAACTACAGGAAAAGAGATTCCATTTGAACATTAGGAAGAACTTCATGACAGTTAGAGCTGTTCGGCAGTGGAAGATGCTGCCACAAAGGAGGGTGGTGGAGTCTCCTTCTTTGGAGGTTTTTAAGCAGAGGCTGGATGGCCATCTGTCAGAAATATTGTGATGGGGTTCCTGCATGGCAGGGGGTTGGACTAGATGGCCCTTGAGGTCTCTTCCAACTCTATGATTCTATGATTCTATGTCCTCGATAGCTGCCATGTTTAGCAGTTAGGCTGGGCTCACACTTTAGTGGGTGATGGTGGAACATCCGGGTAAGGAAGAGGTCTCCTTGCACTCCAGGAAAAGAGAAATGCTTCCTGCCATCTTGTTTCCTAGTTATGGATCAGAAAGTAGTTGGATTTCACAGATATCTTTGTCTGTCCAAAACAAGAGTGCAGTGTAGTCTGGAAGCTTGCACACTATCTATCCCAAATGATTGCAGTTTGAAATGGTAACTGGTTTTCTTTGTCTCCCCCTTCCCTCCACAGGAATTCTCTGAGATGGAATTTGAGTCCATGGCCTCTGGATGGCGGGAGAAACTGCAGCGGTGCGCTGATGGGGACCAGCGTTGGGGCGTCTTTTGTGGCCTTAAGCCGAACTAGAGAGAAGGATGAGCAGGGAAGTATGGCGAACCCTTGGCCAGTCCCACAACTTTTCTGGCAGTGCAGCTTTTTAGAAACATTTAGAAATATGAAGACCAGACTGAAATTTAAATACATGCTAACTTGCTTAAAGGACAATCTATAGACCAAGATCTAACCCCTTTATAATTGTCCACAAAGTACTAACTAGAAGGCATTTGAAATTATATAACTCTTAGAGGAATAGGTAAATATGTTTTAAAGGATATATTAAATAAGTTAAACATTTTTAAAGTAGCTTAGCTTATTGAAGAATTAAAATACTAGGATGTAGTGTACTGCACTGCTAAGATCAGATAGATTATTGCAATACAGTATTTTATTTAGTTATTTCTATCTTTTGTATTAGAGATGAAAATAGATATGAATATAGATAGATAGAATATCAATGGAATAATGGAATAATTGAATAAAAAGGAAATTAAATATGAAAGTATGAAAATATATTCTAAGAAAGGAGCTATGAACTACAATGGGCTGAAATGTTGGGAAAATAACAGTGATTAACCTAAGTAACACGACAGGTGATGATGTTTATTGTGTAGAAAATAAATATTTATTTCAAAAAATTGGAGGTTGGAAAATTGTGTAAATGTATCTTTTGTCCTCCTTTTCAGACCTCCTAAATGAAAAGTTTATTTTTTAGCATCACTTGGTCCTGGGGACAGAGTTGAGATGTTAATAGGGTCCTGATTGGAAATGTCAAATTAATACAATAGCACTGCTAAAAACAACATATCCAGCAGTGAAGCTCATTTGTTAAAAGCCTTCTGCAAGTTTTTGTTTTTTAAAAAATATTTCTCTCTCTAACAGAAGAGAAGTTGTCCGGCTGAAAAATGCTGGTAAAGAAACGTTGTCGACGTGTACATGCTCACAAACGTAACGGATGAGCAGGCATCGATGCAGTCCTGGTGTCCTTATGAGCAGACTGTGCAGTGAAGCAAAGCAGAATTTTTCCGGACCCAGAAATTGAGGCGTTTTGTCCCACACTGTGTCTGCTAAACATAGGGATCTTATTTGTTAATGTTGAATATTTGTACCCCACTTTCTCCTTAGAAAAGGACCCCAAGGCGGCTTAAAATAATGAGGAACAATATACAGCCCAGAACATTTAAGACATATTCAGGTTAAGAACAGGGAATTAGAAGAGGCATCTTAGGGCGTTTATACACGACCCCTAAGCTGCGCTGCAAATGGCTCCCAGCTCCAGAGCTTAGAAATGTTTTCCCACCAGCTCCGTAGTTTGGAGACAATTAAGTGCAACCCCGCCCACTTTAGCGCAACCCAGCGCACTTTCCTTTTACCTTCTCTTTGGAGGTGAAAAAAATTTGATGCGGATAAGAGTGCCGGGCTCTCCTGGCTTGTCTGTTGTTTTTTTGCCTCCCGCCCCGTTAAGAGCTCCTTGAGACGGAACCAGGAAGTAACGGGGCTCCTGGCAAATTCTACGGCACCGGCAGGTTAGTAAAGGCTTCTTTTGTCCTTTTTTTCCCTCCCCCCACTCACGCCGAAGGGAGCAGGAAGTGCTGAGGGGTGGGGACGCAGGAACAGAAACGAACCCCCAAGATCTCTGGTCCGAATTTAAGGGACCAGCGGATCTTAGGGGTCGTGTGAAAAGGCCCTTAGAATATTAAAAGGTATCATTAAAGCTACAAAGAGCACACACAAAGAAACAAAATCCATTATGAGGCGTAGAAATTAACATGGAAATCACAGTTGTTCTCATGAAATCAGTCAATGCAATTATGTATGGTAATCAATATAAAAGCCACATGGTAAATAGACCCTCATTCAGGGAAAGGTTGCCTGAAGAGGAAGGTCTTTGCCTGCTTCTGGAAAGACAGCAGAGATGGGGCACTCCTGGCCTCCAGTGGGAGGGAGTTCCAACGTCTGGGAGCAAGCAGCAACAGAGAAGGCTCTTTCATGTGTTGTTATGAGATGCACCTGTGAAGGTGGTGGGATGGAGAGAAAGGCCTCTCCTTATGAATTCAGCACCTCAGTCATACTGTGGGATTCGATCTTTGAGGTAGCTAGGACCCAGGTTGTATAGTGCCTTATTTATTTATTGTTAATTTATGTATTTTTATACTGCCCATCTCCCTGAGGGAACTCCGGGCGGTGTACAACAATCACAGAAAACAATTAATAGATAAAATTAAATTAAATTAAATTAAAGAACAACACTTAAACCAAGTTTTAAAAAATTAATGCTCAGCAAGATAGTGGAACAAAGCAAAGCAAAGCAAAGCAAAGCAAAACAAAACAAAAAAACCTAATGGTCGCCAAATGCCTCTCTGAAAAGCAGAGTTTTAAGAGCCCTTCTAAAATCAGGTAGGGACTGTGCAAGGCAAATCTCACTCGGCAGTTTGTTCCAAAGTGAAGGGGTGGCCACAGAGAAGGTTTGGTTTCGAGTGATCAATTTCCGGGTGTCCCCTGGGGATGGCCACCCAAAGTGAGAGCGCCTGCAAAATTCTGGCGGGTCGGGCGTCAGTTGACCTCTGGAAGATCCACTCTGTCAGGAACTTTGTAGGTCAAGGTCAGCACCTTGAATTGTGCCTGATAGCTGATTGGCAGCCAGTGGAGCGGCTTTAGTAGGGGTGTGATGTGATCTCTGTAACCCGCCCCAATCTCCAATCTGGCCACTACATTTCGGACCTGTTGAAGTTCCCTGAGACTTTCCATTGGTAGCCCCACATAGAGTGCATTACAGTAGTCCAGCTGGGATGTCACAAGGGCATGTGTCACAGTGGCCAGAGCAGGTGCTCCACAGCTCCTTGTTTGTGGCCCCTAAGCTAGCCTGCAGTCCTTGAGTCTCTCTAGCATAGGGTGCTGCCCCATCACCAGTCTGCTCTAGCACAGGTCTGAACCCCAATTGGATAGGCCAGAATCCTGCAAGCTCCCACATCCTACACCTGTCTCCAATTATCTGTGCTTGGGAGCTTGATCAGTCCCCGTCCAGCTGGGGACCGGCTAGAGCTTGGCTGGAGCTAAGCTGCCCCATCACCAGTCTGCTTTGGTCCATGGAAAGGGAATAGATGTTATAATATAGCAGGTCTGATGAAGCCAGACGATGCCCAAAGTGAAAATTTAGCTATTTATTCCATGACACAAACACAGGTTGCATAGGGATAAAAAACAACAACTGCTGAAATGGCCCAAAGGTCTGTTTATATACACTCCCAGGATATCCCCATGTCTGGCCATGGGGTGGTTTCAACAGCCTGCTGAACCCCAATTGGATAGGCCAGAATCCTGCCTCAAGCTCCCACATCCTACACCTGTCTCCAATTACCTGTGCTTGGGAGCTTGATCAGTCCCCGTCCAGCTGGGGACCGGCTAGAGCTTGGCTGGAGCTAAGGTACGTTTGGAGCCTTTCATTCTATTTATTCATATACTCCAAACTCAGGCAGGTCAAGGGTTACACGAAGAACACAACAGACGTCATCATGTTACTTTCCCCAAAATGCCTTGCGTTAGTGCCTTAAATCCCTGCTTTTAATCAACTAGATTTCGCCAAAATTCTGTAAAACCACCAGCAGAGGGCAGTACCTCCCCATTTGATAGATGGGTGCTACCCACATCTCACAAGACAGGTTTTCTGAAAGTAGGTTTGTCCTTGAATCCATGCATGCTTTTGTGTGTTTGTTTGTGTGTGTGCACGCGAGGGAAACAAGGAAGCCTCAATTCTGACAAATGTTTATTATACTCTGCTTGGCTTCTTGCCTGAGAGAACATGAGAGGCCCTTTTTGCCTCTAATGGAAGACTCCACATCCAAGGAAGGCAGCAGGCGCGCAAATTACCCACTCCCGACCCGGGGAGGTAGTGACGAAAAATAACAATACAGGACTCTTTTGAGGCCCTGTAATTGGAATGAGTACACTTTAAATCCTTTAACGAGGATCCATTGGAGGGCAAGTCTGGTGCCAGCAGCCGCGGTAATTCCAGCTCCAATAGCGTATATTAAAGTTGCTGCAGTTAAAAAGTACGTAGTTGGATCTTGGGATCAAGCTGGCGGTCCCAGCCCCTGCCTCGGTGCTCCCTCAATGCTCTTAACTGAGTGTCCTGGGGGTCCAAAGCGTTTACTTTTAAAAAAATTAGAGTGTTCAAAGCAGTCTGGTCGCCGGAATAATCTAGCTAGGAATAATACTCCAGTTCTGTTTTGTTGGTTTTCGGAACTGGGGCCATGATTAAGTGGGACAGCCGGGGGCATTCGTATTGTGCCACCAGAACCTTGAACCTTATCCGGAGGGCAACAGGCAGCCAATGCAGGCGAGCCAGAACTGGGGTGATGTGCTCGAATCTACGAGCACCCACCACCAGCCTGGCCGCCGCATTCTGCACCCGCTGTAGCCTCTGGACAAGGGGTCAAGGGAACAACACCACGTAGAGGGCATTGCAGTAGTCCATTCTCGAGATCATGAGAGCCTGCATGACTGTCCTCAGGGAGGACTCATCCAGGTACTGGTGGATCTGGGCGATCCTGCGGAGGTGGATAAAAGCATCCCTGGAGACAGCCATCACCTGGGCTTCCAAGGAGAGGGCTGAATCCAAGACCACGCCCAGATTCCTGGCCCTTTCCGTAGGCTGGAGGGAAACACCCCCCAGTTTAGGGAGGGGCCATTGTACCCGGACGAGGATGTCCGAAAGAACAGAACCTCTGTCTTCTCCGGATTCAGCTTCAGCCGGTTAGTCCTGGTCCATTCCAGAACCGCCTCCAGGCACAGGTCAAGGGAGCGAACTGCCTCCTCTGCAGAAGACGAAAAGGAGAGATAGAGCTGCGCGTCATCAGCGTACTGATGACAGCGAACTCCAAATCTCCTGATGACCTCCACCAGCGGCCTCATATAAACATTGAACAGCATGGGGGAGATTGCCGACCCCTGGGGCACCCCACAAGGGAGAGTCCAAGGAGCCGACAAGTCATCACCCAGCTGAACCCGCTGAAACCGGCCGTCGAGGAAGGATCGGAGCCAGGACAAAGCCAGGCCCCCAATTCCCGCCTCAGTGAGCCGGACCAGCAGGTTCCCGTGGTCGACGGTATCAAAGGCAGCTGACAGATCAAGGAGGACCAACAGGGAGGAACACCCCCTGTCAGCCTCCCTGAGGAGGTCATCCTGCAGAGCGACCAGGGCAGTCTCGGTCCCACGAAGCGGCCTGAACCCAGACTGGAAGGGATCCAGGATACAATTTTCCTCCAGGTACGACTGAAGCCGGACAGCGGCCACCCTCTCAACTACCTTGCCCAGAAAGGGAACAATGGCGATCGGACGGTAGCTGGAAAGCTCATCCGACGCCATGCCGGGCTTTTTTAGAGTGGGCTTCACCACGGTCTCCTTCAAACGGGAAGGGAAGAATCCCTCCCTGAAGGAGGCCATGGCAATGGCAGAGACCCACTCCGGCATGTTCCCTTCGGCTGATTTAATGAGCCAAGCTGGGCAAGGGTCAAAAGGGGTAGCCGCCGGCCGGGAACAAGCCATAGCTCTGGAGGCCTCCGCTGGCGACACCGGCCCAAACTCAACCAGGAAGGGAGACTGAGGGGGTGAGGCCCCAGGGACATCAGAGGATCGACGAGAGCAGCCGGAGGGCAAATCGGAATGGATGGCCTCTATTTTAGATCTAAAATAGGCTGCAAACTGCTCAGTAGTGAACTCACTAGGAGGAGGCCTCAGCTGACTGGGATTGGAGAGGTCCCGAACCACCTGGAACAACTCTGCCTGGCGGTTCGAGGCCTCGCCAATTCTCAGGGAGACATAAGCTGTTCTGGCGTCCCTGATCGCGTGGACATAGCGGCCGGTCAGCCCTACTCACTGCCGTTCGATCCGTCCTCCAAATGACCTCAAGCCTCCTGCATTCTTGTTTCATCGACCGCAACTCTGCCGTATACCACGGCGAGGAGCGGGCTCCACAGCGCAGGAGGCGCTTGGGGGCGATCCGGTCTACCGCCTCGGTGGCACCCTCGTACCTCCTCTCCACCAGGGCTTCAATCGGATCATCTGCTCGACCGCCAGAAAGCTCCCCGAAGGCCTCCATGAACCTAGCAGGGCTCAGGAGCCTATGGGGGTGGGCCCAAATAAAGGGCCGACACTCCCCGCGGGGCAGGGTGGCGATCGACAGGGAAATTTTTTAGCAGATGATGGTCTGACCATGACACGGGCAGGGGTGAAATACCCCTAACCCTCAGACAGGAATCTGACGGCATGGAGGAAAAAACCAGGTCCAGGGTATGCCCTGCCCTGTGGGTGGGGCAATCAACATGCTGAGATAGATTCATGGAAGTCATGGATTCCATGAATTCCAGAGCCGCACCAGAGAGTTCCTCCTCGGCATGCACGTTGAAGTCCCCAACCACCAGTAAGCGGGGGGACTTCACCAGGGCAGCCGAGACGAACTCCGAGATCTCTGGAAAGGATTGTGCTGGGTTGCGGGGAGTACGGTACACCAGCACAATACCAAACTTATCTCGCTGACCCACCGATAGAGGAAGGCATTCAACCCCGGGACACACCAATGCCGCAGCACTGCTAACATGAAGAGATTCCCTGTAAACAATGGCCACCCGCCTGACCCTCCGACCTGCCAGCCCACTGGACCTGAAACCCAGGGGGAGGAGCACAGAAGGGAGAGGGAGGCCCCACCCTCTGCGCCCACCCAGCTCTGAGTGATACAAGCCAGGTCAACTCGCTCTTCCACGATCACATCGTGGATGATAGGTGTCTTATTATGAACCGACCTGGCATTAACCAGGAGGCAGGACAGACCGGAGGCGCTGGCAGAATAGCACCCAGGTACATGGCAGAGAGCAGAGGGACCAGAACGGGGGACGGCCAATAAGTGCCTGACCCGAGTTCTTCTAACCCGACTAATCCCCCCCCCTCACAGCTTACCTCCCACGGCTAGACACCACGGGAATTGAAGTCCCTGCCGGCATGGCGACCCCCCCCCAAAAAGCAACAAAACAAACTATAAACAAAATACAAAATGCAAAATCAGAATACAAAAGAACTAAAGCACAAAGCAACCGTGACAATAAAAACGCAACTAGAGAAAAAAGAAAAAAGAAAAATAATGAAAACCATGGATAAGAGAGAATTGCCTCCCCACCCACCCCCAAACTGCTCTTTCCTCACAGTAGCTTCCTTTATGACTGCCGTTTTGAGACAGTAGCTTGCTTTATCACCAGTTTGTGACAGTAGCTTGCTTTACAGCTGCTATTTGTGACAATAGCTTGCTTTACAGCTGCTGTTTGTGACAACAGCTTGCTTTGTGGCTGCTGAATTATTATTTTTTCTTCTGCCAACCATGTATAATTGAATCAGTGGATACGGGGGTCCTACTGTATCTCCCTAGTCTCCCTTTCTCAAGACTCAACATGCCTCTTTCCCCAGTTCTTCCTCATAAGACTTGGGTTTCCAGTCCCCTAATCATCCTCGCTGCCCTCCTCTGAAAGTGTTCCAATTTGTCATTTGAGCTTGTTTTCATCTCACTGCAGTGTCTTGGGGGCCTGGATATGTTTCAGATGAATGCCCACATTATTTTGCTATTATTGGTATGGACATGGTACAATTCCAAGGCACCCCCAGACGGAGCCATGTGACTACTCTCTATCTGGGGAATTTGACAAATGGTCACCATGAGTCTGAATTGCCTTGTTGGCTTATTATCATCAGTCAGAATGTGTACAAAAGCACATCCTACCAAACACCAGTTGGAATGTCTTTCTGCCATTAGAGAATAAGGGCGATCTACTTAATCTTCCAAACTCTTTTGCTGTTTCAAATATAGGTGTGCATATTAAAATTTGGATTATATATCCAAAAATTTCCCATCATTGCTACCTGGAAACTTTGCTTCCTTAAAATATTAATCTTAGCTAATGAACTTTTCTTTTACAATGTCTGTAGGGGAAACGATCTGTAATGTTTTCAATAAACCAGTACTATTTATTTGATCTCCCATCTGATCAATGGATATTACATAAGAACATAAGAACATAAGAAGAGCCATGCTGGATCAGGCCAAAGGCCCATCTAGTCCAGCTTCCTGTATCTCACAGCGGCTCCACCAGATGCCTCTGGGAGCGCATGAGACTCAATATCTGTCTCCTGATACCACTCCCCTGCATCTGGCCCTTGAAGTACCCTGGTTTTAAGCCTGGAGATTACACATCTCCATCATGGTTTGTAACCTGTGATGGACTTTTCCTCCAGGAATCTGTCCATTCCCTTTTTGAAGGCATCCAGGCCAGATGCCATCACCACATCCTGTGGCAGGGAGTTCCATAGACTTACAACGCGCTGGGTGAAAAAATATTTTCTTTTGTCAGTTCTTACTCTCCCAGCCCTCAATTTGAGTGTATGTCCCCTAGTTCTGGCATTTTGGGAGAGAGAGAAGAGCTTCCCTCTATCCACTTTACTCATACCCTGCATTATTTTGTATGTCTCAATCATATCCCCCCTCAAACGCCTTTTTCCAGACTAAAGAGGCCCAAATGTTTTAGCCTTTCTTCATAAGGGAGGTGCCCCAGGCCAGTAATCATTTTAGTAGCTCTCTTCTGCACCTTTTCCAGTTCCACTATCTTTCTTGAGATGCGGTGACCAGAATTGTACACAATACTCCAGGTGGGGCCTTACTATTGTTTTGTATAAAGGCATTATAATGTTCGCTGTTTTATTTTCAATCCCCTTTTTGATAATCCCTAGCATGGAATTGGCCTTCTTCACCGCTGCCACACATTGGGGAGACACCTTCATGGAGCTGTCCACCAATACACCAAGATCGCTTTCCTGATCCGTCACGGATAACTCATGAGTTGATAGATGACGTTTGGATTTTTTGCCCCAATATGCATTACCTTACATTTAGTTACATTAAAACGCATTTGCCATTTCTCAGCCCATTCCCCCAGTTTGGAGAGATCCTCCTGGAGCTCTTCACAATCTTCTCTGGTTTTTACCACACGGAAAAGTTTTGTGTCATCGGCAAACTTGGCCACCTCACTGTTTATCCCTGTCTCCAGGTCATTTATGAACAGATTAAAAAGCACCGGTCCCAGGACAGAGCCCTGGGGCACACCGCTTTTCACCTCTCTCCATTGTGAAAATTTCCCGTTGACACCTACTCTTTGTTTCCTGGATCTCAACCAGTTCTCAATCCATAAGAGGACCTGCCCTCTTATCCCGACTGTGCAATTTCCACAGTCTTGGTGGTTCACAATTACAGCGATACCTCGACTTACGAACACTCTTGACAACTGAAAAATTCGACTTATGAAAGAAATCATTGGAAATGGATTTTAAAAAAAAAACTGAGTTACTAAAGGAAATCCATTTTCAATTATTTCCTTTCAGTACAAAGCTCCATCCCATGCATGCTGTGCATAGCGTTTCTGAAACCAGGGCATCGGTTTCCAATGATTTCCTTTAAAATTAGAAACCGATGCCCTGGTTCTGGAAATGCTACACACTGCATGCGTGGGTGGCGTTTCATACTGAAAAGAACTGGTCTGGCTGTGGGGAGTGTGGGCGGCCCCTATTCTTCAAAGCCAACCTGCAAAGTCAGGAAGAGGAGGAGTGCTGGCTGTCATGCGCCTCCAGCTGTGTTCTTGTTTTGACAGCTCGACCTCTAAAGGGGAAAAAAAACTGCTGAAAGGTGCAGCAAGGCAGTTTATTGGTCACTGCTACCTTCAAAATTGTAGAGAAAACAGCATTTAGACACTCCAACTTGAACCACATATAAAACCAAAAGAATAAAAAAATCTGTCATCCAACAGCAGTTGAGTTTGTTTCTCTCCTTGTTATTCCATTTGTTCATCTTGGTTTTCATCAAGTGACTATAGTCACGTAGGCAGCTTTCTTTTCCAGGGCCTCTAAAGATTCTTCAGGATTCTTGAACTGATCAAGGCACTGTGTACAACAGAGTAGAGACTAATAACCTGTTTTATCATGTACTCCTACCCATACACACACACAAAAGGCAAATAAACTTGTCTCTGAAGAGGTATATTAAATTTATGAAACGTGAATACAAGACTAAGCTTTAGCTGATATTTATAGGTATGTAGCTATAATGTTGCTAAATGATTCAATTTTCTGAAATCAGATAAATGTAAATTCTAACCTTTTAAAAATTAATTAATTAAATTAAATTAAGTTTTTTGTTGCTCTGTATTGTCTTCCAGTGCTTTGAGGCCTAGTAAAGAGGACAGAACAGAACCAAACATACTCACCCACATGCAAAAACAAAACTGAAACCTTTTTCTTGCGACAATACCAGCACTTCCTAAAGGAAGAAATGCATCTTTTCCTTGTATTGGAGTTGTTTGTAACCAAGGACTTGGCTTGTCCTCGGTGCACAGAAATTAGAATAATCTGATACTATGCATACTTTTTAGAAATGATTTGGAAAATATTTGAATACCTTAAGATATTTTACTCATCATGTTAAAAGAAACCATTCCATAATCAATTTTTTTTTTTTCTGATTTTTCCTATTTTTTTGGGGGGGGGAACCATTTCCCCCCGAATTTTTCCAGGCCTTACATCTCTACTCATAAATATGTCCCAGAAATTATTTTTGCAACTGGAATAGCCCACAATAATTCTTTTAAACAATCTATCTTTACTTCCCACACCAAAACTGAACAAACAAGACAGTATATACAATTTAAATGGGGCAGAGTGAGAGCATGGTGAACAAAGCTTTGCTCATTTGTAGTATTAGAGCGTATCACATCATGGCAGTTTTGGGACAATTCGAAAGAGACCAACACCCATTTCCTCCTGTCCCGGATCAGGATGAAAAGGTTTGTGAAGCGAGCAAAGGTATGTGTATGTTCCCTCAACATGTCAGTTCCTATCCTGTCCTGACCAAATGCTGGCAGAATTTGAGGGGCAGGGTTAGTGGTCTGTGTTGGAATGGGCAAGGAACGGGCTATATCTAATCTTACTCAGAATACATGTGCCTCCAATAATGTCCAATATCCGGTCTTGCGTTCCGTGCTTAGCGTTACTGATGCAAGCCAATTATTCCTGACTGTTAAAAAGTTGTTTGGCAGTGGAGGGTGGTGGAGTTAATGGGTCTGGCTCCAAAACGAATCACAGCAGCTGCTTCGAACTTGGGACCCAGCTTCCAAAACGAAATCACCCATTGACTTACCTTGCCTTACCTCATGCAGGGCTAAACTCCAACCAGGAAGTAGCCTCCAATGAGAATCATTGTTCCTTGTCCCTGGATGCTGCCTCCCTGTCTGATTGGCCACTCCTAGGGAGAAGGAACAATGATGTGTCGTCAAAGGCTACTTCCTGGTTGGGGGTTGAGCCCCAGGCAAGGTAAGGCTAGGTAAGTAAATAAGTGATTTCATTTTGGAGGGTCGGTGCAAATTCTGAACAGCACCTGTGCTGCCACGATTTGTTTCGGAACCAGACCCGTTCCTAAACAAAAGGCCCATGTCTACTTCTCACATGTAGTATTGTACAGCCAGGTGTCCCCCACCTTGTAGCCTGTGGTCAGGGTGGATAAAAATCAATGATTAAAAAAAACTCAATTTTTTAAAATTTTAATTATTTTTAAAATTTAAATGCTTTTTGAAGAAAGATCTCTCTAAACATCATGCTCTAATTAAGGTACATTATAGTCCAAAGGTTATTCATCATGAGATCAGTTTTTAATTATGTAGCACCATTGACAATGCCATGCTCTCCCAGAGGTTTATGATTATTTGGGGCAATTTTTCTATTTAGAAGGTATTATAAAAAATGCTTGGTTTTGCTATTTTCAAAACTGTGCATTTGCATCTGCAACAATAACATGCCTCCTTCATAGCAAAAAATGTTATAAAACAAACATCAGAATTGAGGGAAAGACCTTAATCCCATTGTTCCGCTGAAAATCTGTGTACACAGAATCAACCCTTTTACCTCTTAAGTACTACGCTGTAAGAAGTTCATTGAGTAGAAGGTTGTTTGGAATGGAATAGGTCTGCACAAGGAGTAAATTTTGAGGAGAGGAGGGGCAAGCACTAAAATGAAAGTGAAACCGTTTGAGCACAGTATTCCACATATTGAGATCTTTGTGTATAGTAGCCCAAGGGTTGCCATTCTCTCTTATTTGAGGAGAAAAACCTGTAATGGCAGAAGGCTGTAAAAGAGACCCAGTTTGGAAATATCTAGATTGGCCAGTCTTAAGTTTTTTAAAAGATACAGTATTTTAACCACATCCGTTAACAAACATGGATGTTAAGCAAATACAAGTATACATAATGCTATATAATGTAATTGTTTTAGTAAAGTAAAACTATTTAAATTATTAAGGTAATTATTATTATGTTTCTCCTTCCAGTAAAGTACAACAGTTGTCCTAATATGAATGATTAATCTATTAAACTTGAGATAGTTCGCCTTGCAATAATTTCACAATTAATTTCACAATCTATGTATCTATTATTTATCTAATTATATAACCACCAAATCAGTAATTTTCTGATACAACTGTAAAACTAATCTGAAAAGTTATCAAGCCTTCATTTCATTGTAAATATTAAAACAACTCCAGCAAAAATGGGTCTTTATGTAGAAAATCATGATTTAAATTGAGCCTTACTGACTAGTGATTTAAATTGTGATTGTTGTTTAAATCAAATCCACCCTCCCTGTGGCACAGTGGTTAAATGCCTGTACTGCATCTAAAACTGCTTAATCCCAGGTAGCAGGCTCATCATGGTTGACTCAGCCTTCTATCCTTCCGAGGTCGGTAAAATGAGTACCCAGCCTGGTGGGGTGGGGGGCAATGTGTAGCCTCCAGAATTAAATTGTAAACCGCCCAGAGAGTGCTTGAAGTAGTACGGGGCAAAACATTTTTGCTTTGCTTTTTAACTGCATTAGGTTTCTTCTTCCTAGATGCAGTACCTTTAACAATTAGCCCTGTTAAAATTTTCTTGTTGGTTTCAGACCCCGTGCTCAAACCTACCAATTATACTATTGGGCACACTAATTTGCCAATATTCAATTACTAGTTAGAACTAAATTAACTCATTGCTGAAGGGCAAGTCAGCTCTTAAACCACATTATGGATTTCTTGGGTACACTCTTATGAGGGACAGGTTAGGTCCTTTTGGATCAGGCACGCTCGAGTTGCCATTTTATACCCAAGATGACAACTTGGCTTTATAGACAAAAAATCTATAATCATTCTCACCCTTTGTTCTGGGAGCATGCATAAATATGTCATGTAGATCTTATGTCTGAAGAACAGCCTACAAAAGCTCACATAAAAATAATATTTTTCATTTTCCTTGTTTTTATTAGATATTCTATGAACAAGGCTCTCCAGTATCAGAGATCATAAAGAGGAAAATATTGAGATTGTGAAAATTGAAGTGCTTCTCTGATATCCACTGGCAGCTCACAGCTGAAGTTTACTCAGGAAGTTATATTTCCACTGAGAAAAAGAAAAGTTACTACATGCCGCAACACATTTACTTTCTGGTAGCCTGTAAAACCAAAGGAATGGCCCCTAGCAATGTACCAAAAAGGGGTTTTACTTCATCGATGAGACAGCAAGTGATACATCTCATGTGAAGCAGCATTAACAGAACTAAGAAAGGATTACCAACCACATAACAGAAAACTTACCATGTAACAGAAAAGTACCACAAGAGGCCTTTGCAGAGGCAGGTACAGTGGTACCTTGCATGAAAGTATTAATTCATTCCAAATGGAATTATGTTAAGCAAATTTTCCTTTATACAAATTTCCATAGGAATGCATTGAAAACAACGTGATCCCATTTTTATGTTGTACGGATTTGCCCCATAGGCGATTCTGTTAAACAAATTTCCCCTACCTCCGGAATTTTTTATGTTGTACAAATTTTATGTTATACAAACCGTTTGTTATACAAGAGTCCACTGTAACTTGAAAATGTGATGATTTCTGTATGGCAGCTCTGTAATGCATCTGTAACAAGGACCCTACACCAAAAAGATAGCTCTTCCAGGTGAATTTGCTCCCATATTCTTATGAACGGCCTGGACTGCATTTTCATTACACAAGTCAGTACAAAGCACTACGAAGCTGAGGAAAAAATGGCTTGAAATGGAACAAAGGTAATTTGCTGAAAAAAGGTGGGAACAACCTTAATTGTCCTAAGCTGCCATTCTCCTAACTGGTTGAAGAAAAATCAATGACATTGTTCGCCAGTTAGGACATCTGCTAACAAACAACAGCCATGTTTAAGCTGCCTGAAGTTGTTTGAACAATAGAAAGAAAAAGGGAAATGTGGCCAGATATAAAACACCAGTTGTACTGAATGTAAAAGCAAGGACGCCGTAGGGATTTGAACCCCATCCTGGAAGCCAGGAGTGCCAACCACCAGCATCTTTTGCTTTTTTTTTCGGCAATACAACCAGGTGAAAAGCAAAACCTGAGAAAACAGAAAACTGTTTTCTCAGGAAAAGAAAAACCTTATGGAGTTATGATGAAATCTGCTCCATAAAGCTTCCACTTCTGACCACTCACTCATTGCGACCTGAAAAAGTCTTAGCAGAGTTGCAAACCCGCCCCACAAAGCCACCTACGCTAAATTAAAATCGATTTATTTACTCAGCCTAGTGCCCAGAACTTTCAATCAGAATGCATGACTGTTATCTTTATTATGTTTTGAGATAGTCCTGCTTATTTGTTTTGTGCCTATCATATTACAATCGTATTTAGTTATCTATGGAAACTCCCAAGTTTCAATTGCAAGAGAAGATGTTACCTTGAGAAGAGCAGCACTAGACAGAATCCAACTTTTAACACGATGTAAATGATTTGTTTTCTGAGCTGTGAACTGAATGGCTTCCCTAAGAATTATGATCAGAAAAACCTGGTTGGGGCATAATCCCCATAACTCCACCTGAAATCCATTTATTTACCACTTTAGAAAGTCTCAATGTGCTATAGGTTGAAAGTTACTGCCACCGTGGCTCCAGGCACACTGTGGACTAACAATTTTCTCTGCCCAATGCAGAGTTACTGCATAGGATTACTTTTCAAATATAGTTAATTGCACAGGATTGTACTGGACAAACCAGTCTTTCCACCTGTTCTGCCTGAATTTAGCAAAAGGCTTAACAAACAGGCACTTCCCATAGCTCTGAAGTCTAGTGAGTCTCAACCCATCTTGCCTTAATCCTAAATGAAACAAGGCATACAACTAGCTCCCTTCTCAATGCAGCCATCAGCATGAAGCTGGGTTGGAGTACTTGATCTGAAGAGCCAGGCCTACTACAATCTCCCATTTAACATTTTTATCTTGTACTTAAGGAAGAAAAGCAAATAGATGGTTCACCTGTTATTTTGTCCACTGAAGTATGAATTCGTGTGTCTGGCAGTTTCTTCTACTGATCTGTGAAAAGCAACCTCAAAACACTAATGCCCCCCCAAGACCCTCCATGAGTAGAAATTATTTTTAATACAACTATTCTTACTGGCTTGACTTCTGGAGCTCATAAATGAAGAGCTGGTCATGCCTGTTCTTGATTGTCACTGTTAAAAAAACCAGAGAGAGAAATCCACACAAAAGGAACTGGACTACGAACAATGCTGATAAATTTTGCCATACTAAATCGAGGCTTCATCTTAGTATAAAAAGCCAATCTTTGAATGGGGACTTCCCACAGCCTTGAAGACCAGTGAGTCTCAACCCACTTTGCCTCAACCCTATATTAAGTAATTTAGCTAGCACCCTTCTTGGGGCAGCCATCAATCAGCATAAAGCTGGGTCAGGTTTTCTTAATCTGAGGTGGCAGAACACAGGTATCAATTTGAATAGAAATAAAGAAAATATGGTTCACCTGTTCTTTTGTCCATTGAAGTGTGAATTCATGTATCTGGCAGTTTCTTCTACTGATCTGTGAAAAGCAACCTCGAGAGACTAATGCTCCCCACCCACAACTTTTTATTAAAATGGGTAAAAGTAAGTTCTGAATATAACTGATCTTACTGGCTTGACTTCTATGGCTGATCATGAAGAGCTGGTTTTATTTTGAGTGTTGTGTGCTCTTGATTGCCACTGTTAAAAAACACAAAAGCATTGCACTGGAAAAAGGTCACTAACAAATAAAATGTGAAATGGACTTGCCATCTGAGTTTCTTGAGGATTTGATTTGATTTCTTGTCTCAAGATGCATCTGGAAAAGACTAAAGGCTTCAGTGTCCCCACCCCACCCCAAGAAACAAAAGTGTATTGTTACCTACAAGCAGCCGTCCAATTGTACACGTCTCCCAATCACACTAGGAATGTTTACACAATAGGGCTTTACCCAAAGTGGATCACGAACTCCTTTCAAACCACAAGCATTTGTCACTCAGATTGGTCATTTGTTGCTCCTTCCACAATCAATCACTACTCCACACCAAAAAAAGCTGATCTCATATGTTCTACGCAAGCAGATCAACCACACATCATTTTGTTACTTGCCACCTGAATAGATCTGTTTCGGATATGACTTTCTGAAATCTGCAAAAAGAGAAGAGCTGGAACAAGATGAGCCCTGCCCTCCCCCACCTCCCCTAAACATGTTCAATTCCAAACTGATACAATGCATAAGAGTGGAACTCACTGCATAGGGTCTTTATGGGGTACATATGAAGACACAGCGTGCTGTGGCAAAAGGAGAATCAATCCTTGACAGCTTCACAAGTCGCAGAGGAGCATTATGAAATGAAGCCTCTGAAACAAAGCACTCAACAGTTGCTCCCTAATTCTTCCATCCCCAGCCCTGCCCTCACATAAACTGGGAGAAAATGACATCACGAGCACTGCAGAAAATGGATGCAAGCAGCTGAAGTGGCATGCAAATGTCTACATAGGCTGACTGATGAGGGTTATTCCTAGGTTCCATCTATATGGATACAAGTACTCATTTTTATTCTCACAAACCTAGGGTTAACCTGGTTTAAGACACAGGTTCTATGGACACAAGTGCTCATTTTTATTCTCACAAACCTAGGGTTAACCTGGTTTAAGATCAAGGCTCTGGCTCTGGGGGGGAAAAGCTTTTGTCAGAAGACATGGATTAGCAAGCTACTTACCCCAAACAGCTATATTTTCCCCACTTGTCTAGTTTAGAACAGTTTAGGAATCTCCCTTGGTCAGATCATTTCCTTAAGTTACAAGGTATTTTATACACCAAGTGCCTGGATCTACAACTGGTCTCAATGATATAAGGAAAAGACGAAAATATATGCAGCAAAGAGTCCTGCCTGATTTAGAGTCAAGTCTTCTGTTCTTGTTCTGTTTTTTTCCAACAATGACCAGGCGGTTCTCGGAGAAAAAATCTGAAAAATCGACAAGAACGTCCCCCACCCCTACCCAAGACCCCACAGCCATTCACAAAACACAAGCACATTTTTTAAAAAAAGAACAACTTCCTATTCTCGGAGGGCCTTGGTAACTTTATTATTAAAATGTTGGTGTGCTCCCTCTAGTGGATTTCATGCAACAGTAGAATGAGCCATGTGTTTCCTGATTTAATTCAGTAATTATAGACATTCATGACTGCCTTTGTCAGCAACACTGTTTGGAAGGGCCTCAAGGGCCTGCAATCAAGTCCTGTGTGCCCAGGACATAGGGAACTCAACTCCCTTAGCAGGGAAGGAGCTAAAGATAATCCAACACATACTTTGATCACTAGCCACAAAGGCCAGGACAAAGGTCATGGGGAGAAGGGGATTTCATATGCTTGGCCGGTTTAACAGCCCAGAAAAGATGCTTTGAGAATTCATGCAACTCTGGTAGCAGTGAGGATTGGAACTTATCTGTAACTGAGGCTGGTTGACTTACACACCTCCTGGTTGGAATGAAGCCCAATTCCTTTCTTTAGAAGTGCTGAGCACCTGGCTGAGGTAAACAATGAACAAAACACAAGCCGCGGCCTCCTTGCCTCCAATCCAAGACTGTACATCTGATATATTATGGTATTCTTCATTACTCTTTCTCTTCAATTCCATTAGGAATCATTCACATCAACATATCCTGGTAACTGCTTGGTGGAAAGCAACTTGGCTTTCTTCCCCTGAAGATCTCCTTTCAATATCACATTGCAGAAATAGCATTTTTTTCCTTTATGCTTGCAAATATTATGCTTGCTTCTCTCACTGAACAGAACTTGGGAGATCTCAATCAAGCCACATGCTTCCAATTTGCCACACGCTTCCAATTTGCCTTTTCATTGCTTATGGCTTTGTGGATTTTCTCCACGCTGACCGACAGGACACTTTTACTTGTTTCCATCTGGCATCTTTTCCAAAGGGTATAGGGTACCCCTGCTTTTACTTATCATTCCCAAGGAAGCTTCTCCCACTGTTTATAGGTCATGCTTTTCCTGGGCTCCAAGAGCTTTCTAGCTTTCAGAAGACGGATCTGAAAAAGGTCTAGACAAGAGTTGTTCCCGCGCCAAGCCCCACCCCAACACAAGACACATTTCAAGCTATCAACATTCAAGGCAGGTGCCTCCATTTTAATGATAATCAGTATTACTCAGCTTACATTAGCTACTGACTGCCAGTCATTCACCTTTCAGTTTTTCTAGCAAGTTACAAAAATCATATATTTTATATGCAACAATGCATTACCATGCCTCAACCAAACACTCATTTACATAGAAAAACAATCAAAAACAGAATCTTACTTGAAACATTACACAAGCTACCATCAGAAGGAATCAGACCCCACGATCATTAAGCTCCTTCCTTCTTTCTGAAGCCTCTACAGTAGCTTTAAGACATTTAGCACCTGGAAAAAATGCCAAAGAAAACCAAAGACTAGTGTATCTGAAGGATCAAGATTACTCCCTATCAACTCAATTTGAATTTTTAATATAAAAAGATAGTAGTTCCTTTCTCCTCCCCTTTAGAGGGTCCACTGGAGAACTAGCTCACTTGATTTTATACCCATGGGGCTTTTCTTGTAACGTCTGCAATTCTTTAAAGACCAAGGTCCAACTTAGCAGCTAAAAAGTACTTGCTAGAAGACAAGGGCTTTTTTTCACCAGGCTTGATGTGTTTGTTAGGTATCCTGGGAAAAGAATCTGAGAACAGTAGGGTTAACACACACCCCTCCCCTCCTCTGGGTTATGCAAAATGCCCTTTCATCCTGCATTACAAGACAAGCAGGTTACTCTGGTTTTCTCTTAGAAAAACTTAGCTTTCCAGTCCCCAGCTCTTCTGAAACTGCAAATGAACGACAGACGAGGGAACACAAATCAACCTCCAGCTTTTAAGAAATTTCTTGCCAGGAAAAGCCGCTTCTCCTCTCTGAAGTGGTAGGATCCTTGCCATAGTACTTGCAGAACCGCACTTGCACACCAAGACCACCCAGGCATGTACCTGCAAAAGCCTAGAAAGAAACGGCTGTTTACCCCCCACCTCCCATCTGTGCCCATCCCAATTCCACACGAGGGCTAAATCACACGTTGCAATCAAGGGACTTTTTATACTTAGCACTTGGCAGAGAAAAGGTGCAGTTACAGACAGCATCCTGGGCTCCCGTCCTGGAGCAAAAACTCCCCTGCCGCCGTTTCTCCTCCTCCTCCTCCTCCACCACAGGTACTTTGGAGGGCCCCCTTTGGACACCAACCAATTATTTCCTCAATAAGCCACCTTTGCCTCTTTTTTTTTTACACAGGGATCAAGTCATCCTCAAATAGGCTTCCTTTTTACCTTTGTTTCCTGGAACTTTCTGGGAATCCTTTGCTTCTAACACATACCTGAAGGGAGAAAAACTCAACAACATTTGGCTACCGCCCTCCCCCCCCTCTACCAAAGACCCACAGCCATCAATTAAGCAGAACAGTCTCACCCTTCTTTTTCACCCTTTTATTATTTGTGCTGCTACCTGCTGGGTTCTCCACTCGCCTTTTCGGGCCAACGCTACAGCCAGACGCTAGCTACCATTTTCAGAGCCAGGTGATGGTGGGGGGTAAAGAGCTTTTCTAACCTCAGGAGGGCGGTACACACGCGCAGCTCACTTCCCCTTCTTTGGTAGACTGCTCATTATTTTCTCAGCAAGAAACAAGGAGTAAACAAGCCTGCAAAGAGAGAGACCTACAAAAAAAAAAACCACACCCCAACCGTCCCACGAAAAGAAACCCCCTTTACAAACAGATTTAAGAACTAAGAGGGCTGCTGAATCTTCTGAGGATTACGTTAAGCAGGATCTTCACTCCTGGTCCCCTTCATCCTTCCCCTTTAGAAAGGATTCCTTCTTCATTCTAGCGACTTCTAATAGCTAAGGATCTTCCCACATTTTCTCTTCCTCACTCAAGAGGGTCGCTTTGCTGTCTTATGCCTTCTTTCTTTTCTAGCTTCACGGGCTCCTTCCGTGCCCTTCTTCCTAAACTTCTGAAGAAGCAGAGACCTTGCTGCTTCTGTAAGGTGGGTTTTTTTTCCATTTTAGTCCTCTGTCATAACCTTAATAAACGCAGCACTTTTAAAAATGCTTCCCCACAAAAAGTCCCCCCGCACAAACGGCCAGCCTTTTGTCCAAGTAGCGCCTGTGCTGGTTTACATCCAATTGAGCTGAAATTCAAATTTTTACTCAGTCCTCTCTTCCCTTCCTTTGGCTTAACTTGTCCACATGCCTTATCGTTAATAAAGACCTCTCTCTCTCTAGAGGTTCCTCTTCCCCCATTTTTCTCCTTCGGATCCTCTTCTAAGTTGCCTTCTCTCTTCTTACATCTTTCCTCTGCTCAAATTTTCCCAAATCTTGTTTTATAAATGCCTTCAACAACTATTTTATCAAATGACTTCTGTCGTTGCCTTTTAAAAAGTAGTATTTTTCTCTGCTTGAAGCAGACCCTTTTTTTCTTCATCTAGATTTTCAGGTTTCTTTACACTGAAAACTAATCTTGCATTTAAAAAAATTACAATTTTTCTTTTAAAAGGATCCTCCACTTTAACTTGCCTTTTCTTTCTTCAAGCAATTTTTCTTGTTTTTTTAATCTTCTTTTAGAATTTGTCTTATTCTTCATTTTTAGCCGTGTTAATTTTTCTAGACTTTAAAAAATGTTGCTTACCAAAAGTCTTTTTTCCCCCCTATTGAAGGATTAATTATCTTCTTTCTTCAGTTTTCTAGCCTTGCATTAAAGAGTTGGTTTTTCGCCTTTTCAAGGTTAGGTTTGTTTGGTTTTCGTCTTTTTTTTTATTTGTCAGGAACCTAATTTTCTCTTTTCTAATCAATTTTAAAATTTTTCCGTTTAGCTATTTTGCCTTAGGATTCCCTCAATTAAAACATTTTAAAATGTTTCTCTACATTAGCTACCTTTTAAAAGCATAAACAATAATTAATATTTTAGCAAAGTAACAGTTTTACTTTTAAAATATTAGCTATCGTTTTTAAAAGGTCTAAACTGCTTTTTAGTTTAAAATTTTCTTTTTAAACCCGCTCCACCAACCCCAACCCATGCCCATCCTGACTCCCTACAGCTCTGAAGAAGGTGTGGTAATGAGCTGTAATTTATAGCCAGAGACAGCCTCACTCATTGGAATGCACCAGCTCCTTCCGCTGTGACACAAAATATAGTTCCATGTAATTTGCTCTTTTTTAATTGTAGTCCGTTGCAGTACTTTTAAAGAATGTTAGTAATGCATACAAATAGATGTTATAAATTATTGAGTGGATTTCATACTTTTCTGTTCCTCATTTTTATGTTTTATTTGTTTATTTATTTGAACAGGGCAGGGGGGTTGGACTAGAAAACTCCCCCCAAGGTCCCCTCCAACTCTTTCAGGAGTCTATGATTTTATGATTAAAAATATTTTAGCCTACCTTTCTCCTTAGAAAGGACCCAAGATGACTCAGCTGCAAATCCCATACAAATTAGGTGCTCTACATATGCTTACAGGTTCTTATCCTGATTTTGGGTTTAATCCCACATATACTTAGCATATTTAGACATGGGCCTTGTTCATCACAATGGCACTATCCTCTGAACAGTCATGGATAGAAACTAAACAAAAGTACAGTACCTTACTACTGTCTTTTTGTGTAATCTGAACCACAAAAAGCAGGATACACCTTACATCTGAAGATTTTCATAAAACTTTAGCAGTTGTCTCCATTAACTAATGAATAAGATTGTTGAATTTAAGTTAATTATGTCCTGAGTGTCCCTATTAATCTGGCAGTATAATCAGGAAATCACTGCAGGCACTAATTACAGTAATCTTTTAGTTCAGTGGCGTAACTAGCCAGACCTTGGTTTATATATATAACAAGTTTATTTAAAAACTTAGGTTACATTGTTTCAACAGGTGCCATAAAAATTGAAAGAAAAAGGTCTGGACTCTGGAGAATTACAGGCAAACTTACAGTTTTCAGTGTGGGATGTTGCGGATCACAATCCATTAAAATTCACAGGGAAATATATAGACCAGTCAATAGATAATGCCACTGCTGTTTTTCCTTCTTTTTTCTAGTTATATAAGGTATCAGCATTTGAAGTCAGTCTGTTGGCCAATATTCTATTGTAAATGCTCCCCCTGGTCTTGCAGGTTCCCCCTGGGATGCCCAGTCTTGAACTCCTGGTGTAGTACAGTGGGTTCATAAATTGTATGATTGGTTGTATAATGGGTGCGAGGGAATGCTGCTGCAAGGAAACACATATTGCTGTATATACATAATTTTAGAACTGCAGAGCTGGAAAAGACCTTATGGATTATCAAGTCCAGCCCATGTCAGGAAGGAACAATGGGGGAATCAAACTCCCAGCCTCTAGGTACTGCCATCAGTTGCCTAAACCACTAAGTTGTCTAACAGTTCTATACTGCATGAAGGTTATTTTTCACATATGCTAAGTAAATGCATGTTGGATTTAGGCTAAACATAAAACCATAAGGATTGAATTGAATGGATCAGATAAAAGGTCCATCAAGTCCATCCGTCATCCTGCATCCCATGGTGGGCAACCTGATGTCTTTGGGAATATCACATGCAGAATATAAAGCATTGTTCCCCAGTGACTTTTTTTTACCATGACCCAGACCCTACCAGCACTGCCTTATTTTTCAGTGGAGGGGGAGGAATACCTGTTTTTAATGAGAATTTGGAGTTGCAGCTTGCAACTTGGTAGCAATGCCTCAGACTTGGATGCAAAGACTGGCTAGCATCCCTGCATACCCTTAACAAGCCTGTGGCCAGAGTAGGGAGGGGGTCCAACTAGGGTCCTTTGCCACAGACAGGCAAATGTTTTGGGTTGGTCCTATTTCTTCAATAACTCAAAAGTCATTTTAGGGAGAAAGGCACTGTAAAAACATTTTACATAAGTAAGGTCTTAAGTGGTGTGCAAAATGGAAAAAGGCTTTTTAATGTGCAGTTCATCCCTAACGGTGTACGCAGGAATCATGCCCCCTCTCCCCCTCATAAACCTTCAAAATTGCTTCATTGTAATTTAGGGGCTTCAAAGCTGTTGTACTTGTTTCACTTGGTGATTGCAGTTGTTTCAACCATGGGCTTTTGCAAAACGCCAAGAAAGCAGACCTGATTGGTGTTCCTCTAACAGAAAAACAGGAAAATAGAAAACAAGTGAAATGTTGTGTAGATATCATAATGTTCCTCTAAGTAAAAAAAGTGTAGGTTCTTAAAATCTTTCCAAAGTAATTACTGTATAACATAAAACACATAGTTACAGAACAGCACTAATGCACTAGTCTGCAAATTGAATATACAGAAATACTATGTAGGCAGTGCTAAGATTGTTTGCCAGGCAAATCAAGGAGTCATAAAGATTGCAAATTTTATTAATATTTCCCCATGATTTAAATGGGATTGTGTGCCTTTCCCGCAGTTTTAAACTTATTTCAAAATAAAATATTCCCTGCTGTTGGTAAAGGGGGAAAAAGCCAGAAATGATCACGTTAGCATCGCTCAAGGACAGCGAGCTAGGATTACTCGGAAGCACTATAATTGGTTTATAAGCTCTCAAAATGGACGCCCGTGTTGACGCTCCAAATGGCGGGCGGCAGAACCGGACAAAGAGCGAGAACACGCAGCGCGGAGGGATATGAAACGTGAAGGCTGAGGCGGCAGAGAAAAGCGTCTTGCGCAGCTGCAATTGATCTTGCAGTCGATGGGAGGGGTGGGTACGGTAGGCGGCAGGCTGGCTTGATCCGGCTCAAACCGGTTCCAGCCAGTCTGCTGAATGCCTCCTGCGTACCGCAGTGACTCAGTGCGCATGCGCATGTGTGATGCGGAGACGGCTGGGCTTCCGCCCCCCTTTGTCTCTCTTTTTTTTTTTTTTTTGCAAGCTGTTTGTTTGGCAAGTTAGCAGCTCTCGGGAAAGAATAGGACTTTATTTATTATTTATTTATTTATTATTGAATTTCTACCCCGCCCATTTTCCCGAGGGAACTCTGGGCGGCTTAGAACAGGCTGATACATACAGCAAAATACAATATAAAACAAACAGGACAATATACAATATAAAACAAATGAGGCTCAGCAATAGAGCATCTCAATTTGGGGCTGGAAGCGGGTGTTTTAGTGTCGATTGCCTGGGCAGGAAAGGGGGAGAGATTTAGGGTCTAGTGATAATTAGGAGAGCCTGTTAGTTAATTAAGGCGAGGCAGACCTGCTTCTTGTTTCAGGTACGCTCTCCATTTTGAATGCAATGCAGGCTCATGGTTGCAATTCGCAGCTTTTATATATATATTTTTACACTCTTCTGCTCAATAATACTTGGTAACTCGGTGGCCTGAGGTTGGCGGCATTTCAGTCACCTATCCTTTGAGGGCCTCAGACATTTAGGAGAGCCATGCCCTTTAAATGGACTGACCAGCCATGGATTGCAGCAGGGTCGTAGTTGTAACTTTTAATATATTGATTTTCATCTCACTGTCCTCTGTAGGTGTGTGAGAGAACTCTGCGATTGTAGCTGAAACAAGAGGGACAAAGCATGGCATGACTTAAGGCAAATTAAATTACAGTGGACCCTTGTATAACAGACAGCTTGTATAACATAAAATTTGTACAACATAAAAATTCCGGAGATAGGGGAAATTTGCTTAACATAATTGCCTATGGGGAGAATCCCTACAACATAAAAATGGGATCACTCCATTTTCAATGCATTCCTATGGGAATTTGTATAAAGGAAAATTTGCTTAACATAATTTAATTTGGAACGAATTAATTCCTTTATACAAGGTACCACTGTACTGTGGAAGGCTTGTGCTCTCCAATAGCCCACACACTTGATTAAAACCTCATCAAAGGGTTCAATACAGTGTACGTAGTCTATTAGTCCCCTCCATTGTTGGCCTTATCCTGGCAACAAACCTGTGAAGGAGATCACTTTGAAAGGGGGGTTTCATGAATAATTGGTGGAAACAGGGAAGGCTGTGTCTGCAGTGAAAGGGGGGGGGATTTGACATTACCACCCTCACCCCCATAATGGAAGTTTTGCAAATGAAGAGTAATGCTTAGAAATGTGGTGAAGAGCATTCCCTGCATCTGAACATGTTGACAAGCTCCTCCTCAGCATTCTACACCAAGTGTGTGATGGTCTGATTGACCCCTGGTTGCAGCAGCAAACAACTGTGGATCATAGAAGGACAATGGGGGGGTGCTGGGGGGGGTCCATTCGTTGCCGAACCCCTCTGCATAGTTGCAGCCCTTCATGTTTTCAGCCTGTAACACTGAGGTTGCTACTGCATGGCTGAATAAAAAGAGGACATTTTGTTCCCTGCTTCTGGTCATGTGACTTTTATTCTGCCTGCACTTTCACATCTAAACTAGATTTAGTGTCCGCATGTATCAGGCAACAATTAGGGATAGCCATCTTTTGTAAGAGCTGTATTTATTTATTTATTTATTTATTTATTTATTTACTTATTTATTATATTTTATACTGCCCGCCTTCCAAATTTTATTTATTTATTTATTTATTTATTTATTTATTTATTTGACTTTTATACCGCCCATCTAGACCAAGGGCTACTCTGGGCGGTTTACAACATTTGATAACAAACATAGGAATACATTTTAAAAACCAAAATACAAGGTACATAATAAAATAAAATATACATAAATCAACAACAAAAAAACTAAAATGAAACTAAAATGAAGCTAAAAATGGTAAGAGATTGATAAAATGGGGGGGGGGAAGATGAGAAGAAAAGTGGTTTAAATAATAGTGCCTTACTAAATGTTTGAAGAATCAGGGAATGCCATTCTATAGAACCAGGTCTTCAATAGTTTTTTAAAAGTTTGAAGTGAGGGTGCCAGCCGAATTTCAGGGGGTAGATGGTTCCATAACTGGGGAGCCACCACCGAGAAGGCCCTACCCCTTGTTACAGCTTTCCAGGCCTCCCTCGGGGTTGGGACTCCCAGGTGTCCTGCCTGGCTGGCACGGGTGATCCTGGCAGTTCTTCTTGGGAGGAGCCGCTCTGTCAGATACTGAGGTCCCAAACCGTTTAGGGCTTTGTATGTTAACATCAAAACCTTGAAGTCAATGCGGTAGCGTACCGGCAATCAGTGCAGGGCTGCCAGCACGGGGGTAATATGTTGGTGCCTTCTTTTCCCCGTTAGAAGCCTGGCAGCTGTATTCTGCACTAGCTGCAATCTCCGCATTAACCTCAAGGGCAGCCCCACGTAGAGAGCACTACAGTAGTCTATTCTTGAGATTAAAAGTGCATGAACCAGCGTAGTTAACGCCCTGATGTCAAGGAGGGCCCGCAGCTGGGCAATCCTCCGCAGTTGGTAATGAGCGGAACGGACCACTGACGCCACCTGGCGTTATATAAATGGATTACATAACCCATCTAGTCCACCATCAAGGGGAGCCATCACTAGTGAGCACAGCAAGATGGGTTACCCAGTCCACAGTCAAGGGAAAACCATCACTAGTGATCCCAACAAGATGAGTTACCTAGTCCGCAGTCATCCCTCATGAGCACAGCAAGATGGGTTACCTAGTCCACAATCAAGGGAGAGGCAACCTTCATAATTACAGCAAGATGGGTCCGTAAGCGCAAGAAGACAGCTTTTACGAGAGATGGCTCTCCCTTGACTGTGGACTAGTTAACCCATCTTGCTGGGCTTACAAAGGTTGGCTCTCCCTTGACTGTGGACTAGGTAACCCATCTTGCTGGCCTTACAAAGGTTGGCTATTCATTGATGGTGGACTAGATAACCCATTTTGCTGTGCTTATGAGGGATGGCTCTCCCTTGATTGTGGACTAGGTAACCCATCTTGCTGGGCTTACAAAGGTTGGCTTGACTGTAGACTAGGTAACCCATCTTGCTGGGCTTACAAAGGTTGGCTTGACTGCGGACTAGGTAACCCATCTTGCTGGCCTTACAAAGGTTGGCTCTTCATTGATGGTGGACTAGATAACCCATCTTGCTGTGCTTATGAGGGATGGCTCTCCCTTGATTGTGGACTAGGTAACCCATCTTGCTGGGCTTACAAAGGTTGGCCCTTCCTTGATTGTGTACTCTATAATACCAAAGATAAGTTGCAGGGAGTGAGGGAAAGCACAGGGATATAGCATTTACCACTGTCCCCAGGAGAATCGTCAGTGTTATAGCTTAGTAACAAATGAAGGACAAAACAAAGTTCCATTTGTTCAGCCTTGACTGTTTTGTTTTGCGGAAGTTGCTCTATTGTCTCTTTATCTCTCTTTTAACGCGTACATCGTGCAGACAGATTGGCATACCCTGCCCCTTTAAAGACACTTAGAGCAGCTAAAGCCTGGTGCAGTTTCATGTCTCATATCGTTTTTGAACCTAGTCTTTTCTGTCTTGAAAACACTATGGGTGGTTTGTCTTTTTAGTATTGGTTGGTTGTGTAATTCCATATTTCACAAAGAGCAGTAAGCTGACAATTTCAGACTCAAGGGGCTGTATGGCATGAATTAATAGGGGGATTTGATGGGCAATTTGCCCTTTCCAAATGAAATTGGATTGCAGATCCCACCATCATCATTGGCTGGGGCTGAAGGGACCTCAAGCTGAAAATGTCTGGAAGGCCATCAGTTTCCCATTCCTGAAATAGAGTGTCATGTGAGAACTGGGGAAACCCATATTCAAATTCAAGCCATGATATTTGAGTCAATCACTGCCAATTCACTTCTTTCAGCCCTTCTCAGGGTTCTTGTAAGGATGGAAGACATTTGAGCTCCTGAGGAACTGGTCCATGAAACATAATAATAAGATCAAATCAAATCAAATCAAGGGATAATGTGTTGTATCATTAAGTGATGGATATTTCAGATGAATTCAGGTGGAGTAAAAATACTCTAAAATAAAATAATAAAGAAGTCCAATGCTAACTGCTGAACGAGGAATGCAGTGCTCATAATCTCCAGCCGTCATGGCCAGTTGTCAGAAATTAAGGGAGCTGCTCTAGTTCAACATCTAGACAACTACAAATTGTTTAGTAATGTATCTGTTCTATGTAGTGCTAGTCCGGTAAGAAGAATTAAATGGAATATACTAGACTACATCATGTCAGGTCAGACTGCTTCTCCATTTAGTTCAGTGCTCTCCTCTTCTTGAGAACCTGCAGTAGAAAAAGATATTTCCTATTACTTTCTGCCTAATTCTCTAATAACTGAAAATAGCAGAGCTGAACAATTATGTATTCTGAGTGCAGGTATCTCTATAATTCAGTTTGGTATAACTGTATAATAATATAAGTAAATAAAAAGCTCATTTTATTTGTTTGCTTTCATACTGTTTTTAATGGAAGTTTGCTGAATCATTCTCACTGCATTGCAGCAGCAAACACCACTGTGGACTATGGGGTGCAAGGACAATCCCAGGAAATGTCATTTTTTATGATTTGCCTCTTAGGGATTGCATTCTTAAAGGCTGCAAATCCTT
The DNA here is from genome assembly GCA_037367245.1 of Phrynocephalus guinanensis. Classification (NCBI taxonomy): domain Eukaryota; kingdom Metazoa; phylum Chordata; class Lepidosauria; order Squamata; family Agamidae; genus Phrynocephalus; species Phrynocephalus guinanensis. The sequence goes on from CM074754.1 coordinate 2,618,138, forward strand.
TGTTTTAGTTTTCCTTTTAAAAGCAGTAATGATATATTAGAAAGCTTTTCAAATTGCTAACTTGTGTCAGTAGAAAAGAATGCTGCAATAAAATATCAGTATTCCTTACAATATCAAATGTACATGACTGAGTGCCTACTCTTTCAGGAAACAAATGCATAAGAAAAGACCGAACTGTTTTTAGTAGGTTTTTTTTGTTAAGTATGCAGGTGTATATTGGTTTTTAAGCTCAAAGTAGGGAACAGCTTTTTAATGGCTTAAGTACCTGTAAATTTCCAGTGGCTGTGAAATGTGAAGAGCCATAGATTTTAAGTGTCCTCAGCGTTTGCAGGGTGGAGAAAGGAACCTGTATGACATGACAGCAAGTCTTGCGACTCAAGTTTCCATCCTTGAAGGTATCAGATTGAAAACCATCTTGCTTTCTCCAAGTTGCTGGCAAGGCAAACCTTGCCTGATACTGGAATTGGGGGAGCAAAGAGGAGACAACAACACTGGCTGTCAAACTGTTTTTGTTGCCTGCACAATTTATTGAAAGCTCTATTGGATAGTTGAGGTAGAAAATAAGATCAAGCCAACAAACCTGAGAACAGACCAACCTTGGGAAGCAAGTCTCATTCAGTAGCATCGATCTTACATCTGAGTAAACATGCACCACACAATTGCCATGAAACTACTGTAGGTAGTTCGCTAACCACGTTTAACCACTCAGTACATTCAAGGCAGCTGATAACATAAGGATATATAATCTGTTCTTTCTTTATTGCCTATTGCTTTAATTTTTAAAAAAGCCAAAGACAATTATTCCAGTTTTTCTAGTGGCCTAGATGGAGGTTTTCCTTGGAGAGTTTTTACATATGTAACCATCTTTGCAGCGAATCCTCCCAGGGGGTTTCTCTAGGCCTGCTCTTGCATTCAGCACAAAGTTCTCAGCTGGGGCGGGGCGGGAATAAGTGTAGGAAAGGATACAGCCAGCTGGATCTTATTTCTCTTTCTTCTTTGTCAGCGCTCAGTGGAATTTTCCCAGAGCCAGCAGAGAGAGGGTGAGAGGGGAGGGAGGGGGAGCTATCCTTTTGTTCTCTTTCTTTGTTTCCCTGATTCACTCATCTTTTAATTGAAGGAATACTGGGTCTGTTGCTATATCAACCCTCTGCTCCCTGGTTTGGTCAGGCTGCTGTTGTGGGACTGAAAAGGACACATTTTATTTAACTTCCATTTTAGGAGGTGGTGCGTTTGTGTTGGGTCATGGTCTTGGCAGGCAGCCTCCCAGAGTTGCGCACAACAGGCTGTTATGCAATTCCTTTCTTTCTATCTGTCCACTTCCATAAAATACAAATGCAAGACTAAACTGCGTGATACCCATATAGACCTGTAATAATTTTTTTTTTTAAAAAATCATTGCAAGCCTTCGTGGACTTCTACTTCTTCAAAGCAAGGACCAAAAGTCCAAACATGGCAAAATATGTGGTTTGCCAGGAGATTTTTCTTGGGTGTCAGGCTCTTGGCAAGATGTTTTTCCCCAGGCAACGTATGTCTTAGGTGAGGCAGGAAGCAGCAAAGCTGTTGTAAAATTGCTGAAGATGCACTGGGTTTCCCACCCCAGTCCTTCAAACAAAGGGACATAGGTCATGCATACCCACTCACTTCACTTCCATAAAGGCTCTTTTAATCTACAATACATGACACCAGGGGCAGGACAGCCACTCTGGCTCAGTGTGGGATTTAAAAAAAATAAACAAACACAGAAAGCTGAGGGACAAAGTACAAGTGGTGAGCATGAGCTTCCCTTACAGGGGAGGGGGTTCGAGGTTCAAAATCCATGAAAGGTTCTTTTGAGTAGGACTGGGATAAGCTCCTGCCTCAAACAGGTTGCCAGTGACTGTTGAAATTACAGTTACATGTTGCTTAGTGATCTGGACACGTGCCAGTGGTTTGACATAAGATAGTACTGTATCTTCTTGTTACCAGTTTTTACAGATTATTTTGAGTCCGTGCTTGGCTCGGAACCAGTGTCCAATAATTAAATTCAAATAAAGTAAGGAAGCGCAAACACTGAACTGTTCAATTCTGATTTATTGCAGTCAAGCCAAATATCAGTCAGTGGTCTCACCCTGGATGGTGTGAGTGAGCCCTGAACATTTGTTTAACACCAGTTTTTATACATACAAACCAGTTCAAGGTTTCCCTCAATCTGCATTGGTGGGTCATTGTTCAGTTGCATCCAATCTCCTGTGCCATCAAGCTCTTGATGGTCCAAATCCTTGAGTCAATGTTCCATAGATTGGTGTTCTATTGTTCAACTGGGCCCAGTCTGGCAGAGACAGGGCAGAGACAGGGAATGTGGAACTCCAGACAATGGGCGTTTATACACGACCCCTAAGCTCTGCTGCAAATGGCTCCCAGCTCCGGAGCTTAAAAATGTTTCTCCCACCAGCTCCGGAGCTAACAGAAAATTAAGTGCGACCCCGCCCACCTAAGCGCGACCCAGCGCACCTTTCAAGTACCTGCTCTTGGAGAGTGAAAAATTTTGATGCAGAGAGTGCCGGGCTCTCCTCGCCTCTTTTTTTTTTGCCTCCCGCCCCTTTAAGAGGAACCAGGAAGTGACGGGGGTCGGAGAAACTTCCACCGGCACTCCAGAGATAAGAGTGCATTCTTTTCTCCCTTTTTCTCTCCCTCCCCTCACGCAGACAGAACAAGGAAGTGCGGAGGGGGTGGGAACGCAGGGAGAGCGACAAACCCTTAAGATCTCTGGTCCGAATTTAAGGGACCAGCGGATCTTAGGGGTCGTGTAAAAAGGCCCAATGAGACAATCTCCTGTCCCTCAGGCACAGTTTACCTTGGGGATAATCCCCTCATCCAGGTGTTCTGCCACTTCCTGGAGTCGTGTACTTCAAGTTAATTTACATTCTTAATGTATTCCAGTTCCTATAATTTATCTAGCTAGAATAAATGTTTTGGAGCCTGATTTTTCATGGTATCATTCTGTTTCCTCTTCCTTTCTTAGGGTATTTGTACACGACCCCTAAACTCCGCCGCAAATGGCTGCCAGCTCCAGAGCTTACAATTGTTTCCCCACCAGCTCCAGAGTTTGCAGGAAATTAAGTGCGACCACGCCCACCTAAGCGCGTCCCAGCGCACTTTTCATGTACCTGCTCTTGGAGGGTGAAAATCCCCAAATCCGGATGTAATCTGGTGAGTGCGGGCTCTCCTCGCTTCTTTGTTGTTGTTTTTTGCCTCTCGCCCCTTTAAGAGAAGGAATGCGGCTCCGGGCGGCTTGGACCGGCAGACTGGAGGTGAGCCTGCATTCTTTTGTCCCTTTTTTTCTCCCTCCCCTCACGCAGACAGGAGCAAGGAAGTGCGGAGGGGTGGGGACGCAGGAAGAGCAACGAACCCCCAAGATCTCTGGTCCGAATTTAAGTGGCCAGCGGATCTTAGGGGTCGTGTGAAAAGGCCCTAATGGAACAGTGTGCTTGTAAATCGAAGAAGAGCTCTGGTGAATCAAGCTAATTGCATCATCCTCTTTTTCAAACGTGTCAGGTCAGGTGTCTTTAGAAAATAGGACACAGTAGTGACTACTCTCTATTGGTGTTTACTCCTCAGCAATTGCTGTCCAAAGGTAGACTGCGCCAGAACCCGGAGTTTACATTTCTAACAAATACAAAATGTAAAAAGGTCTTACTGGTTCTGGCCATTAAGTTTAGAAATGTTCTTTTCCATGGGCAATATATTCCTTGGTGGGTGCTGAATACCGACCAGGGATATGGTTTTGGAGAGGTAAGCCATTGGGGTGGTTGGTGTGCACCTAACCCACAGCCATGGGGAACCCCACTTTCCCTCATTTCAATTCAGGTCTGGGCCTGGCTGCAGTTCTCTACAGGCTGGGAAGGAGGAACTCCTGGACAAGATTTAAGAATGGGAGGATTTAAAGACCCTGCTTTTAAGCCATTATGGATCTAAATTTTTAATTATCTTCTCTCTGTAAATGGTATGGGCAACCTAGCTTTCAGCAAATGGGGGTCAATTTCAGTTCTCAGAAGAAAGCACAAAAGTCTGATGACATCTAATGTTTTATTTCCTTTGCAGAAACAGATGCCAATGTGCACCCCACAAGACAAATTGATTGTGTGTTTACTAGGCAGTGACACTGAGGTCATTGTGAGGGGAGGAAGTGAGGGAAGGAAGTGAATTTGTCTTTTGATTAGGAGGTGGCTTCCAGCAACAAGCTGGCGCACAAAGAGTGAATCACTGGAACTAAAATTGCACCGCCTCACGTGGCTGCTTCTGCTGCAGAATGTGACGAAGCTCAGATGCCTGCTGACAACAGGAAGCAGATCCTGCTGTGGCAGTTTGTATGAAATCCCTTCCACCCTTGTTTTGCTTTGCTTCTGCTTTGAAAAAATATTTCTTTTGCCTTTCATTCCTTCTGACTTCCTGTGACACATGCATATATTTATTTTTCTTTAACACTAATTATATCCACAGGGTCATGCAAAGACATTTTTTCAGCCTGAGACAACATCAGGCAAGGCTTGGGAAAATCATCTTTTTGGTGTGTGCCCTTGCTGGCTGGGGGAATTCTGGGACCCATCGTTCAAAACAAGTGACCCTTTGAAACTCGATTAAAAACAAAGATTGTGTTCACTCACAGCGTACAAGTACTTGAACCTTATTTCAACAGGGGCAATGGGATACAGTGTCCCCCTTCCCCCCACAAATGCAGTAGCATAGTTTAAGAGGCCCAGACCACCGCATGTGGCACCCACAACCCAGTACAGTAACCCCCCGCCGATCGCGGGGGGTTGGGACCCACCCCACCCGCGATCCATGAAAATCGCCCCCCGCCACCCCCCGCGCGGCTCCAAGGCCCTCCGTAGTCGCCCGGAGCCACCAGATCCCCCCCCGCAGTGCAGGTACTGCGATCCCGCGATGTAGCGGGACCGCGGGATCTGAACCACGAAATGGCGGGGGGTTACTGTACTCCAAAAGTACTTTTTAAAAGGGCCAAAGAATTCAGAAGGAATGCCTTGGCAGAGAGAAGGGTTGCTGCTTGTTGTCTTCCAGCATCTGGCACCTCAGGCAGCTGGCTCCATCTGTCTCTGAAGACAGGGCTGGTTTTATAGAAACTGGCCATTCTTACAGGTGTATTGACTGAGAGCCTTTTCACAAGACCCCTAAGATCCGCTGGCCACTTACATTCAGACCAGAGATCTTAGGGGTTTGTCGCTGTTCCTGCGTTCCCACCCCCTCCGCACTCCTGGCTGCTGTCTGCGTGAGGGGAGGGAGAAAAAAAGGAAGAAAAGAATGCCGCTCACCTCCGTTCTGCCATCCCGGCAGTGCATTCAGATGCCTTAAAGGGGCGGGGGGCAAAAAAAGAACAAACAGAAGCAAGGAGAGCCGGGCAGTCACTACTGTTATATCCGCATCAGGAATTTTCACCTCCAGAGAGCAGGTACCTGAAAAGTGCACTGGGACGCGCTTAAGTGGGCGTGGTCGCACTTAATTATCTGTAAACTCCAGAGCTGGTGGGGAAACAATTTTAAGCTCCGGAGCTGGGAGCCATTTGCGGCGGAGTTTAGGGGGCGTGTACAAAGGGCTTGACTGACTGACTGTAGTGGAACGAACATATATTGTTGGGCTCAAACTCTCATCAAGCTGCTGCCAATATATTCCATTCAATCTGAAGGATTGGCTCCTGCTTTGTTCTACATTCAGTGTCCCTTCCAGGATTTCAGAAGACATGCAGGGATCAGCCTTCCTTTCCTCCAGTTTCTCTCTCCTCAGACAGAGACACAGACGGAGAGCATCTGCCTGCAAGTTCAGCCTGGAATATTCAGAAGCTCAGTTGGGCAATTCGCTCCGCGTATCTGATACAGCAATACCTTGATTTACAAGGATATATTGGTTTACAAGCATAATTTGCTCCGGAAACATGCTTGTAAACCAAAACACTCTTTTATCAAAGCAAATTTCCCCATAAGAAATAATGGAAACTTGGATGATTCATTCAGGGGTTCGATAGACCACATACTGTACACACAAAATAACAACACTCACAAAAGAAGTTGGCTAGAAGTCCACGCCCACCCTATGGTTTTGGTACCTGGCTGCAGAATCTGCTCTGCTTGCTCTGCTTGGGCCTAACAACTGAATTTTACTCTGTATTTTTGATGTAACAGCAATAAGTGCAATTTGTAGCCCTATACATGCTTGACCATCTGCCCCATGACTAGAAATTCTTTGGGGGAAAAACAAAGAATGTTGAAAACTAAATATAAAGAAAACTAAAACCCTAACCTGTACTCCCCTTTGAAAATATTCCTGGCTGGTGCAGGAAAGACCTCTATTCTTCTCTCTGCCCTCTGCTTTGGAGGCTGCCTGAGACAGAATATTCCAGACAATAACCCACATTCTAGCAGGGGAAGGGAGGGAAAGAGAGCCACATTGGCTCACTTGTGATCATGTGGAACTGCAGAAAAAATTATTGCTACTAATCTGCCATATATTGTGGAATTGTATACCACACGAGATACAGATTCCACACATCCTGGACATAACCTGTTTCAATTGTTACCCTCAGGGCGACGTTTTAGGGCATTGCACACTAGGACAACTAGATATAAAGATAGTTTCTTTCCAAGTGCTATCAAACTGTTGAATAATTAATTTTTACTTCTCTTCTTCCTTTTTAAATAATAGGTTATATTGTATTGTTGTACTGTGTTTTTGTTGTTGACTATATGATTCTTATATTTCCTTTTATATATGGAGAGCATATTCTACCCAAACAAATTCTGGGTGTGCCCAACCACACTTGGCCAATAAAAGTATTCTGATTCTGATTCTCATTTTGATGAGGAGTGGTTTAGGGAGCTGGGAATGTTTAGGATTAAAAAATAAGTCTGAGAGGGGATATGGTAGCTCTGTTTAAATATTTGAAAGGATGTCATATTGAAGAAGGGGCTGGCTTGTTTTCCATGGCTTCAGAGACTAGGACTCGGGGCAATGGCTTTAAACTACAGGAAAAGAGATTCCATTTGAACTTAGGAAGAACTTCTTCCTAAGGAAGAAAAATCTAACTGATTTTTATCCCACAAACCACTTTCGCATGATAGGCCCTATCCACAGCCTCATAAGCTTTTAGGATCATACCCTCAGGAGAACAACAAAAGAGTGTGCAGAATATAGACAGTGCCAGATCCCAGCTTATCCAAATTCTAGATAATTGTCTTGACTGACTGAATTGCAGAAATTTTAGTACCTGTCATCATCCTCGGCTTCACTCAATTTTGTTTATAACACTCTTACATTTTCTTCTAATTGTGAGCGTAGGGGATTGGGAGGGGCCTCTTTTCATCTCAATCCGGCCCTGTTCCCAGCCTATCATTGCCTTCTCTATAGTCATCCACTGCAGATAGAAGTTGCCCAGTAGCATTAAAGGATATGTTTATGACCTGAAAGGATAAAAATATCTATTACAGCCTAGACTAAAATTAGCTCAGACTGCTAGTGTCTTTAAATGTCACAGTATCTGTTTTAAGATTAATTCTCTGACCATGTCACTGAAGACTCTTGTCACTACTGGAAAATGTATGGATCAACAGTGCGCTATAAGACAACCCCATCTAGCTAGTCTGAAAATATGTTTTATGTTTGATGAAACATCACTGATTGGGAAATATGTACCACTGAAAGCACTCTGTAATATCCATCTAAATTAAATTTAATTCTTAGGGGGACAAGTACTTGGAAGTACGGATGCCAAATGTTCAGCGTCTATCAAAAGCCTAACATGTTCAATTTTAAAACTGGGGGGGGGGGTCAGAGGAATTCCACCTTCTGAATAAATAAAACCACACCCATGATTCCAAATGGCTGATTGTTAAATTAATTCTGGAATGAAAAATAGGCTGCAAATTAGATCAATGCATTAAATCAAATAAAAATAATTAATGAGGCAGGTGACTGAATTCATATTTCTCATTTAATGGGATAGAAATGCCATAGAGACTCCATTAAAACCCTGTCCAGGCCCAAAGCAGTCATCTGTCTTGGTACTGTCTTTTGAGCTTGACCTTTTTAAAAAAATGTTTAAAACATTGTTTTCCAGTGACATTTAGTGAGGATGGTGAAACTTTAATTCTCTCTCTAGTCTCTTTGATTTAAAAATACTTAAACAAATCTTCTAATGAACGCTTCATGCCTTTCCGAACTGACCATTAATTCACAAAATTTCTTGCTGTAATACATTTCTGCATCTTCCCAACATATTAACACCGTTATTGCTTTTCAAATTTTAAATAATGCAATAGTTGTTGGTTTCATTTCAGGTAAAATGTTTAAAGCCATTTAGATTATTTTAGGACAGGTGCAATCCCAATTTTAAGGCCAATTACAAGATACTGTAGTAGGGAAAGGAGTTTGTTCTTTCCCTGCTGTACCATCTTCCTAATATACAGTACTGTATATGTTTTCAGTTAGTGCCTGATTATTGCAGTATGTACACTTTTCTTATTATTTCACAACATGGTTCTTATTCTGTAATTCAGTTGTAAACCTATAACTCCCCTCTTTCAATTAAACAAATCTCTCACCCTGACTTCTGAAAATATGCAAAACCCCTTATCTGCACAAACTGGAGTTTTCAGATTGAAAGACGTCAAGTAACTTTTTAAGATCTGTGTCAGGCACTAAAATACATTTACTTTTTGTAGACCTAGGTGTTTAGATTTTGTGCAGCTCATTAGTGCGGGACTGCAACTTGACACAGCAGCTTTCTGTCAGTCTTGCTTCTCTCCCCAGTAAACATGCCTACTGCTGTGCAATACTGCAAATCCAGTTCGGTTGCAAAAGGCCAGGCTGGAATTTTCCACTGCCTCTCCCTCAGCAGCAGATCCACCCATGCCCGTGATGAACTCATCCTAAAAGGAATTAATAAAACATAAATCCAAGGTGAGTAGGCAAAGGCAGTGAGGCAGTATGAGAGATGCATGTGGCAGCTGCCAGAGGCTTTCGCAGTTATCAGCTTCCTGACACACCTTCCCTCCCTGCCTCTCCAGGAGAGCTACCTTCCCCACTGCCTTTGGTTTTTGTCTGTTTTCAAAGAAGCCGGCCCTCAAAGTGGGGAGTTGTTTTTTGGGGGCCCTTTTATTGCTCTGCACCTAGATTCCCTCTTTACCTGATGGGGGTGGATGAGAGAGTGACACACACACACACACACACACACACACACACACACACAGAGGGAGACCCCACTGCACAGCTTTCCCCAATGCCCAGGCCCAGGAATTCCCCACTTCCAGGCTTGGCTTCTTTGAAAATAAAAAAACACCTGCACCTGGCTTCCTCAGAGGACTTTCTCAGCTGCCAGCTTTCTCTTGTGCTTCTTTACTGGGCACCTTCCTCTCGACTAAGGCCCTTTGTACACAACCCCTAAACTCCGCCGCAAATGGCTCCCAGCTCCGGAGCTTAAAATTGTTTCCCCACCAGCTCCGGAGTTTACAGATAATTAAGTGCGACCACGCCCACCTAAGCGCATCCCAGCGCACTTTTCAGGTACCTGCTCTCTGGAGGTGAAAATTCCTGATGCGGATATAACGTAGTGATTGCCCGGCTCTCCTTGTTTCTGTTTGTTCTTTTTTTGCCCCCCGCCCCTTTAAGAGATCTGAATGCAGTGCCGGGACGGCAGAACGGAGGTGAGCGGCATTCTTTTCTTCCTTTTTTTCTCCCTCCCCTCACGCAGCCAGCAGCCAGGAGTGCGGAGGGGGTGGGAACGCAGAAACAGCGACAAACCCCTAAGATCTCTGGTCCGAATTTAAGTGGCCAGCGGATCTTAGGGGTCGTGTGAAAAGGCCCAAGTCCCTCAAATTCTGCCTTGCACACTTCTCCACCCCTTCCTCCCTGCTGCTGTTTTTCACTGCCTTTGTTTTTTGTGCCTCTCATTTTAAAAAAAGCTGAGCCTTAAGGTGGGGGGCTGTTTTTGCCCCCCCTTTTCTTCCATGGCACCTGGATCCCCTATCTGCTGGATGGGAGGGACACACACACACACACACAGAGAGAGAGACCCCGCTGCGCAGCCTTTCCCAGTGTACAGCCCAAGGAACTCTCCACCTCCAGGCTTGCTTTCCACACTTCCCACTCTTCCTGATGGGGGTGGGACACACACACACACACACACACACAGAGAGAGAGAGAGAGAGAGAGAGAGAGAGAGAGAGAGAGAGAGAGAGAGAGGAGGAGAGGAGGAGGAGGAGGAGGAGGCACTGTCTGAAAGGTGCAAGACTCGCCTTCAGGTTTAATTTCAGTGCTGGTTTTCTCCAGCAAAGAGATATGCACCTTCTTGTTCCTAGCATAAACAAAAGCCTGGCCCTACACTGAGTAATTAGAACACCCAGGTTTCTGGGGAAGTAGAAAGGAAAAGGAAGTGAAGAATGTGGTAACCCTTATTCACTAGCTGAAAATGAAAAATAAGGTGTGTGGTACTACTGTTCAAATATATACATGTGGCTTTGCAGTGCCCCCTAGTGGGATCAAAATATGAACAGCAACAAAAAGTATACAAAAACAAAAGAGAGAGAGAGAGAGAGAGAGAGAGAGAGTGTAAACATGGCATCTGAAAAACTATTGCATTTTAATGTGAGATTTGTGAATAAAATTCCCTTCCATGTCAACAAATAAGAAAAGACTGTGAAAAGGGGTTTATTGCTGCTAGCAGCAGCTTAGATATACTGCATAAAAGAGCCGAAATTCATTTTGTTGCAACAATATTTAGTAAAACATATACAGTACAAAATATCAACAACCTCAGATACGCAGATGATACTACTCTAATAGCAGAGAGTGAGGAAGAATTAAAGAACCTCTTAATGAGGGTGAAAGAGGAGAGTGAAAAAAATGGGCTGAAGCTCAACATCAAAAAAACTAAGATCATGGCCACTGGTCCCATCACCTCCTGGCAAATAGAAGGGGAAGAAATGGAGGCAATGACAGAGTTTATTTTCTTGGGCTCCATGATCACTGCAGATGGCGACTGCAGCAACGAAATAAAAAGACGCCTGCTTCTTGGGAGGAAAGCAATGGCAAACCTAGATAGCATCCTAAAGAGCAGAGACATCACTTTGCCAACTAAGGTCAGGATGGTTAAAGCTATGGTTTTTCCAGTAGTGATGTATGGAAGTGAGAGCTGGACTATAAAGAAGGCTGATCGCCGCAGAATTGATGCTTTTGAGCTGTGGTGCTAGAGGAGAGTCTTGAGAGTCCCCTGGACTGCAAGGAGATCAAACCTATCCATTCTGAAAGAAATCAACCCCGAATGCTCACTGGAAGGACAGATTTTGAAGCTGAGGCTCCAGTACTTTGGCCACCTCATGAGAAGAGAGGACTCCCTGGAAAAGGCCTTGATGCTGGGAAAAATCGAAGGCAAAAGGAAAAGAGGACGACAGAGAATGAGATGGTTGGACGGTGTCATCGATGCAACCAAAATGAATTTGACAAAACTCCGGGAGGCAGTGGAGGATAGGAAGGCCTGGCGAGCTCTGGTCCATGGGGTCACGAAGAGTCGGACACGACTGAACGACTGAACAACAACATACAGTACAAAAACTCACCAAGACCAACATACAGTACTCAACATACCCGTGGCATGTTGACCATACTGCAATCAAGCCTCTACTTATGACCTTGACCTGAGTTCAATCCCAATAGATTCAGGTAACTGGCTCAAGGCTGACTCAGCCTTCCATCCTTCTGAGGCAGAGAAAATGAGTACCAGCTTGTGGGGGCTGGAGGGGCAGTGTTCTTTGCATAATTATGTTGCAAATCACATAGCAGCCTCGCTGGCAGATGAGCAGTATAAAAATCCAATAAATAAATAAATAAACAGTGCTCTAGCACTGTGGGTAGTCTATAAGTAAAAATCATAACACACAGGTACTAAATTATGACCTTGTTTCCCATCAAATTCTGCTTCTTGTTCTTCATCACCCAATGTTTGTTTCTTAAGCTAAAACAAATCAAAAACAGATAAGTAAGTAGCCCTTGTAATTCTGTGGTTCTGCTTACAGGATGAATTCCTTGGACTATGTTTGACCTACCTTACAGCATCTTAATAATGGGATAAACATTAATAGTGCGCACGTTAGATCCACAAGCCATTTTCACAGGATGCTAAACTTTTACATACTTAGGATTGCCCCCTTTCTCTTTGCCAGAGCCACAAGCTTTGTTCTGATTCTTCAACTAACCATGATAAATAAATGATTCATAGGAACAAGCTAAATTAATATAGTTGAAGATGAAGGCTTGTGTTCTTGGTGTCAGGCCCCTACCAGAACCCATTCCGGACACTGAGGGGTTAATGGCTGAGGAACTCCCAGATGAACCATCAGTTCCTCCAGCAGCTGTGAAGGAAAGTGATTCAGTGTCTTCAGGGGATTCTACACCCTCTTATGGCGTTTATACATGACCCCTAAGCTCCGCTGCAAATGGCTGCAAGCTCCGGAGCTTAAAAATGTTTCCCCACCAGCTCCGGAGTTTGCAGACAATTAAGTGCGACCCCGCCCACTTTAGCGTGACCCAGCACACTTTTCTTGTACCTTCTCTTTGGAGGTGAAAAATCTTTGATGCGGTGCAACGATAGTGAGTGCAGGGCTCTCCTCGCTTCTGTTTGCTGCTTTTTGGCTCCCACCCCTTTAAGAGCTACTTTTACAGAGACGAGGGGGTTGGACTTGATGGCCTTACAGAGACGAGATGCAGAACGGAGGTGAGCAGCATGCTTTTCTTTCTCTTTTTCTCCCTCCTTCATGCAGCCAGCAACCAGGAAGTGCGGAGGGGGGTGGGGACAGAGGAAGAGCGAGGAACCCCTAAGATCTCTGGTCCGAATTTAAGTGGCCAGCGGATCTTAGGGGTCGTGTAAAAAGGCCCTTAGAGAGCTGCTGGCCACAGGCAGAAAAGACTTATTACCAAGAGGAATAGGGATAAGCTGTATTTGAGTAGAAGGCATTTACGCTCACAAAGTCCTGAGTATTGACAGAATGGGTCTTCAGGGAAGTGGGAGTTGCTCTCTGGAGACATAAAACAAGCACCCAGAGTTAGGGCAATTTTGTTGGAGCAACAAGTCAGCTCGACCTACTTCTGCCTTCCTGCTGTGATTCCTGATCTCTTTTGGATCCTTGTTCCTGACTGGCAACCCTGGACTACGTTACTCTGTGAACCTGGCGGAAGCATTTCGGCTTCTGACCTCTGGACCGTTTATCTTGGACTCTGTTTTGTCTTCTGGCTCAATGTGACTCTAGCTGTGTGTATTTCTGGACTCTGCTTAACTCCTGCCTTGCTATATTGTTGTCTTGACTCTGAGCTTGCAGTAAAAACTTTGAACTTACCTGTGTGTGGGTCTATGGGTTGTGATAATTGGCCAGATATCCCAGTTCCCACTCTCACTCAATTATGATTAACTAGTATGCTTTTTTCCTATGGTGACAAAGCTGCTTGGAAGAGTAGTGAAACGTTTCAATCTCTCAAGAAAAGAAGTCCAGTTGTCATGACTCAACTTCCAGCTCATCTCACCTGTATGACTGAGAATCTTCACAGACAAGAGCTGCTTAGCTGTTGAAGAGAGAACACTTTGGATATCTCTCATTAATAACGTTGCCATAATTTGGAAGCTAACAATAACAAATTGGTCAAATCCATTATCTTTATTCCAGTGAACAATGCAAATAAGTGCACAAGTATACAAAAATTTTGGGGGGGGGAAAAAGATTAGTAAAAGATTGACCACATAGTGTTACTTTGGAATAGAATAAAGAAAAGGCACTTTTCCAACCAAACAATTTCCTATAAAGTTCTTCCAATTCAGGGTTGTGAGGCAGAAAGAGAAAAAGGGTTAGCCATGAAGATGACAACCTAAGAGATCCAAAAGACAACCATCTCTTAGACAATTAATGTAGAGACTTTTAAAAAAGCTTGTAAACACTGAAGCATAGTAAACATATACCAGTTCTCTATTAAGCCATTTTGAAGAAAGTTAATCTGAATGCATAAGAAAGGGGAGAAAGACTACCTTTCTCTTCCTCTATTGCAGTTTTCTAAGTTGTTCCCAACATAGAGAATGTCATTCTAAAGAGCAGACGACTAACATCTACAGACTTGGCACCTCATGGAGGGACCCTTCAGGGATCCCACTTGTTTGGTGAAGCTCTGTAGGTAGAGATTTCTGACTTCACACACATGGATAACACCAATGGAAAATACTAGCCTTCAGCCCTCCTCCTGCTTCCAGAATATTCCTTGTTAAACTATGCAAATACCTGAATACAGATTAAGAAATCCTTCTTTGCCCTTTTCCAGAAAAAATTTTTTTTTCTTCAAAGTCACATTTTAGCAAAATTCCCTTCACCCACCTCCCTTGTTAAACTGTTTCCCCTCAAGAACTGTTTTTATAGCCAGCAAGAATTACTACACCCCAATCCAACCTGCAGCCCCTTTTATATATTACTCTTCTAAATCACTAAATTCTCAAACTGTGTGAATATAATATATGTGAAATAAAGACATTTTTTTAAAAAAAATCAAATGACTAGTCTGGAGAGAATGATTTAAGGAACGAACTGCATGGTGGCAAAGCAAAACAATGGTTGAGGACCAGGAATGGTTTAAAGTTCACCGATCCCCCTTTCAAGTTGGCCAGTGCAAGATTCCATCCTAGCTGCTCTGTTTGGTGCTGTTCCACTGAAAACTATCTCTAGGTGAGGCAGAAGTGAAGGAATTTGGAAATGGAAGAGGAGGAGCTTCTACTGGAATGTGGATACCAAAAAACAAAACAAAACCATAAGATGTCAAAGTGCTAGTTATGTACCAATGCCATCTCCACTGCATGCTGGGAATGGTAACAAGGTAGTAGAGAAGGAAGAGACTCATAAAGTAGAAAATAAGGCACTTTAGTGTTGCCCAAATCTGATCCCCATTTGGGACAAGATACCAACTACATAAAGTAAAAGAGAATCAACCTGGCATCTTTGAGATGACTGGAGGCAGGAAGGACAAATGGTGTTTTACTCTGAAAGAGAGGAAATCAACATGCTGACGAATCAACTCCCCACCCCAAGCCAATGTTAGCCAGTCCCATAAAAGGAATCAGCCTTGTTCTAAATTCTCGGCAGCTTGCACAGTGGAATAGGAAGTGGGAACATTTGATAGCTGGTGGCCAAAGAAAGAGGTTGTTCGGCGTGGTTTCACCCTCTTTATCTTTTTTCCTGGAATGGGGAAAGCAGGGAGTAGAAAAGACAAGTCAAAACAATCCTAAGCAACAACAATTTTGGCACAAGCATTAATGCAACTCCTTCCAAAGAGAGAGAGAGAGAGAGAGAGAGAGAGAGAGAGAGAGAGAGAGAGAGAGAGAGAGAGAGAAATGCGCTACCAGATCTCTCTCATCCAACAACCTGTTTCTCATAACCTGGGTTGAGGTGCAGCCACTGTCTCCTGTTTTCCTTGTCATCAACAGCCGAGGTAGACTGTTCTTGTACAGGGAGGCTACAGCTTGCTGCCATTTGGTTAGGGTTGCTAGGAGTCACTGGGAGGGTTGTTGGCAAGTCTACAAGTCCCAAGTCTGAGTCTTTGGCTCCAAGCCCTGAGCCAGAGTGCAAAGCCTCAAGTCCAAGTACCATGTCATCCCCTCCAGCACCGGGCATGTGTGTTTGTGTGCATGCACAAAGAGTGTAGGCCTGGAAGGGAAGCCAGGTGGGCACACATGCAGAGGCAGTGGGACAACTTCCCTTCCTGCTGCTGGCTCCTGCCCTTGTGCATGTGCCACCCTGCCTGCTAGGTGGAGGAAGCAGCCAGCTCCTTGAAGGGAAGCCAGGCATGCTGCCTCTGAGGATGACAACAACAGGAGCAGGTAAGGAGACCCACCTCTAATAAGGACTCAAAATGTGAACTAGAAAAATGGGTCCGGTTTTGGTCCAAGTCTTCCCCAAAAATACCCAAGCTGAGCCCGAGTCAAGTTGCTGGTGTGACTTAAGTCGGACTGGACAGCAAGTTGCAAATTGTGAGCCCCATCCCTGTTCACTAGGTCCTTGTGCAGTCTGTTGGGTGAAAAGAGGTGCTACAGTGAAGCCAGAAAGACAATCTCTGCTATCACCCATCAGCTATCCAAGATAGCATGGCTGCCTTTTAAGTTAGCATCCACATTAAGCACTCAGGGGCTGCTGGGTTTGCCCATAAGTCCATGAGCCAGAGATTCCGCCCCCCCCCCACAAACCAATAAATAAACAGATTTTCCTAAGAAGAGATGGTTTTACTTAATTGGCTAAAACAGTGGTTCTCAACCTGTGGGTCCCCAGATGTTCCTGGACTGCAACTCCCAGAAATCCTAGCCAGCTCAGCTAGTGGTGAAGTCTTCTGGGAGTTGCAGTCCAGGAACATCTGGGGACCCACAGGTTGAGAACCACTGGGCTAAAAGATGAATCTGCCCCAGAATCATAAGAACATAAGAAGAGCCATGCTGGATCAGGCCAAAGGCCCATCTAGTCCAGCTTCCTGTATCTCACAGTGGCCCTACCAGATGCATCTGGGAGTGCACGAGACTAGATATCTGTCTCCTGATGCCACTCCCCTGCATCTGGCCCTTGAAGTACCCCCGTTTTAAGCCTGGAGATGACACATCTCCATCATGGTCTGTCACCTGTGATGGACTTTTCCTCCAGGAATCTGTCCAACCCCCTTTTGAAGGCATCCAGGCCAGATGCCATCACCACATCCTGTAGCAGGGAGTTCCACAGACTAACAATGCGCCGGGTGAAAAAAAATATTTTGTCTGTTCTTACTCTCCCAGCCCTCAATTTGCAGGCAGGACCAAAAGGTCTCAAACACTTGGCATGCTGGGCTTAATCAGCATCCCTACCCCATACGTTATGCTATTTGAGTGTTGGTGATTTCATAAGGGAGAACAACCTTGATCTTTTCCTCCCCAAAGCCATCTGCACAATTTACCATCTTCCACGTAGTCTATGGTGGAAAGACGCTGGATGCGGCTACATAGCACACTCTCTTGCCGCTGTAGTTTGGGATGTTGCCGGTGACACGGGGGTTCAGAAGTGGGAGTGGGTCTGGCAGCAACGTCCCGATTCATTTCCTCAGCAATTGTGTTCAGCTCAATGCAATACTCGATCAGACTGCTCATGAGTTCAGCCTGGAAAGGAGGGAGGAGCAGCTCAATAAATGTTTTTCATTTTACAAACAAATTCTCCAATTAGATGTCTGTCAACACAGGCCATGTAGTCCAACGTATTTGGAAGGCTAGAAGGCAGATGGGATTGTCCTAACTTTCTCCTGATGCGCCCTTTGCCAGTGTCAAAAACATTTAACTCCAATATGCCAGTAAAAAGCTTGGTCCTTACTTACAAAACTGGGAGACAGCTCCATGAAACTTATCCAAAAATGCCAACAACATTGGTCTTAGTGACACAGCAATTAGAATGTTAAATGTTTAAAGGAAACAAATGCCAGGAACAAATGAAAAGAAAATGAGCAAAATCAAAAGGATTTTTGAAGGTAGAGCAGTGGTTCTCAACCTTCCTTATGCCACAACCCTTTAATACAGTTCCTCATGTTGTGGTGACCCCCTTGCCCTGCTTGGAGAAGGCTACAAGCCCCCTTTGGCAGGCCACTGCCACAGGTGCCATAGAGAGAACGTCCCTCCACAGGCACCCTCAGCCAACTGCAACCTCTGGTGCCACTGACTGACATCCCCTCCAACCTATCAAGCTGTAACTCACTCTTTCCCCCCTTCCTCCTCCTCCTCCTCCTCCTAGAGACCCTTTTTGTTCACTGGCTCACGGCGACCCCTGGGAAATGTCTGTCCAACCCCCCAAAGGGGTCCTGACCCCCAGGTTGAGAACCACTGAGCTAGAGCCAACAAACTAACACCTGAAAGTAACAGCTCACATGAATTCTTTACATCAGAAACCACTGAAGCATTGAAAGTGATAAAATCAGGGAAAGTGGCTTGGAGTCTATCCTGAGTTGTTAAAGCACTTTGGAACACATACCCTGTTTCCCCGAAAATAAGACATCCCCTGAAAATAAGACCTACTTACAGTTTTGCCCCACACTGAAATATAAGGCATCCCCTGAAAATAAGGCCTCCCCATAATAAGATAACAATAAATGTTTACCGTATTTTTCTTCATGGAAAAATAAGACATCCCCTGAAAATAAGACCTAGTGCATCTTTGGGAGCAAAAATTAACATAAGACACTGTCTTATTTTGGGGGAAACATGGTACCATACTGTGGCTCATACAATTTTACAATGGCATCCAACAAACAGAACTGCCAACAATTTTTAAAAGAAGAAAAAAAATGTTGCCATTTAAAAACCTAATAAAGAAGGGAAATCTGTGAAGGACTTCAGACCTATAGCGCTTTTAAGCATCTCTTACAAACTGCTGGAGGGACTTAGCTTAAACAGAATTAAACCTCTGGTTGAGGAACAAATACCAATAGAACAGGCTGGATTTAGATCACAAGGGCACTCTTGTCACCAGGTACTATCACTAACCTCCCACGAAGAAAACAGATTTCAGAAGAGAGAGAGAAATCTGTTACTGCGTTTGTTAACTTATGATAAGGTGTGGAGAAAAAGGGTGACCTTAAAATTTCTATGTATTGTGCCGTTAAGAAAGCAGCTATCGCACTCAACAAAATGCTATAGAACTACTACAGCGCTACCCTGGGTTACGAAATTAATTCATTCCCTGGGACACTTGGTAAACTGCAAATATTTGTAACCTAGATGTTTATGGGGTGCAATGCACCCTGGGAATGGAAGCCTTACAAAAAAACATTCATAACCTGGGGTCTTCCACAGAAAAAAATTGTAACCTGGGTTTAGGCAGAATTTTTGTTCAGGCAGACTTCCTTTCGTAACCTGAAAATTAAGATCAGAGGAACAGCCTTGCTGGAACAGGCCACAGCTCATCCAGTCCAGCATTCTGTCTCACACCGTGGCTCACCATTTGCTTCAGGGTATTCCAAAGCAGATGTCTTCACCTGCTTATGATTCCTCACAAGTGGCATTGATATCATGCCTATCTCTCAAACCCAGAGGTTGTCCTTAGGCATCCATCATGATAGCCACTGATACCCATGTTCTCCATGAACTTGTCTAATCCTTTCTTAAAGCTGTCAAGGCTGACAGCTGTCACCACTTCTTCTGGCAGGGAGTTCCACAGACCAGTAGGTGAAGAAGTACTTTCTCTTATTTCTTTTGAGATCTAGCACGCAAAAGGTTCATGGAGAATGATAGGGAAAAAGTTCTTCCTTATCTACTTTGTCCACACTGTGTATGATTTTATAAACTTCAATCAGATCACCTCTTAGGCACCGTCGTTCAAGAGTGAAGAGGCCCAGCCGTTGCAGCCTCAGATGGTAAGGAAGGTGTTCCAGTCCCCAAATCATTCTGGTTGCCCTCCTCTGCAATTTTCCCATTTCCATCATATTCTTCTGGGGGTATGGTGACCAGAACTGTACACAATACTTCAAATGGGGCCTCACCATAGATTTATAAAGAGGCAAAATGACACTTTCTGACTTGTTTTCTATACCCTTCCTAATGATCCCTACCATTGAGTTTGCTTGCTTTCTTTTTTCTTATGTAACCTGAGGTGTCCGTAACTCAGGGTACCACGGTATATCTAAGTACATTTAGATCAGGCTTGTCCAAACTTCGGCCCTCCTGATGTTTTGGACCACAATTCCCAGAATTCTAAGCTTAGATTGCCAGTGACAAAGGACTGTGGGAGTTGTGGTCCAAAACATCTGGAGGGCCAAAGTTTGGACATGCCTGATCTAGATGGTCAAACCAGCTGGAAGTATAGGTTAAATGATGGCCTGCTGTACATCTGACTTACCAAGTAGTGCTGCAAAAAGAGTTTATATACACTGACGATAACATGCTGATCAAACAATCTGAAGGGGCCTACTATACGCCTTAAGCAAGGTGTTACCCTGTATTTGGAAGTCGCGTCACTCAGAATCTGTACTCTTGGGGCCTGGCAAGGCAGGGAAAAGGGTAAAGCCAACATGGCAGGAGTGGACAACATCCTTTTCTGCCAAAGGCCACCTCACAGATTCCATACCAGCAATAGAAAGGGAATAAGCAAGCTACAGGTGGGGACGGAGAAGGCAGGGCCAGCCTTTCAGTCCTTCCTTCTCTGCCACCTTCTTGTTTCCCTCCCAAACTCTGCCACTCCTCCCTTTCCTCCTCTTCTTTTCCCCCCGACATCTCTTCTTTATTTCTCTTCTCATCCCGTTCCCATCACCTGTTTGCTCTCTCCCCACCTTCTTCTCAACCTAGCGAGCTGCTGAGCAACAGGTAGGATGGCTACCTGTTGAGTCCTTTGGCAAACAGCCTTCTGAAAATTAGAATAAAGCCTGCTAGCGCAACCCCACGTGTGTGTCAGGAAGTACCCACCCACCTGCTTGGAGTAGATTTTGAGCAGCTTGTTAACCGGTGTGCCTTCATTCTCCCCATCAAATTCCAGCCACAGGATGTGCTCCTCCTCACTTGGAAATGTGTGATCCCATGACAGTTCCTGGAAATGAAGGCCTAGCAGAACATGCTGGGGTGGAGCGGGGGACATGGGTGGAGGGAAGATTAAAAAAAAAAAAAAAGAGAGAGAGAGAGAGATGAGAGAGCAGCAAAGAGCAACATTTGTCCATCAGTCCTACTTGAAACAATCTTCAAGACACTTGGGCTTTCCTTGTTCAAACTGGAAAGCTTCCCCATCCCCTGTTTCTCTTTATATTCAGCAATCCATATAATAATCTGTACACCCCACCCTACCATTTACTGTGCCATGAAGCGGAGAGTGGGAGGGAACCACAGAGTATTATCTCCATAAGAACTTGTGCTAGTAAACCAAACTTCATGGGGCAAGAGGTTTAGAATCAGTACCCATGACAACCTCGAGCGGGTGCCGAGGAGAGCGACCAGGATGGTTGAGGATCTGGAGGAAATGTCTCATGAGGAACGGCTTAGGGAACTGGGAATGTTTAGCCTTTCAAAAAGAAGACTGAGAGGGGATATGATAGCTATGTTTAAATATTTGAAAGGATGTCATATTGAAGAGGGAACAGGTTTGTTTTCCATGGCTTCAGAGACTAGGACTCGGGGCAGTGGTTTCAAACTACAGGAAAAGAGATTCCATTTGAACATTAGGAAGAACTTCATGACAGTTAGAGCTGTTCGGCAGTGGAATATGCTGCCACGGAGGGTGGTGGAGTCTCCTTCTTTGGTGGTTTTTAAGCAGAGGCTGGATGACCATCTGTCGGAAATATTGTGAAGGGGTTCCTGCATGGCAGGGGGTTGGACTAGATGACCCTTGAGGTCTCTTCCAACTCTATTATTCTATGATTCTATGATCTCCAAAGTTAAATTCAAAATAGGCAATATCTCTAGATAAGACTAAAAAATCATTACACTTATTTTGTTTGGACCACACAGCCCTGCTTTATTTCTCCAAATTTGGTTGCCCCTGGTATGTAGATGTCTACTAATCCTATGAACCACCTCACTCAAGGACTGAGATAATGGAAAGCATTGAGCCTGTCTGTATATCTAAAACCAGTAAGTATACAAACACTGTATTTAAAAAGAATCAAGAAGATAGCATACTAAAAATGCTAAAAGAAAACCAAGACCAAAAACAAACTGAAAGCAATTGAAAGGCACAGCTCCCCCTTTAAAAAATGCTGCCAGGCAGCCCATCCCTATAGGGAAGGTGGTCCCTTCATTTGTACAGCCTGAAGAAAAAGGCCTTTTGTCTGCTTGCAGAAGGACAGCCAAGATGGGGCCAGGATATTTTGAGAGACTCTAGACCAGTGGTTCTCAACCTGTGGGTCCCCAGATGTTCCTGGACTGCAACTCCCAGAAGCCTCCACCACTCGCTGTGCTGGAAGGGGTTTCTGGGAGTTGCAGACCAGGAACATCTGGGGACCCACAGGTTGAGAAGCACTGTTCTAGACCAGGGGTGGCGAACAAGTTCGACCAAAAGAGCCAAAATTTTAAACTGTGAGAGTCAGAGAGCCACAAATGTTAAAATGCCAAAAAAAAAACCATACAAACACGCGCACCCCGCGCTCCCCCGCCTTTTTTCCAGCTCCTTGCAACCTGACAGCTGCTGGCTGGCGGGGGGGGGGGGGGAGAGAACAAGAGCTGGCAGGTCTCTCTCTCTCCCCCCCCCGCCCCCCACTCACACCCAAGTCTCCATTGCCTTGCAACCGGACTTACTCTCTTCCTGCTTTCGATCAAACCCGCTCCTCCTCTGGTTGCTCACTCCGGCCACCCATCCCCCAGCATGATGTCCGAGGCAGCCGCCCATTTCCGCCACCCCCAACACCCCCGGTGTCTTGGAAGGGAAGCGTTAATGCCAATTAAAAAGGACCCTGCCCCTCCCACTCGAGAGAGAGAGAGAGAGAGAGAGAGAGAGAGAGAGAGGAGAGAGAGAGAGAGAGAGAGAGAGAGAGAGAGAGAGAGAGAGAGAGAGAGAGAGAGAGAGAGAGAGAGAGAGAGAGAGAGAGGGAGACACACACAGAGAGAGAGAGAGAGAGAGAGAGACCTCACCTATGCTCCTCCTCAGCCCTCCTCCTCCTCCTTTGCACAAACTCGCGGCGGGATCACTCTGCGCGCCACACGCGCAGCCGGCACCATCCGCCCTCCCGCCAAGAAGCCACCTTTCCCGCCGCCGCCGCTGCAACCACCACCACCACCCCGAACCCGCTGCGCGCGCCAAACTTCGGCTCCTTCCGTCCTTAGGAGGGAGGGAAGCAGCCAAAGGGGCTTTTAAAAATAAAAAGGGAGAGAGATTTTAAAAGAGAGAGAGAGAGAGAGAGATACATACACACCTCGCCTATGCTCCTCCTCAGCCCTCCTCCTCCTCCTTTGCTCCGATCACAGAGGCCAGCTGGTAGGCGGCCTGTCAAAAAGAGACTGGCCAGAGCGCGGCAAGGCGCAAGCCTCGCCGCTGCTGCTGCCGGTCACGAGCGGTCCGCCGCCGGCGCCGCTGCTGGCCTCACTGGGCAAGGCCCCGATCCTCGGCTGGGGAGGAAGGCGGGGCCTCCAGAAAGAAGCCGCCGCTGCCGCCGCCTCCTCCTCCCAGGCCGCTCCCCCGCTGAAGCCGCTCCCCCTGCCCAAGCCCTTATCAGGGCTCCGATCACCGAGGCCAGCTGGTAGGCGGCCTGTCAAAAAGAGACGGGCCAGAGCGCAGCAAGGCCAGCGCCCCCCCCCCCCGCCGCAGGACCCTCAGGTGCAGGGGGTGGGGGGTGGTCTCAGCCAGGGCTCGATCTACTCCTCCCCCCCCCCCGCTTGTTGGGAAACGCAAAGAGCCGCATTTATTTTGGCTGGGAGCCGCATGCGGCTCGCGAGCCGCGTGTTCGCCACCCCTGCTCTAGACAGAGAAAGACTGGGCTAGGGGAAGACTGGATCTTCCTAAACAGCTGATCAGATGCGGAGTGACAGCAAATCCATCAGAATTCCCTTCCCTTCAGAACTGATAGCTGTTCATATAAATGGAGACGTAGTTCATGAGAGATTAAATCAGCCTTGCTTTAGGGGACCTGTAAGGGGGAGTCAGGCAATCACCCTAACCAAGTTACCTTCTCCTTGCTGTCGATGACATAGACACCCTCCAGACTAATGGCAACAGTCACAGCTTTGCGCCCACTCCGATGCAGCAAACCCTGGGCTGGCTTGTCTATTTCCCCGGAGAAAAAGGCACAGCTGGAGGAAATGGAGAAAAAGAAGTCATGCACAAAGAGCCACCAGCAAGTCTACAAAACCACCAAATCCATTCATTCATTCCTTTGCTCCTTCTGCATCCCACTGATGGCTAGAATCCTCTTGGCCTTTGCATAGTTTGTGTAACTTGCCATGGCAGATTGCCAAAATCCCATAGTTTGTGTCAGCTACATGTCTGGTCATGTGATTGTACCACTTAAATGGGCCCTAGCACCTCTATAAATAGCAATAAGAACCAGTTACTTACCTGTAAAGGTGGTTCTTTGAGTGGACCTTCGTGAAGCCACACATATGGGTTGCCCAAGCGCCCCTGCGCCAAAGGTCGGACTTCCCTAGCAATAGGAAAGTTCGTTAGTCTCCTCCCCCCTGGCACCGCATATGTGCGGTAGCCGTCCCGCCCAAACACCTCAGTTCCTCTTGTCCGCCAAGATGATGGGTAAGCACCAGTCAGGGCGTGACGGCCCGAGGGGAGGCGGGCGGGTGCTGTGTGGCTTCACGAAGGTCCACTCGAAGAACCACCCTTACAGGTAAGTAACTGGTTCTTCTCCTTCGTGGCCTTTGTGAAGCCATACAGATGGGTGATTGCAAGCAGGACTCACTGGCTGGAGGGTAGTCACGCCGTCACGAAGGAAAGGACTGCCCTCCTGAAGGACGACCTCATACGGGCATCCATCCTATAGTGCTTCACGAAGGTGGTAGGTCTCGACCAGGTGGCTGCATGAGAGATGTCTTCAATAGGGACACCTTTGAGGAATGCAGCAGAAGAGTCCATGGGCCTGGTGGAGTGGGCTCGGATACCAGAAGGTAACGGCCTCTTAGCCAAGGAATATGCCAGTTCAATGGTGGCTACGATCCAGCATGAAAATCACTGTGCAGATACTGCCGAACCTTGAGAACCGATATCGTAGCATACAAACAAGTCTCTGTGTTTTGCGGAGAGGAGCTGTCCTGGACATGTAAAATGCCAGGGCCCGTTTCACATCTAAAGAGTGCAGGTCTCTCTCCAAGGGGTTGGGGGAAAATAATAATAATAATAATAATAATAATAATAATAATAATAATAATAATAATAATAATAATAATAATAATAATAATAATAATAATAATTTATTGTCATTGTGTGTATATACACAGTATACACATACAACGAAATTCATATAGTGGGTAACACTATAGGTTGTGAGATATGGAAGGATGAAACAACCTTGGGTAAAAAGGAAAAATCCGGATAGGCCATCGAATTGTCTTTATAAAGTTGTAAGTAAGGTGGGTCACAACGTAGGGCGCATAATTCGCTGGCTCTACATGCCGAAACAATGGCCAGGAGAAAGGCCGTCTTGAAGGTTAACATACGGAGATCTCTAGTGGCCATGGGCTCAAATGGAGGGCATTGCAGTTGCTGCAATACTAAGGTCAAAGACCACTGAGGAGGTTTTGGCCTGTGGTCTGGGAAGGTGTTTTTGAGACCCTTAAGAAAAAGCTTTAACCTTGGATGACGGAAGTAGGTGGAGGCCGGAGAGAGGATTGGTTGACAGGCTACGATGGCCGAGAGGTGAACCCATAGGGAAGCCAGAGAGAGACCAGATTTCTTTAAGTGGAGGAGATATTGGAGGACGAAGGTGAGTGGGGGCTCAATTGGATCCTATGCCTTGGCAGCGGCATAGGATAGGAATCGCCTCCATTTATAAGAGTAAAGCAGTGCCGTGGAAGGTTTTCTGCATGCGGCGAAAACCTGATCAATCAGATCCTTATCCTCCAAGCTGTCATCTGTAGGCGAGGCAGGTCCGGGTGTAGCACTTGTCCATTGTTGCGGGACAGGAGATCCGTTGTGAGGGGTAGTCGGAAGTAGTCCGAGGCCTGATTGAGCAGGGAGGTAAACCAGGGATGCCTGGGCCACCATGGAGCTATGAGGATTAGGTCCGGTCATTCCTGTAGGACCTTCGTCACTACCTTGTGCAATAGTGGAATCAGGGGGAAGGCATAAAATAGCCGACCCGTCCACGGTAGAAATAGGGCATCGCCCTGAGAGTTCTTGCCCAGACCAGCTCTTGAATAGTAGAGAAGGCACTTCGCATTCTGCTAGGTGGCAAAGAGATCCAGAGAAGGCTGGCCCCACTTTAGGCAAATCTTGGTATAAATCCGATGATTCAGTTCCCATTCGTGGGATGTATTGTGCTTTCTGCTCAAGGTGTCGGTGTCGATGTTTTCGGACATCTGTCATGCAGCCACCTGGTCGAGACTTACCACCTTCGTGAAGCACTATAGGATGGATGCCCGTATGAGGTCGTCCTTCAGGAGGGCGGTCCTTTCCTTCGTGACGGCGTGACTACCCTCCAGCCAGTGAGTCCTGCTTGCAATCACCCATCTGTATGGCTTCACAAAGGCCACGAAGGAGAAGAACCAGTTACTTACCTATAAGGGTGGTTCTTCGAGTGGACCTTCGTGAAGCCACACAGCACCCGCCCGCCTCCCCTCGGGCCGTCACACCCTGACTGGTGCTTACCCATCATCTTGGCAGCCAAGAGGAACTGAGGTGTTTGGGTGGGAAGGCTACCGCACATGTGCGGTGCCAGTGGGGAGGAGACTAACGAACTTTCCTATTGCTAGGGAAGTCCGACCTCTAGCGCAGGGGCGCTTGGGAAACCCATCTGTGTGGCTTCACAAAGGCCAAGAAGGAGAAGTTAAGTTACCTGTATCTGAAATTTCATAGGATTTTGTTTGATATCTTGAAGCAGCACACAGAAACAGGACTAGTTCCTTCTTGGGACTACAATGCTCAGAATCCCCCTCTTGCCAAGGTTATTCTGAGATGTGTAATTAATCCCCAGGCCCGATCATGTTTCTGCACTAATTGCTGCTTCCACTCCAAGCCCCAGACTAGCTTTGTCTTAAGGTCATGTTAACGCCATTCTATACCTACCCATAATAAGGCAACTCATGGCATTTCTGCAGGTAAGTGTGATACAGCTTGCACAAGGCAGCGTGTTCCTCACCAGCCCCATCATCTTCCTCCTTGGATATTGTCTGATAGGCATGCAGCAGTCCTTGCTCATCAGCAGGAGGCTGGGTGGCCCCACGTTTCCACAGGCCTGCGAGAAATCCATGTCCTCTTCGGCAAAGGTGGGAGGGTAGGAAGGTGTCCAGCCTTTCTCTGGAATGGGGACAGAACCACTCAGGACAGGAACCAGAGAGCAACAAGGCAGACTCCTTTCTGTCCCAACCCTTGTAAAGAATCTCAGTTTTAAGTGGTTCCTATTCACAATCAATTTCTGATCCCTCTAATTTGAATTATCCATTCCATCTCCATTAGCAGCTTTAGCAGAGACTCCCTTCAATTGCAAAGATTCACAGAGCTACTTTCAGTGCCCTGTTCCTGCTGAAGATCAACCTATACATTACACACAACACATAATTAGAATTAGAAGCATGTTAGCACCACTTGATTTACGCCATATTTTGTGTCTGAGAAACCAGACTTCAAAATAAACAAATGTGCTTATGACGTGTATTTTAACCACACACAAAAAACTCAAGCTAAATGTGCAGCCTACATAAGATGAGGGAAAACTCTTGCTGTGACAATCACACACAATCAGCAATTAAGGATTGCTGTCTAATGGTCGAGTGGTCTGGACTGGAATGCGTAGCTTGGCCCTGGGGCCCAACTTGAAAGTGACATTTGTCAAGGGGTTGACGAGGAAGTTTCAGCTGCAGATTACCATCTGCGTTACAGTGGTACCTCAGTATAGGAGTACCTTGGTTTACGAGTATTTTGCAAAATGAGCAAAAAATTTGATAACATTTTGTTTAGTTTTGCAATCACACCATACTCTGCTGCTGTGGCAGTCCCTCACTGGTGTCACCCCGGCAAGGGGTGTCCCTCCCTCCCTCCCTCTCAGTCTGGCTTACCTCCTCCTCCTCCTCCTCCTCTTCCTCTTCCTCCTCCTCCTCCTCCTCCTCCCCTGTTGCTGCTGCTGCCATTTTGTGATAGCAACTGGATGTTTCCTGGTAGGGTCCCGAGATGGGAGTGGCAGACAAGGAGGGTGAGCCAGGCGGTGAGGGAAGGAGGAAGGAGAGGGGACCCCACCACCCTACCATCACCAAGGCCCTGGGATGATGCATCTGGGGTGCACAGCTGGCAGCCCTTCCCTGTCACGGGCTCGGCAGTGCCTTCTGGCATGAGTGGCAGGCCCCCTCCGGGCCTCGTTGTGGGCCTGCACTGAGTCTCTGGGCCTAGTCGCATGTCCTGGCCACTGTGGCCACCAGCTCCTGTATATTAAAGAAAATTTCCTGATAGGAAATAATGGAAACTGGTACCCCAGAATGAATAATTTGAGTTTCCATGCCTAGTCTGAACCTTGGAAGCACCCTTCTGCACAAGTGTGCCATGGCAGCAGCCAGCCAGCCAGCCATCTCACCAATGTTATTGCAGACCTGAAAGATGGGAGCATGAAAGTATAAAGTTTCTCTTAAATCCACCATGACTTTCTTCCAACTTCTGCTCTGCTTGACTATTTCAATAAATGGACCACAGATAATCTATTTCATATCTGCTTTTGTCCACCATTAGCTGACTTCCTGTCTAGAATAATGAAGTTAGCACATTGCCCTGGAGTATTTTCCTGGATGGTTGTGAAGCTCCTTCCTGCAGTGGTGATGTTGGAAATCTCTGACACACACGAGGTGTGGCCCACAAGCAACTTCTGCTTGTCTCCAATCACCAATATATAGAAGGAAGGATTTAAAGCCTAGGAGACTGTAGCCTACTTTGTTTATACATGAAATGCAACTTTCAAGACCCTCCTCAAAACATTTTTCCTCTGGAGTGACCTCTTTCTCCACTGCCAGGCACAGCAGAATGCATTTCCCCATCCTGCCATTTCTTTCTTATGGGAATTTGAATTTATTTGATTTTTTTAACCCCACCTTTCTCATAAACAAGAACCAAGGTGGTTTACATCATTAAAAGCATAATATTAAATGCAAAAAATAGTAAACTTCCAAATACTGGAAACATTAATAACTATAAAAATGTTATATAAAAGCATTTCAAAAACAGGTGTAGAAGCCATACAATATAAATCATTCCATTTTCACCTTGTCAGTCACTAAGGAAAAGCCTACCTGAAAAAAAAAGTCTTCACCTACTTGCAAAAGAACAGAAAAGATGATGGCAGCCTGGCCTCCTGTGGGAAGGAGTTCCAGAGTCTGGAAGCAGCGACAGAGAAGGCGTTCTCCCGTGTCCCCACCAGGCACAAGTGTGAAAGTAGTGAGACTGAGGGAAAGGCCTCCCATAATGATCTAAACATGCAGACAGGCTCTAAAGTGAGATGCAATTTTTCTTCATCGTTCCACTTTTAAAGAAGTCATATAATCTTGCTTATAATTGTTTATTTCACAATGGAGGCCATCAATAACATTATGAATGTGTCTCCATTATGTTAACTTGCACTCACCTTGATAATATTTATGCATTATACAGATGTTTTCAAACTTTCAATTTCTGTTTTTATTCATGGCTTTTTAATAGCATTTAACACTCTTTTTTTTACTGTTTTTAAACAATTTTGGACACTGCACTTTCTAAAGGATGCAGACAAACTGGAACAGATTTGGAGAAGGGCAACAAGGATGATGAGGGAAAGAAAGTCTTATGGGGAAAGACTGAAAGAACCAGGCATATTTAGCCTTGAGAAGAGAAGGGGCAAAGAGACAAGATACAGCACTCCCCCACTTATTGCAGGGGTTTGGTGCCTGATCCACCCATGATAAAGCAAAATCCACAAAATGCAGACCTCTTAGTTTAACTGACTTTGAGCTGCCTGTCCCGGCTGCGTTTCCAAAGAGGCGTTTTTAACCCCCTCCTGACACCTCAGGAAACCTTGCTGCCAGGAGCTCAAGGTCTGTTTGCTGAGATGTCAAGAGGGGGTTAAAAACTTCTCTTTGGAAACAGCAGCCGAGCAGCCCAAGATCAGTTTGATGAGGTGTTAGGGGTTGGTTAAAAACCTCTCTTTGCAAATGCAGCTGGCAGGAGTAGCCCCAGCTCTGTTTGCTGAGATGTCAGGAGGGGGTTAAAAGTCTCTCTTTGGAAGTGAAATGCAGACACCGCTTGCAAAGAGAGTCTTTTAACCTCCTCCTGGCACCTCAACTGTCAGGAGGGGATTAAAACCTCTCTTTGCAAGTGCAGCCGGCAGAAGCAGCCCCAGGTCTGTTTGCTGAGGTGCCAGGAGGGGGTTAAAAACCTCTCTTTCGAAGCCTGCTTCTCTCAAGGAAAAAAACCACAATATAGTGAGACGGTAATATATGAACCACATTGTGACAGGGGACTACTGTACACCTTTCAAACACCTGAAGTTTGTCATACAAAGGAGGAGCAGGATTTCTTCACAATAATCTCAGAACACAGGGCAAATAATAACAGGTAGCAGTTACAGGAAGCAACATTTCAGCTGAATATCAAGAAACACTTCCTAACTGTTAGAGCAGTATGACAATTGCTTCAGGAGATGGTAAGAGTGCCAACACTGAATTCTTTCAAGAGAAAGTCTCCAGATAGCCATTGCAGATATATTTTAACTTGGATTCCTGCACTGAGCAGAGGATTGGATTCAATGGCCTTATAACCTCCTTCCAACTCCATTCTTCTATTATTCTATGACTGTTATACTTTTCAAAGACAACTATAATATTTTTAAAAATGTTATAGTTGTCTGGTGCTGTTTATCTTTAATCATGCAAAGAAAGACAATGTCAGACAGTTCTCTCTAATATGCTGGTGAACTTCTTAAAACTCTTCTCTCTACCTTTCTCCCATTCCTACCCCACCTTCCTTGGATATCTTTCTGCCAGGAGCTCACCCTCAACTCCAAGCTATGATTCCAGTGTGTCTTTTGATGGCTGATGAACTATATACTTGCTTTGACTGTGAGCTGCCCAGACCTTTGGGTAGTGGGCAGAATATAAGTTGCATAAATAAATAAATATCCAAAACATCTGCATCCCCCCACTCACTCTCTATATGGGCAGCAGCTCCATCTTTCAAGCTTACTGCCAGGTACAATGGTTGATTGTATAGCCTCCCTCTGTTCCATAACAAAAGCCCAGTCAAATTTACATTCATCAAGTCTAAAGCACATTTTTTGTTTCCAAAACTCTTGCTATAAGCATAGTCAGCAGCTGCCAGTGTCAATCTGTCAAGTCTTCACTCATGAGCCCAGCGCTCTGAGCAGCTGTCCAATTTGCCCAAATGCCACAAGAGAATGGTATGGAGCAGTGAATATCGACACACAAACAGACAGTCCTGCTTGCACAGGATTACAGATTTGTCCCTGCCATTAAATAGGGAAGCAAATCCTTGTTTTTCTAATTTTTGCACACAAAAATAAGAAACTGCAAACATCTCCTTACTAAGCATACAGTGAGATTTGTTGTTCTTTCGTATTTATTTATTTATTTATTTATTTATTTAATTTATATCCCGCCCATCTTCCCGTAGGAACTCTGGGCGGCTTACAGAGTAGCGACTAGCGCGGCAAAGAACAACAGTCCGACAATAAACTAACAACTAAACAAAATTAAAACAAGTGAACAATTCAAAACAGTTTAAAACAGTTTAGTGCCCCAGCATCGCCGGCTGGTACAGAGGCGAGGTACTTAAAGAATAGTATAGATGGCGGGGAGGAAATAAAAATCAGTTAATTAAAGCTCGCCAAAGGCTTCACGAAAGAGGAGCGTTTTTAAGGCTTTGCGGAAGGCCAGCAGGGACTCTGCAGAGCGCACTTCGCTGGGAAGGGTGTTCCAAAGAGAGGGGGCTGCCACCGAGAAGGCCCGGTTACGTGTGAGTGTCTTCCGGGCCTCTCGTGGGGTGGTAACCCGAAGTGAGTGCGCTCGGGATTGCCAAGAACATTTCTGAGGAAACTGTGTGTCTAAACTACACTGGCTGCTACACTGTTGCCCATTTTTTAATGATTAGAAGCACGTGAGGGGTTGTTGTCATCTTTTTGGTCCATCAGGCCATCCATCTACACCAGGGGTGCCCAAACGTTTTGTAAGGAGGGCCAGATTTGGTGGCTGAGAATGTGTCAGGGGCCGGTTGCTCCCTGACCCTGCCACCCCACTGCAAGCCCCACCCACTAACCCATAAGCCCCACCCACTGACCACGCGTGCCCCCATCCTCACAATGTTCCCGACTATGCCGGTGGTGGCGGCCCACCCGTGTGCTACCCTGCGCACGCGCGCCTAGCTTCACAAGGTTCCCGGTGATGCCGGTGGTGGCGGCCCACCCGCGCGCCACCCCCATGGGTGTGCCCAGCCCCACAAGCTTCCCAGTGGTGCTGGTGGTGGCGGCGGCCCGCCCCCTCGCCCGCCCACCCAGCCCCACAAGCTTCTGCTCACCAGCTGGCTGGCCCACCCAGCCCCTCAAGTTTCCCGGTGGTGTCAGTGTTGGCGGAAGATTAAAAAAATAAAAACATGGGGCAAAGGAGGGGGAGGGAGGGGCAGGCCAGCCAGCCGCAGGCCACTCAGAATGGCCTGAAGGGCCGGATTTGGCCCCCGGGCCAGACTTTGGGCAGGCCTGATCTACACTTATGTGGTTTGCTTCACAAAGGGAAAAGACAATTGCTTTGCACAGGGACATTTTCTGCAATCTGTGGATTTACAAAAAGTGTTTCTCTTGTTCTTAGGTTGAAAATAAGACTAACAAGTTCTTAGCCGACTCTTGATATATTGAGATGACCTGTCTCATTTTGTCCATGTCTTCCTAGCCCTACTGCTAGGCAATTGAAATCTAGGCCTCATAAAAGGCAGCGAGTGGCTAAATGCTTCTTGTTGCTTATACTGCTAGAGATGAGGGAGATGGATTTGTCATTCCAAAAGCATGTAACTGACTTTGAATAGATGCACCTTGATTTTACTGGGGTGGATAAGTGTTAGTGTGTACATCTTGATTTTAGTGAAACGGAAAAGTGCCGAGGACTGAAACTCAGATCAAAGGAAGCTGTCTGAAACTGAATCCGAACACAGATCCATCTAGCCCAGTATTGCTGGATGATAAAAACCATAGAATCATAGAATAATTGAGTTGGAAGAGGCCTATAAGGACATCAGGTACAACCCCCTGGTGGCATCATGGACTCTCATTATAGCATTACCAGTGATGAGAGAAGGTGGGGACAAGACATTCCCACCTCATCCTGAAGAGCCCTTGAAATACATTTTGGGTTTTCTTTTCCAGCGTCACATTCACACAGACCTCTAAGGGTCCCCATTAAGAGCTGCTAATCTTAGTCTTACTTCAAGAAACAGGTTGTGTGCTGCTCTGGGTCAAAGGGGCCAAGGTTCACCCGACAAACTAAGGCACCCAACACTTCACAGTCAGCCAGGTCACAGGGATATTTCCCTTCCAGGATATTGTGTTTGGCTTCCTCATACAGGAGTCGCAGGACATCCTCATCATGGATCTTGGGATGGGAGCAAAAAAGAGGAGGGGGAGACATACACGGAGAGCAAAGTGAATCATAATTCATAAAATGGAAGAAGCACAAAAATTCTTTAGGAGAGGGAATATTAACAGTGAAACACACCCAAAGGCAAATACAGCTCAGCAAGGATTAAACACACTTAACGGACAAAGAGTGATGACTTGGCATGGAATAATGGATTCCACCGAAATAATTCCCAATCGCCAGACCCGTGGCAACTGCATATTTACACATCCTTGCTTCTTGGAGGGCTGCAGTGTTCCACTTACTCAAAAAAATTCTCACAGGAAACTGTTTTTTAAAAAGCTCACTTGCACCCAATAGTGGCCAATTTTTTTAAAAATATGATGCATAGACGAGGCCTCATTTCAGTCCTTGAATACCAAATATAATCCATAGCTCATATGCTGCCCACCACCGGCCATATCAAAGCCTTCACTTCTGAACCACAACTTGTAGAAGATCTGCAATCATCAGCATTCCTCCACGCAGCACAGCTAGAGCAACTGGGGGGATTCGGAGCGTTACAGCTGTTTGTCTTGTTGTCTTGAATTATTGTTTTTTTTAAGCTTTATTATTATTTGTTGTTCTTTATTATGGTGCCTTATGTAAACCACCCAGAGTTCCCTTTGGGGAAAACTGGTCGCCGTATACAAATGCAAAAATAAATAAAAATGAAACAATAAAAATAAACCTACTTTTCTCGAAATTTTCCATTTTCACCCTCTTCTCCCCCCCCCTGAAAAAAAAACACCCCCATGGCTTCAACATTTCCAGAAATATAACATCTCTAGGTGAGGATAAGCAACAATACATCCCAGTATCAACATCCACAACTCACCTGTAGCTCCTTTCTTCTTGAGAAAAATATATCTCTTCGGAACTGCAGGGACGGTTCATCTGCCAGGGTAAAAAGTGCCATGAAGTAGTTGTCACTCAACAGTCTAGCTTTCTAGGAAGACTGGCAAAGGCAGAATCACCCACAAGCCTGGGTTCCTCACCCAGTAATGCCCATTATAAGTTTGCAAGGAAAAGGGACTCCATCTCCCAGTGAGTTCTCCTCAAGGACCTGACCCATCAATGACCAAAGGCTACCCCTGGAACACCCTTCCCAGCGAAGTGCGCTCTGCAGAGTCCCTGCTGGCCTTCCCTGGACAGGGCTTCCATTATCTGTAGTCACACAGAGACAGAAAATGTTATTTTTGCTTGAATGCTTTTGCCATTAAATCCTCCCAAACCACCATGCTCCAAAAAGTTAAACTGTATGCCAACCACTAATAAATCATAGTAATATTGGCAGCACAACATGAGATTCCTGCCATGAAGGCAAACCTCTCACAATGGTGGCAGGTAGGCATAAAGGAAAAGGAAAAGATCTCCTTTCACAATGAAGTTCAAAAATCCCCACACAGAGTACCACTAGGGAACACTGCCCTCCACTCTGGAAAACGGAGAGTAGAACCCCGAGGCCATCCACTGCCAAGCTCCCTGGTAAGGAAATTAGGGATGACAGGACATAGAGTCACTTCGTTAGTCTGATATTAGCAGTACATTTTCACTCTGCAGTAGACTTTAATCTAAGGAAATGTGTAAGTTAGTCAAAACATAACTTTCTAGAAGCGTGGACTTTGAATGCTTATTGGACATTTCACATCATGTGGATGGCACAGCGAGAACTTGTCATCAAGACACAGAGACAAGAGAGAGAAGATTCACCATTAATTATTCTTCTGCCTGGCAAAGCTTCGCTTCATCATGATTCTTCATTAGTTAGGTTTATTTTAGATAGGCCATGGATTCCAGTAAAGAGATAGGAAAGGTTACTTAGATTAGTATTTTTTATTTTTAGGGTAAATAAGCTTACATTTTAAGTCTGTTATATTTTGATTACATTTTGAATCTTTGTGAGCTCTATTTTACTTTATATTTTTGTATTTTTGATTAGAAATAAATCATATATTTTGCTTTTGCCTTTGAAGATATCTCATTTTATTTTGCTAAGTTCATTTGTATTTTATTTCAAATTGGTTAAATGGTTTTTGATTTATTTGTGTTTACTTGTCCTTATTATTATTATTATTATTATTATTATTATTATTATTATTATTATTATTATTATTATTATTATTATTATTATTATTATTAATAATAATAATAATAATAATAATAATAATAATAATAATAATAATAATAATAATAATAATAATAATAATAAGGTCATGTTGGTTTTGATTGACTAGTCTGTTTATTTACTATTTTAAGTTGTTTAATGCATTTTCTTGTATTTTATTTATGTTTGTACACCACCCAGTGTAGCTTTCTGCTAGATGGTTGCGGTATATAAATCAAATCAAATATAATAAATAAATAAATAAATGTTGGTATTTTACAAGAACCCAGGAATCTGCCTTGCTGATTTAATGCCATCGAAGAGACAACTGAAGTGCTGGAATCTGTTTGTTTAATTAAATCACGGGTTGAATGGGGCAGAATTCCGGGCACTCCCTGTGGCATTTACCCCTTGTGATGAATTATTTAGGAGCTACGTGTCTGTTTTGCTTTGATGGTTGCTGGCCAATGGTGAAGTTTAGGGGTGGAGCCTGAGTGGTTTTAAGGAGTTAGTCAGATAGGGACTGAGACAGAAACAGATAAGGACCTGGAAGAGAAGAGATAGGATCTTTAGAGAGAGATGAGATGTTAGAAACTTCTGTGAGAATATTTAAGTGCTGAGTGTCTATAAATTTAAGAATAGGGTGTGCAATTAACAAACTTTGTAACCTAAGTGTATTTAAACTATATTCTTTTTGTTTGTACCTGAACAAGTTACCCTTTTTTGCTTTTACAGTGGACCCTTGTATAACAAATGGTTTGTATAACATAAAATCTGTACAACATAAAAATTCTGGAGATAGGGGGAATTTGCTTAACAGAATTATCTATGGGGCGAATCCATACAACATAAAATATTTGCAATTAGGGATTCCTTTGTTTTCAATGCATTCCTATGGGAAATTTGTATAAAGGAAAATTTGCTTAACATAATTTCATTTGGAACACATTAATTACTTTATACAAGGTACCACTGTACTTCTACTTTGTTATAAATAAACTTTATAACAGGCAATGTGTAGCCTGTATACTGTAATTAAATTATAAACCGCTCAGAGACTACTTGAAGCGGTCCAATAGGGCGGTATATAAGCAGAACACTTTGCGCTTTTGCTTTATCTTTATTCAATTTAGAGCAGTCTGGAAAGCATTAATTTATTAGAGAAGCTAGTTGGTGGCAGCAGAAGAGCCAATTAATGGTGGTGCTTGTCAGTAGCCTGTGAAAAGGTCCTGGGAACGTCACACTCCCAAATCCCTGCTCAGACGGCCAGGCCGGAGGGGCAGCAGAATGTTGGGAGATCGACAGTGGCCTTTGGGAAGGGGGGGGGGACAGAGGAAGGAACTTTTTTGCTCACATCCACACCTTCCAGGATCTCCTCCCCGGAGCAGCTGGTGAATCGGAAAAGGAGCTCTTGCCACTGGCGGCACAACTTATAAGGCTGGTGCTTTGGTTTTAGCTGCAGCTCTGCAAGAGGGAAAGAAGTGACGAGTCAAGAGATGTTGTGTATTCTCGAAGGCTTTCACAGCCGGGCTCTGGTAGTTGTTGTCAGTTTTTTGGGCTGTTTGGCCGTGTTCTGGAATTTTTTCTTCCTGACGTTTCTCCAGACTCTGTGGCTGGCATCTTTAGGGGGGGAAAGTGATCAGGGAACTAGTAGTTCTCTCCGCCAGAGCACAGAGCACAGAGAGAATTCTTAGTTCCCTGAGCAACTTGCCCTATGAAGATGCCAGCCAGAGAGTCTGGCGAAATGTCAGGAAGAAAAAATTCCAGAACATGGCCAAACAGCCTGAAAAACTCACAACAACTACCAAGAGATTCCCTTTACAGCCGAGGTGGGCAACTTCCAATGAACTGGGAAACCAACTTTTCCGCCCTCCCCAGCCCTTTAATAGCTTTATAGAGAGAAAGAGACAACAACACACCCTAGCATCTTGAAAATGTGGGAGGCAAACTGTGCCTCCTAAAGCTACGTTTTTTGGCTGTGGCATCAGAGGTTAGGAAGAGACGGTCCAGCCTGGGTGATTTTGGGCAACCTGCAGTCTCAGGATTCCCCCAAGATGATGGGAAGGGGAAACCACTTCTGGGCATTTTTTTAAATCTAGGAAACCCTGAAAAGGGTCACCATAAATGAGAATTGACTTGACAGGACATCATAATCATCGTCATCATCTGTTTCTTTAACTTATATATTGCCCCATTAGTGCTGGGCACTATTCTGGATGGTTATCAAGTACTATAATGCACTGAAAGAAACAACTGAAATGCCAGGAGACAACAATACAATCATAAAATAATGGAAAATATTTGAAAAGATGCATACTGTAGTGTCCAGACAGCATCCACTGCAGACGATGTGAAAGACAGAGTTCTGTATCACTGGCATACTGATGACCTTCCCCAGTGGCCTAACACACACAATGAAAAGCACTAGGGAGACTGAAGACCCCTGAGGTACCCCCACAGAGGGCTGACAACTTCTCCCCAATGTATTTATTGATATAAAATATTTTTTAACCTGACTTTCTCCTTGAAAAGTATCCAAGGCAGCTTACAACACTGAAGGACAATATTGAAAGTTGAAGACAATGCAATACAACGGTTGTTAACATTAGAGACAATATTTAAAGTTAAGACATATGAATGTGGAGAGGCATCTTGAGTCATTAAAAAGGGACTACAAAAAGACTGACGAAGCTATTTGGATGAGCAGCGAAACATTTCAATCTCTCAAGAAAAATAAGTCCAAGTTGCCATGACTCAACTTCCAGATAAACTCACCTGGATGACGGAGAATCTTCACAGACATTAAAAAGGCAATACTGTATTAAAGATAACAACAAATAAACAAAAATAGAAAAATGGTACTCTGAAAACACAAGTAGCACTACAAATTCAGTTCAAGCAGTAATGAATAATAATCCATCCAAAAATCACATCACATGTAGCTAATTACTGAGGGAAGGCTTGACTGAAGAGAAAGGGTTTTGTCTGCTTGTGGAAGGACAGCAAAGATGGGGCCAGTCTAGCCTCCTGTGGGAGGGAGTTCCACAGTCTGGGAGCAGCCACAGAGAAGGCCCTCTCCTGAGTTCTCATGAGATGTACATGTGAAGGTAGCAGGACAGCCTCTCCTGATTATCTTAGCACCCAAGCTGGCTCATACTGGAAGATAACTTGGACCCAAGACATTTATGACATTATACATTAAAGGCAGCACTTGGGCCTGGAAACTGATTGTAAAAAGGATGTTATGTGATCCGTGCAACCACCCCCAGACCGCAATCTGGCTGCTACATTTTGGATCTACTTAAGTTTCCAAACACTTTCCTTTCGCAGCCACACATGAAGTATGCTACAGTAATCTGCCTGGGACATTACTAGAATGTGTGTCACAGTGGCAAGATCAGATCTCTCAAGAAATGGACATACAGTAAGCTAGTGCACTGGTTTTAAAGTGGATATAAAAAGTTTACACACTCCTATTAAAATGTCAAGTGTAAATAAATGAGACAATGATAAATCATTTCAGAACTTTTTCCATCTTTAATGAGCCTATGAATTGTACAACTCAACTGAACCACAAACTGACTATGTCACCATATAATTTCAGATTTTTATTTTTCCTTTCTCCACCTAAAAGATTTCAGTTTGTGGTTCAACTGAGTTGCACAGTTCATAGGTCTCATTTAAGGTGGAAAAAGTTCGGAAATGATTTATCATTGTCTCATTTATTTACATCACAGACACTTGACATTTTAACAGGGGTGTACAAACTTTTTTTTGCAATTCATATGGTTTTCAAAGAAAAAAGTTGTCAATAAAAAAAGAAAAAAATTGGAACGATTCTAATCTTCTCAAACAAAATTTACATCTCATCATAACAATATATGATCCTTAACTATCTCAATTACTCATAAATTAAACAGGAAACCTAAGTGACTTATAATATTGTGTTGCGTTACGAATCACACGGGACACAGAGTTTTGGGGTGCAATCATCTGGCGCTCAGGGCAGCATTCCTGTTCGTCTGTCTGTCAGGGTTCCATGGATGTCTGAGTGTCTCTCTGTGTCTGCATCGGCTGCGTGCATGTGAGATTGGTGATGATTCTCCCTTCTGCTGGTGATGATTCTGCCTCTGAGCCTTCTTTCTGAGCCTTCTTTTCCTGCTGCCTGAGCCCCGCCTTTATTATATGAGAGTCAGCACAATAGATACAGAGAAACATTCCTCAGTGGGGGGAAAGAATGCAAGCGTTATCTGTTCAGTAAACAGGTAAACAAAGCAGGGGAAATGGAATCCATGGGTGGGGGGAAAATGCTCCCTAGCTAGTGAGGCATTACTGATAAGAGGCTTCCTTGGGCCTGAGCAGATGTATCCTGATATCCTGGTTTCCTGGCCTCCTGACCTATGCTTAGATCAGCATCAGCTTAGCTGCACCTGGGTGCCTGCTCAGCCCTGGGGATTTCTGGGAAATCCAGGTCCTCAGCTTCCTCTAGGTGCGCTTTTGTGCTCTGCCCATTTCTTGGGGTACAGAGCTATTGGTATGAAATCCCTACAATATTGATCTAAAAATTTGTAGAAATCATGCCATCTTTCTTCGAAGTCTTCATAGTATCCATCTGGTTTCATTAATGCTGAGATTTTGTCCATTTCTGCGCAGTTTAACATCTTCATAATTAACTGGTTTTTTTCCGGAATCTTGTTTGTCTTCCATAGTTGTGCATACAACATTCTAGCTGCTGTGATAATATGGATTATTACAATTTTTTTGCTATCACCAATATTTTGTTGTATCATAGATAGTAAAAAAATCTCTGGTTTTAGCTCAAGCATAATAATTAAGATAGTTTGTAAAATAAATTTTTGTACCATACACCAGTATTTTTAGCCCTCTTACACACCCACCACATATGGAGAAAAGATCCTCGTCCTTTGTTACATTTCCAACAAACATCGGATATTTTATACATTTTAGCCAGCTTATCAGGTGTTAAATAACACCTATAAAACATTTTATAAAGATTTTCTTTAAATGCTATTGACTTAGTGATCTTTATATTAACCTTCCATAATTTTTCTCATTCAACTAACTGAATTTCTGACTTTAGATTCTGCGCCCATCTTATCATACATTCTTTTACTATCTCATCTTCTACCTGTCTAGCTAATAAAGATGCATACTATAAATTTTTAATTAACTTTTCATTAGAAGAAAAATGATTTTATCCAATTCAACTTCTTGATTTGAGAAGCTATATTGCTTTTTATCATTCCTTAACCAAGATTTCATTTGCGTTTCCAACAGCCAATCTAGTCTAATTCCTTGTAACTGTAATTCTTCTTTTGATTTTAGTTGTAATTTCTCTGTTAACAGATCTTTATATCTCAGAGTTTTTTCTTCCTCTGTTATAGAGGGTTTTGTATGTGCCAGTTGTGGGGAAATCCAAAGTGGCATTGCTGTATAGATAGAGTTCTTCAATGAGTCCCAAACCCACAACAAGGCGTTTCTTATACAATGGTTTGCAAAATCTTTTTGGGCTTTAGCTTTTCCATACCATAGATATGCATGCCATCCAAAATTCAAGTTAAATCCTTCTAACGAAAGTAGTCGATTATCTTCAAGGGTCATCCACTCTTTCATCCATGTCAGACAGCAGGCTTTATAATATAAAATCCAGTTTGGTAACGCAAAGCCTCCATTTTTCTTTTTGTCCTGCAGTACTTTAATTTTGATTATGGGTTTTTTATCATTCCAAATAAATTTTCTTATTTGTTTATGTAAGTCTTGCAGTAATTTAGTTGATTTAAGGACCGGTAATGTTTGGAACAAGAATAATAGTTTTGGTAATACATTCATTTTTATTGCTGCTATTCTTCCCATAAAGGATAGTTGTAAAATTTTCCATGAGTTTATTTCAATTTGTATCTCTTTTATTACTTTGGTGTAATTATCTTGAATAAGAATGCTGGTTTTTGCAGTAAGATAGATACCTAAATAGCAAACTTTCTTAACTACCTTGAAATTAGATTTTTGTTCCAGATTTTTGACTTATGTCTTTGTCATATTCTTTACTAATATTTAGTCTTTTCTTTATTTATTTTCAGGCCTGCTACTCTTCCATATTCCCGTAAAGAGTCCATCAAATTTGAAATTGTATTTATTGGGTTTTCTAATATTATCATCAAATCATCTGCAAAGGCTTGAATTTTAAATTGGTGTTTCTTAATCTTAATACCAGTGATTTCAGGATTCTTTCTAATGTTTCGCATCAAGACTTCCAATGTCAAAATAAATAATAATGGGGAAAGAGGGCATCCGTGTCTTTTACCTTTTGATATCTTTTTTCTTTTGGTTAGGTCCCCATTGAGATTTACTTTCATACTTTGATGTTGATATATTGCTGAGATTCCTCTTCCAAATGTTTCCCCAAAGTCCATTATTCTAAGTTGTTCATGTAGAAATGCCCAAGAAACATTGTCAAATGCTTTTTCTGCATCTAAAAAGATCCAAGCAGCAGGTTTGTCGACTTTCTGATCATAGTATTCCAGAGTAGAGATGGGCACGACTTAGCGGTATTCCTGTTTCCGTTTCCGTTACTCGGTTCCGTTACTCTACGGAAACGGTAACGGGAATTACTCCGCCAGACTTCGAGCTCGAACCGACGAACGAACAATTTTGGTCTGATTTGTCGTGCTTGTTCCTTGCATCGCGCGATTGCGCGATGCCACGCGGCACAGAAAAAAAGTTTTTAAAAGTTAAAAAAACCCGGTTCCCGGCCAAAAAGCAGGCGGAAAAATGCCTGCCGTGCCTCAGGGCACCTACCAGAGGGGTTGTTTCTGGAGGTCCCCGGCCTCCCCCCTCATCCCCCGTCCTGGGCTGCTCTGGTGGGACTCGCCGCAGGCTCGCAGCCAGCAAAAAGCCCAGTCTCGCCGCCGGCCGCCCGCAATTAAAGCGCAAGCAAGCGGCACGGACGGCACAGGAAAAAAACGTTTAAAAACTCCCCCCCCACCCATTCCCGGGCCAAAAAAGCAGGCGGAAAAATGCCTGCTTGACTAAGGGCGCAGGGCACCTACCGGAGGGGTGGTTTCTGGAGGGGGGGTCCCGCCTCCCCCCCCGTCCTGGGCAGCCGGACTCGAGTTGCCATTTCGCCATGCCATGCGGTGCGGGCGGGGGATCCAAAATGGGGCGGCAAACGCAATATTGTTTTTGAAATCGTGGTCCAAAAACACACAAGCACAACAGAAACACGCGAAAATTTATAAACTGCCAGATTTTTCACAGTAGCAGTGGGTTTTTTCTTGCAACAAAATGTCTCTCCTCTCCTCCTCTGTCCTCCATTGATTTTATTTTATTTTATTTTTTTACACCTGCGCAATGATGGGCTGGCCGAGTGGCCAGCCATGTGGGAGTGGACAACCATGCAAATTTTTGGAGCCATCCCACTTCTGGGATGTGCCAAAAAGCCCCCTAAAACCTGCCCTAGCCCTAACCCTAACCCTTGACTCCGTACCCATACGTCACAGACTGTCTTCTTAGTGGGTCAGAGAGGCACCCAGAGGTGCAACCCAGTAGCCCACCGTAACCTTACCTGTCACTAGTCTAACCCTAGCCATTGCACTAA
The DNA here is from genome assembly GCA_037367245.1 of Phrynocephalus guinanensis. Classification (NCBI taxonomy): domain Eukaryota; kingdom Metazoa; phylum Chordata; class Lepidosauria; order Squamata; family Agamidae; genus Phrynocephalus; species Phrynocephalus guinanensis. Next base: position 2,661,131 of record CM074754.1, read on the forward strand.
GCCACCTTAAAGCCAGATCTACTTGCTTGCATTGCACTACACGCAGCAAGTACAATTCCCTTCTGTGTGAGACATGGTGGTGCGAGAGCCTTGTGAAGGGCGGGCATGACGCTATCACTCACTGGTCTCACTGTCTGCACATTCTGTTATGCAATATCCATATGGCTATTGCATAGCATTTTGCAGCAGCAGCAGGTGAGGAGGGGAGACCCCCATGTAGAGGGGTCTCTTGGAGCCTGCTTCGATAGGAGGCACACCCACGGGTGCCTCCAGGAGCCCACTTTCCCTTTATAGCGGGCCAGAGGAGGCACCCACCCCAGAGAGGGTGCCTCCAGGAGCCCGCTCCCCCCCCCAAAACCAGTACTAACGACAACGAAAAAACGAACCGACTAATTTTTGCGAATTTTCGCGAAAACCGGAAACGAGCCGAAACGGGACCGGCCCGACTAACGACAACTCGAAAAATTTTTTTTCAAGTCGTGCCCATCTCTATTCCAGAGAGTTAAGTGCAATTCTTATGTTATGGCTGAGTTGTCTTCTAGGAAGAAAACCGTTTTGATGTTTATGGATAGAATTTGTTAAAACATTTTTCAATCTATCTGCCATGATTGATGCAAAGATTTTGTAGTCAACATTTAATAGTGAGATTGGTCTATAATTTCGTATTAACTCTGGATCTTTCCCTTCTTTTGGTATAAGTGTAACTGTTGCTTCTTGCCATGATTTTGGAATTATTCCTTGTTCCATTATTTCTGTTATAGCTTCTTTTAGCGGTATATCCAAAATTCCTTCAAATTGTTTAAAAAATTCTGGTGTAAGACCATCTGGGCCCGGTGATTTTTCATTTTTCTGTTTTTTAATAGCTTCTGTTATTTCCATCATTGAGACTTGGTTATTTAATTTTTCCTTCTATTGTGATGTTATTTTAGGAAGATCTTGACTTTCTAAATATTCTAATATTTCGTTTCTTGTTATTTGTTCCTTAGAATATAGATTTTGAAAGAAGTCTTCAACTATTGTTTTCATCTTATCCATGGTGTTACAGTTATTTCCATGTTTATCTTTAAGGCTTTTTATAATATTTCTCTGTCTTTGTGCCCGTAATTTATTTGCCAGCCATTTCCCAGGTTTATTTGCGTATTCAAAATATTTTTGCCTGGTTATCTTGATTTTGAAGGCAACTTCTTGAGAAATCAATAAGTTATACAGATGTTGTAATATCTTAATCTGATTTTGTAAATTTGTATTCATTGGGTTTTCTTGGAATTCCATTTCTGTCTTCATCAATTCATTCAAGATGTCTGTATATTTTTGTTTTCCTTCCTTATTTTTCTTTGTGTTGTATCTAATAACCAGTCCTCGGAGATAAGTTTGCCTGCATCCCAAACTATGCTTGGGCTTGTCCCTTTATTTCTATTATTCTCATAGTATTCTTGGAGTTTCCTCTTGCATTGAGTTATAAATTCCATATCTTTTAGCAAAAAGTTATTAAATCTCCATCTTGTTATCTTAGGTTTGTTGAGAATTGTCCAAAGAATTGGGTTATGATCTGCAAATGATTTAGGCAGTATTTCAATGTCTTTTGTTTCTATCAGTAAGTCCACTGATGACCAACACATATCTATTCTAGAGAAGGAGTTATGATGGTGTGAGAAATAGGTATACATCTTTTTCTGTGGGTTGCTTCTTCTCCAGATATCATTTAGATTCCATTCTTGCACCAGTTGGAAAAATGAGTGTGGTAATGTCCCTTTTCCCTTGTCTTTTCTAGGTATCAGGCTGTTTTTATCTATCATTGGAGAGGATACTCCATTGAAATCACCTATTATAAAGATTGAAGAGTACTCATATTCTGATAGAATTTGTCGTATATTTCTGAAGAAGATGTTTTTTCTTTATTGTCATTTGGGGCATAAATAGCACAGCATAGTGTTGGTTTCTTGTTAATTTGAATTTCAATCAAGAGGAACCTTCCATCTTTATCAGACTTAATCAGACGTGGGTTTAGATAAGGTTTAATATAAAGAGCCAATCCTTTTTTCTTTTTCTTTTCATCTAGAGAATGGAATAAAATACCAAGTCTTTCCTGTATTAAATACTTTGAATCACTAAGTTTAATATGTGTTTCTTGCAGGCATGCTAAGTCTAATTTCAGTTTTTTAAGTTTTTGAAAAATTTGCCTTCGTTTTTCTGGAGAGTTCAATCCATTTACATTGCAGGAAAAATGTAATTCCATTATATTTTATAGTTTTTGTTTTTGATTACCCTTAGATTATAGGCTTCTCCGGTTGCCCGTGTGTTTCTTCTGCATTTGTTTTGTCCTGTCCCTCTTTTGGGAATTGGGTTGCTTTTTTCTTTCTTTCTTTCCTTATTTCTGTTTCTTCTACATTTTGTACTTCTTCCTCTTCCATAATTTCTCTTTGATCCAATTCTTGATATCCTAATTTCCAGTTGTTCCTCTCCAAGAACTTGCTGGCCTTGTTCAATGAGTCAAGCCTGTAATGTCTCCCTTCCCAGGTAAAGTCCAATCCCTCCGGGTACATCCATCTATATTGTACAGTGGTACCTCGGATAACAACTGCCCCAGATAACGAATAATTCGGATATCAACTGCAAATTTCCGGGTATAGGGTTGCCTCTGATAACGAATTTTCCCTATGGGCTGCCTCGGATAACGAATCGCAATTCCTAGGTATAGGTCTGCCTTCGAGAACAAATTTTCTCTATGGGCTGCCTTGGAGAACGAATCTTCCTATGGGCTGCCTTGGAGAACGAATTTTCCCTATGGACTGCCTCAGATAATGAATTCCAGCATGCATCAGTAAAAACGTTATCCCAGGTGAAATTGCATCTGTACCTTTAAAGTGCACTTTTTAAAGAGTTTTGAGCAAAAAACCAGGTGTCTGTGCCTTTTTCCTAGGCTCCAGAACGTATTAAACGGTTTCCCATTCATTCCTATGGGAAACTGCGTTTTGGATAACACTAACCTCGGAGAATGAATTACCATCGTTATCCGAGGCACCACTGTATTTGATTTGCAATTAGTACTTTCACTATGAAATTATATTCCTTTCTGACTTGTCGAATTTTCCAAGGTATCTCTTTAACAATTCTTATTTTTTGGCTTTTTATTTCAATCTGTGTTTCTCTTGTATCTCTCAATATTTTATCTCTTGTGGATCTCGTAACAAATTTGACATGAGCCTCCGGTGGATGTTTGTTTTTCTTTGTAAAAAAAAAGTACTCTATATGTAATTATGCAAATACACTTCTGGCCACTACTAAGACCTGGGCATCCAGGCTCAGGGATGATTCCAGAAGCACCCGCAAACTATGCCTCTCTTTTTTCAATGGGAGAGTAATCCCATCCAGTACACGCTGCTTCTCGATTCTCTGATATGCCTTTTGACTGACCAGAAGCACCTCTGTCTTGCCAGGATTAAGTTTTAGTTTATTCACTCTTATCCAGCTGATACCAAACACTGATGCAATGCCAAAGCAGCTTCCTCGGATTTAAGTGGCACAGAGAGGTAGAGTAGGGAGTCATCCTTAGTGACAGTGAACTCCCAACCCCCAAATTCCAGATTATCTCTCCTGGAAGTTTCATGTAGATGTTGAATCACATCGGAGATGAAACAGAATGAGGGACCCCAAAGATCAGTGGCTGGGGTGTCGAACATGAATCCCAAAGCACCACTACCTTCTGAGTTCTCTCCTCCAGGAAGGACTGGAGCCACCATAAAACAGAGCCCCCAAGTCCCATTCTGGAGAGAACAGTCAGGAAGATACTGTGGTTGATGGTATCAAAAGCCCAAGAGTTCCAGCAAAACCAACAGGGAATCAGATCTCCAATCCAATTTCCAGCATAGGTCATCCATCTACCAAGGTTTGAAGCCAGAATGAAATGGATCCAGATAACCAGTCACATCCAGAAACCTCTGCAGATGAGAGGCCACAACTCGCTCTGTCACCCTTCCCAAGAATAGGGTATTAGATGCTGTTTGGTAATTATTCAGTATTGTGGGATCTAAAGAGGGCCTTTTTAGCTGTGGTCTCATAGAATCATAGAGTTGGAAGAGACCTCACCCAGCCTGTTGTTAGTCTATGGAACTCCCTGCCACATGATGTGGTGATGGCATCTGGCCTGGATGCCTTCAAAAGGGGATTAGATAGATTCCTGGAGGAAAAGTCCGTCACAGGTTACAAACCATGATGGAGATGAGTAATCTCCAGGCTTAAAACCAGGGTACTTCAAGGGCCAGATGCAGGGGAGTGGTAGCAGGAGACAGAGATCTAGTCTCATGCGCTACCAAAGGCATCTGGTGGGGCCACTGTGAGATAGCGGAAGCTGGACCGGATGGGCCTTTGGCCTGATCCAGCAGGGCTCTTCTTATGTTCTTATATGTTCTGACCCCCTGCCATGCAGGAACTCCTTCACAATATTTCTGACAGATGGCCATCCAGCCTCTGCTTAAAAACCTCCAAGGAAGGAGACTCCACCACCCTTTGTGGCAGCATATTCCACTGCCGAACAGCTCTAACTATTATGAAGTTCTTCCTAATGTTCAAATGGAATCTCTTTTCCTGATGTTTGAAACCATTGCCCCGAGTCCTAGTCTCTGAAGCCATGGAAAACAAACCTGTTCCCTCTTCAATATGACATCCTTTCAAATATTTAAACATAGCTATCACATCCCCCCTCAGCCTTCTTTTTGAAAGGCTAAACATTCCCAGTTCCCTAAGCCGTTCCTCATAAGACATTTCCTCCAGACCTTCAACCATCCTGGTTGCCCTCCTCTGCACCCGCTCGAGGTTGTCAACATCCTTTTTAAATTGAGGTGCACTGTTGCCTCTTTTAAGGGTGCTGGAATCCAACCCTGTTGGGAGGAGGCGCTCACCACTCCTCCTACCTAGTCCCTTTCTGGCAGTTTTCATGAGCCAGGAAGGGCAAGCATACAGCAGACACATGGTAGCCCTCACCTTCAGGATTCAGGAGCTGAAACTCATCCATTAAGACAAGCAATCTGGGGCCACAGTTACTAGTTTGAGTCCTTTTGAGGAAAAAGGCAGAGTAAAAATATTTAAAAAAAACAAATAAGGAGTCTCAGGGCCTTACCAAGGAATGGCGAGACAAGCCACAAGGAAAACACTTCTAGACCATACTCAGGCAACCTCAAGGTTTCTAATACAATCCGATGCAATTCACGTGCCGTGACCAAGGGCAAGTTGTCCACTGTGAGTCGCACTATTGTGTCATCAACAAGATACACCAAGACATCCTGGGCTGGGGGACGAGAGGAGAAAAAGGATAAAACAATTTACTTTGCTCATTTTCCTTCCAGCAATTGTGTCAAAATCAGAGAATTGAGACCCAAATTGTCTCCCTGTGTATGCGCAATGCAAAGGAGGCAGGCACACCCATTCTCTTCCCCTATTCTTGCACTCCACAGGACAGATCCTGATTCAGCAAAGGCATCAAGAAATTGGGTGCCAGTAATCTAGACTTCCTTCCCTCTCTGACAATGTTTGCTATCCGAGGCAGAGGATGAAATACCATCTCTGTCCATTCTCAAGGTTAACTGAGTTGGCAGGTTGACTTTTCAATGCTGGCAGAGACAGGGTGACCAGAACACCTGAAGGCAGAGGGCTATCTTGTGCTACGCAGCAAAGACTGTACTATGCAGAACTGTTCTGCAGAAGAAGGTTATGGGCTCTAAGCTGCCTCTAGGCTGTCATGGTTGTTCCCAAGTCACTTGTCTCACTAAACCCCAACAGATGTAACCAAGAAAAGATGAGAATGAATGAAAAAAAAAAAGCTCAAGTTATTAAAAATCTAGTGATGTTCTCCAGCCATCTTCCCAGGTAATTTCTGTGAACCTCCTTCTACACACATCTCCTTTTCACTCACTGCGGTGTCCAGTGGAAGAGATGCTGCTCCGCTGTGAACACTCATCCATGATGGCGATGAAAAGCCGCCTGGGCTCCTTTGATCTGCAGAGATAAAGCAAGGGCATGTCTGGAAGAGCAATCAGTTTTTTTTACACCAACAGTGGTTGTGTAAAAAACTTTCCAGGCCTTTTGGACTTCAACTTCCAGCCTCACTCAGCAAAGGCTGAAGCAAGACAAAGCTGCTGTGAAACCCAAGTCAGCTGCAATACATATTTTAGGAGCTCGTTAACTGTCACACAGACCCTCCTTGCTCTATTTAGCTCTATATCTATCCTTGCATGAAGTCTGGAGAAGGAAGATCTTTTCCAGTCTTGTCTGGGGACACCAGTCATTTAGCACGTTCTATGGCCCCTTCCCTAGGAATGAGGTAAAATTCTAGACCTCAACATTATAAATAAAATGTGAATTTTAAAAGGAATATTACTTTACATCAAATCAGACTTACAGCCCATCTAGTTGAGCCTTGTCCATTAGAGGTGTTCAGATTTGCGGTTTTTTAAAAAAAGACTATGTTCCAGAATTCCACAGGCAGCACAAAAAACATGATCACAAAAACAAAACAAAAACAAACACACACACACACACATCTGAATACCTCTGTCATCCATACTAGACTTGGCAAGAATGCTCTGTGATTTCAGACAGTCATTTATAGCTGCAACTAGAGGTATCAGGAATTGTATCATTGGCCTTCTACAAATAAAGCAAGAGCTGTGCCTCCCAGGTACCTTTTCCCACCTTTTCCCTTCACTTGCCTTTCTTATTTTTAAAGCTGTCTTTTCTAGCAGTCGGTGCTGTTCTTTATTTGCATCTAACTCACTAACCCTACCTTTGCCTCCAAAGTCCTCTCCTGCCTTTCTCTCTTGCTGCCACGAACTCCTAAAATGTCTTTCCTCCAAACCCCAAATTCCAAAAAGAAAAAGTGGGAAGGCACCATTCATGCCCTCCTGCTTTTGCAAACAGAAGTCTTGGGTTTGATTCCTGACAACTGGTATTTATGTTATATTTAACATTTGTTGTTCTCTGTAGTTTATTTTAACTATTTGTGAACCTCCAGAATAGTGCTTTGGCACCAATAGTGCGAGTGAGTGTGTTGATTCACTGATTGATTTAAATTTTTTGCCCTGTACAGCAGGACCCCTGTATCCGCTGGGGATTGGTTCCAGGCCTTCCCATGGATAATGAAAACCATGGATAAGGGAGAACACCTGCCCACTCACTCCCAAACTACTGTTTCCTGACAGTTGCTTACTTTATGATTGCTGTTTTGAGACAGTAGCTTGCTTTACAGATGCTATTTGTGACAACATCTTGCTTTACAGCTTGCTTTGTGGCTGCTGAATTATTTAATTTTTTTCCTCTGCCAACCGCGTTTAACTGAATCAATGGATACGGGGGTCCTACTGTATTTCACCTTAAAAATGGCCAAAAATATACAGTATATGTACGATGGATCTGGCTCAAGGGTGCTTGCTTGGAGGTGTGGATGGGAGAGAGCCTATACTCTACAATGCAATTGTATTCCCTCCTGAGTGTGTTTTAACTGCAACGTGGCAGTACATAAGCAGCATGATTCAGAGTTTTTTCTTTTTCCTTGTTAAATGGTGCTGTCAGTTTGATAACCCATTGGAGAGGGAATCTGCCTCACCTCTAAATGTCTGACATTTACAATTTACTGCTGTACCCTGTTTCCCTGAAGACCTCCCCCAAAAATAAGCCCTAGCAGGATTTCTATGCATTTGTTAAATATAAGCCCTACCCTGATAATAAGACCTAGTGATGGGTGTGGCTATGGTTGTGTGCAGGGCTGACATTCAAGCATATGATAGTTAATAAAAGTACGACATCCCCTGAAAATAAACCCTAGTGTGTCTTCTTGAGAATATATAAATATAAGACAGTGTCTTGTTTTCAGGGAAACACGGTAGTTTTTGATGGAGGGCGGGGGAGAAAGGGAATGGGGTTCCAGGTGGGAGGGTATAAAGGCAACTTTGGCTGCAGCCTAATGTCACACTTTGTTCTACCCCTTGGCTTTGTTATTATATGCCGTCAAGTTGTTTTTCACTTGTGATGATCTCCAACAGTTCTGGCTGTATCTTCCCTACTCAGATTTTGCAAATTACACAATTTCTTTCCCCAGTACACCCCAATACAACTTATTGGGTTTTGAGGAATCTTGGCGGGGTGATTTAAGGAGTGATTTTACCAACTGCAGTCCCCCAGGGAGCAGTCATGGAGATTCAAACTGTATTCTCTGGAGTCCTAGTCCATTATTCTGGCCATTATTCCATTATTCCCATCACACAGGGAATCTCCCAGTACCTGTCTACTTTATATAATCTATAAAAATAATCTTAAAACTGTAGGGCTGGAAGGTGCCCTGTTGATCTTCAAATCCAAGGACTCACAGTGAGGAATTAAACTCCCAATGTCTGGCACCACAGCCACCTACCCAAAACACTGAACTGCCCCACAATTTATTGACTTTTCTCAGTTATCACAAAACCTTTAACACTTCCTTTTCATTTAAAAAGATTGTAGAGCTATTTATAACTTTTAAAAATCAAGCTATAATTAAAAATGGTTAAGATATCAATAAGATAATCCACAAAAAAAGCAAGCATAATTGAAAACAACACAAACTATCCAGGAAATCAACTAAGCTTTATTTGGCATCTGCTTTCATGGACAGATACAAACTGGCTTGTCTTTAAGCTACCACAACAGAGTGGTACAGGGACAACACCTGCAATATGTTGTTGTGAGTACCACAGTACAAAAGTGTCCAATCTACACCACCACTAGATCACAGGCAGATCACATTTTTGAACTACAAGTTCCCAAATCTCTTAGCCAGTGAGGAACCAACTAAATCACACCAATTTTACAGTTCCTGGGCGTTTTTGCACAGCATGTTTCTTTTTTATTTCTGAGAAATCCTCAGTATCTCCTTCAGTATCATCTAATCCCAGTTTATCATTGAAAATGAGAAATAATACTCAGGCACTTTGTTTGAAAAACAACAATTCCAAAGCCAGCACACAACGGTTTTTCTGGTCGCAGAACGTTACTAAAACTGTAAATTATTTTTAGGAAATATCCGAAGCAAAATAAACGTAATAGGCAGCTTTATATTGTAGTTCAGAGAAACCAACGCGCCCTCCTGTAATTTCTTCCAGTTTCCCTCGCTTGGGAATCTAGCCATTGATTCTCGGTGAGAGTAGCACACTAGTTCTCAACCGGTGGGACCCCAGATGCTCCTGGACTGCCACTCCCAGAAGCCTCCACCACTCACTGTGCTGGAAGGGGTTTCTGGGAGTTGCAGTCCAGGAACATGGGGGGGACCGAAAGGTCGAGAACCACTGGACTAGCAGTTCGATACTGGCGACGGGCGATAGCTCACAGCCGGGCGGTGTGTGTGTGTGTGTGTGTCGGGAGAGGGGGGGGAGAGACACGTACCTTCCGGCGCGGGCGGGGGGCAGGCACTGCGCCGCAACAAAGGCGGTTGTTCTTGCTAAGGGTCCATAAAGGGGGGAGAGACACACACACACAACACCAAGAGCTCCTCTCTCCTCCCCAACTTCCTGGCCCGTCTGGAAGCCTCCTCTGAAAAAGTCCCACCCAGAGCCCCGCCCCTCTTTGGTTTGTGACGTCACTCCCTTCCGAGCCGCTCATTGGCTCTTCGTTGACGCGTCCTCTTCCTTTTCCAAAAGCCCGGAATTTCGGTTGGGGCGTGGCGTGGGGCGTGGCCAGTCTTTGCGCGCGAGCTCCGCCTCCCTAGGGAAACGTCGGAGGGAGGGGCGGGGCGAGGGAGCCGAAGAATCCGTGGTGCCCGCGTGGTTGTGAACATACGGTTACCCCCTACAGAGAGCGGGTGATCACTGGTAGGAAGCGTGGGAACGAAGATGTGGCTTTTATTTATTTATTTATTTATTTATTTTTATTTATTTATTTATTTATTTATTTATTTTTACAATTTATATGCCGCCCACTACCCAAAGGTCTCTAGGCGGCTTCCAATCAAAGTACAGTGGACCCTTGTATAACAAACAGCTTGTATAACATAAAATTTGTACAACATAAAAAAATCCATTGATAGGGGAAATTTGCTTAACATAATTGCCTATGGGGAAAATCCGTACAACATAAAAATGGGATTACTCCATTTTCAATGCATTCCCATGGGATTACTCCATTTTCAATGCATTCCTATAGGAATTTGTATAAAGGAAAAATTTGCTTAACATAATTTCATTTGGAACGAATTAATTCCTTTATACAAGGTACCACTGTATTAAAACAGTTAAAAACATCAAACAACAATAAATAATTAAAACAATAATAAAAACCTTTTTTTTATTTATTATTATTTTGTAAAAGGGAAAGAAAAAAAAAGAAATATAAATAAAACAGAATCGTCTTACATTGATAACACCACATACTGACTGCAGGTGAGAAAAAACTGTTGAGTAAATTTTATACTATGTTGTTAGTTGAAAGAACACATGAATCACAGGTTAAAGAATGTATGGTAAGATGGGCGGAAAACTGTGGGCACTCTATTCATTTAGATAAATGGAATATGTTATGGCAATCGATCAAGATGTTCAGGTCCACCCCTTATAAAGAAAATTGTTATAAAATGTTCTACAGATGGTACCTTAGCCCCCACAGATATCTAAAATATATAACTGTTCAGCTAAATGTTGGAAGTGTGAGCAAGAAATCGGTTCTTTTTACCATATGTGGTGGACTTGCAAAAAAGCTAAATTATTTTGGAATATGGTTAAGAACTTATTAGACACTGTGTTGAAGGTCAAGCTAAAATATACACCAGAACTTTTTTTGCTAAATATTATAGACACAGAGGTAACTTATGACCAAAAATATGTAATTAACCATATTATTGTAACAGCCAGAATTTTGTACGCTAAACTTTGGAAAAACTCTGCAATACCTTCAAAAGACGCCCTGAAAGGAAAATTATACTCGGTGATCGAAATGGACAGAATTTCTGGCCACCTGAAAGGAGAAGACGAGGATATTCTGATAAGAAGATGGCAAGAGTTAATAACTGTGTTAAAAACCTTATAAAGGATGTTTGTGAACTGTGGTGTTATCAATGTAAGACAATAATAAAAACCTTATACTAAAATCATCACACTAAAATTGCCATCAGAAGACCCACAATCTAAATTGTATCAATTAAATATAATTTTGAAATATTTCTAAGCCCTAATAGAAATATTTCTAATACCATATATACTAATACTAATACTAATATTAATACTATTATTAATATCATTAGTATTATTAGTATTAGTATTTATATTATCAGTATTATTATTATTAATAATAATAATAATAATAGAACTATTTCTAATACCACAGTCTTTCGAGACTGAAGGATGCCAATGATGAAGCCTGGAGGACTCAAGTGTTTTTTGTTTTTTTCCTGAGTGGTGGTCCTGAAGTGTGATTTAAGCTTTTCAACCCTGCACTAGTTGTTTTGGAAATTAAGGCCATTGAACTCTTGAGACGCGTCCATCAGAGTCGTAGAGGTGTGGGTGTAAAACGCGGTGCTGCAAAACGTTCTTTAAGACAGACGCCATTTTATTTATACAATTTATTTATACAACTTGTATGACGCCCACTACCCAAAGGTCTCTGGGTTTTGTTCTCTTCACCCACCCACCCACCCTCCTATTTATTATTTAATGTCTGGATAGGGTGTACTCAGGGTAGTAGGAGAACATCGCTTTACACGTGTTTGCTGACTTGGCAATGCAAACTCATGTGTCCTCGTATCTACTTTACAATTCCTAGTTGTTCCACCCAGGAGAGCTACTGGTCAGCTACTGGTAATTATGGGCACTGTAATCCAAAGCATGGAGTTCTCAGCAATGGGCTGGAATGTGCCTGTAAATCACGATTACATGAGGCGGGTTCCGAGTTGTTGTTGTTGTTGTTGTTGTTGTTGTTGTTAGTAGTAGTAGTAGTAGTAGTAGTAGTAGTAGTAGTAGTAGTAGTAGTAGTAGTATGAAACCAGAGGAAAATAGCCAGGTGAATGGTTACTATGCTGGTTGCTATGGTGACCAAGCCTTGGCCTATCTGCAAGACCATGGTCAGCAGAGAGATGCTACAAATACTTTTAGTGATTCTGTGCCCACTGTATATGTTGCTGATGTCCTAAAAGACATTTTTATTCCCAAATATAAAGATGCTTCACAAAGATGGCCTGTGATACTTTAGCAATCAGTTCTTCAGCAGTTAGCCTCCAAAAGTGTATGTGTCCTGCTAGTAACCCCCTTTCGCCCTGCTGCTAGACCCAAACATCTGCCCATTTACTCCCTCTGAAAACATCTATCATAAGTAAAAGGAGCTTCTACCTTCAGGGGCAGAAAGCTGACACTGATTTGCCCTCCAAAAGGCATATCATTTAAGAAAACCTATGACCCTTCAAAGTGCCTTGATTGCTTCAACACAAAATTAATACAGTACGGTATTCTAAAGCCTCAGTCGGGTTGATCATGCTGCTGCATTAGTACCATGTTGTCGTTTTGTATAGCGGGCAAGTGCCTCAAGTGGCAAATGGTTGGAGGCAGTGGCAGCAGTTCTGTGATTCCCCCCCCCCCACACACACACACACATGTTTGGAGGGACAGAACTGAGGTTATACCACAAAAAGCTCGAAACTAACTTTTAGCCCTAAACTAGATTCTGCCCAGTTGCCAGATTGCAGTGAACTACCCGTGGGAATCCTTCCAACATTTGCCCATGAAATCCTTCTTCTTTTTCTTCGTGTTTGTTCCACTTGTTGTTAGGGTCCGCTATTCTTGTTCTACTTGGCACAGTCACAGGCTAGGTCCAGGTGAACCAGGGACAACTTCATGTTGTTGTCAAGGATGTTCATCCAGTGCTATTTTGGTCACCATTTGTGCATTAAATGAAGGGGTGCTGTTTTGTCCTTCGCCACAGGCAGCAAATTTCTAGGGTCAGCTGTGTCTTGCAGCCTCATCTGCTTCAAACACATCTGGGCTTGGTTGGGTTTCTGCTGCCACAATGTGGTAGCCTTATTACCACAAGGCCTCATTTTGTGCAGTGGAGGAGGACTAAATAAAACACAGAGAATCTTCATTCCTCATTCTAATCCAGACATGGCCGTTTTTGTTTCTCAAGGCCTGGAACAAACAGGTAGTATGGCTGTCCCTCTCATACCACAGCCCTTATCTCTATAGTCTGACTTATTGCCCATTAAAAGAGGTTGTGTTAAATTTCTGTTGTACATTCTATGTTTAAAAGAAACCTTTGTTTTTTGTTCTCTTGTTTAATAATGACAACTAATATCCAGGTAACTGCCTTCTATTAATATCCTCTGGCATGATCTGCAGTTTTTTTTCTTCAGTTAGTAAGAGCTACATGTTATCCTTCCTAAATCTGCAGCAATGTCTGTTATCTGGATCTGGAGCGACTGCAAATTCAGGAACAATTAAACATGTAGATATGGTCATAGGGCCATCATCTCATTTTTTAATATTATGTGCAGTCAAGTCAGATACTTGGCTGAAGAATAGTACCCGTGAAAGGGATCTGGGAGTCTTGATGGACCACAAATTGAACATGAGTCAGCGGTGTGATGCAGCGGCCAGGAAAGCCAATGCGATTCTTGGTTGCATCAACAGAAGGATAGTATCTAGATCAAGGGAAGTGATAGTATCACTCTATTCTGCTCTGGTCAGACCCCACCTGGAGTACTGTGTCCAGTTCTGTGCGCCTCAATTTTAAAAGGATGTTGACAACCTCGAGTGGGTGCAGAGGAGGGCAACCAGGATGGTTGAAGGTCTGGAAGAAATGTCTTATGAGGAACGGCTTAGGGAACTGGGAATGTTTAGCCTTTCAAAAAGCAGGCTGAGGGGGAACATGATAGCTATGTTTAAATATTTGAAAGAATGTCATATTGAAGAGGGAACAGGTTTGTTTTCCATGCTTCAGAGACTAGGACTCAGGGCAGTGGTTTCAAACTACAGGAAAAGAGATTCCATGTGAACATTAGGAAGAACTTCATGACAGAGCTGTTCGGTAGTGGAATATGCTGCCACGAAGGGTGGTGGAGTCTCCTTCTTTGGAGGTTTTTAAGCAGAGGCTGGATGGCCACCTGTCGGAAATATTGTGATGGGGTTCCTGCATGGCAGAGGGTTGGACTGGATGGCTTTTTAGGTCTCTTCCAACTCTATGATTCTATGATTCTTCTGAATCCTCTTCCATCACTGTATACTGCTCAGGTAAGGAGAACTTGGCTCAGGCATTTGTTGCCTGTCCCCCGTTCTGATCTGCCGACCCTCTGCCACATGTCAGGGAATCGTTCCGTCCACGCCTCCGACCTGTCTTGTTTACTGATAAATACCAGGTCGATGCACAACAAGATTCCTATCATCCATGATTTGATCGTGGATGAGCGTGCCGACCTGGCTTTCCTTACAGAGACCTGGGTGGGCGAGGGAGGGGGAGCTTTTCTCTCTGCTTCACCCCCAAGGGTTCTGTGTTCAGCACTTGGGCATGTGGGAGGGGCGGGGGAGCATTGTGTATAGGGAATCCCTTCATGTCAGCAGATCCGCGATGTTGGTATGTTCAGGGTTGGAGTGTCTACACCTTGTGGTGGGTCAGAGGGACAGGTTTGGGATTGTGCTGGTGTACTGTGGTCCCCGCTACCCTGCACACTCCCTCCCAGAGCTCTCAGAGTTCATCTCGGCGGCACTTCTGAGGTCCCCCCCACCTTCTTGGTGGTTGGGGACTTCAATGTGCATGCCGGGCCTGGGCTGTCGGGAGTGGCTCTGGAGTTCATGGAGTCCATGGCCTCCATTAATCTGGCCCAGGTTGTCATCAGTCCCACTCATAGGGGTGGACATACCCTGGACCTGGTTTTTGCCTCCACTTGTGCTCCCGACCTGTGTCATGCTCAGATCACTATCTGCTGACCTTTCCCCTATCAATCGCTGCCCCGCCCTGCGGGGAGCTGGGCCCGTCCATCTGGGCCCGCCCCCGAAGGCTCCTGGACCCTGTGCGGTTCTCGGAGTCCTTTGGGGGCTTACCGGACGGTCTGGTTGACGATCCGGCCAACTCCCTGGTGGACAGGTTGTATGAAGATGTTGCTGGGGCTGTTGACCGGATCGCCCCCAAGTGCCTCATTCGATGCCGAGCCCGCTCCTCCCCACGGTTCGGGTGATGAAGCAAGAGCGGAGGGGGCTAGAGAGCAGATGGCTGAAGGATCGGACGGCTTTGAATTGGGCTGCGGTTTGGGCGTCGATCAGTCGCTATTCTCGGGCGATCAGGGACGCAAGGAGATCCTTTGCCTCCCTGAGAACTGATGAGGCCTCGAACCGCCAGGCAGAATTGTTCCGGGCCCTGGGGTACTGCAGGCCAGCAGCTTCTCCGTTCGACCCTTGCCCTTCTTGGCTCATTAAGACCGCTGGAGGGAGCATGCCGGAATGGGCTTCATTAATCGCCACTGCGTCCTTCAGGGACGGGATTTTTCCCTGCCGTCTGAAGGAGACGGTGGTGAAGCCCATTCTCAAATGACCAGGCCTGGCTGCAGACGATATGTCTAATTGTCATCCTATAGCCAATGTTCCCTTTATGGGCAAGGTTGTCGAGCAGGTTGCTGCCCTGCGTCTCCAGTCGTTCCTGGAGGAGAACCATGTCTTGGATTCTTTCCAATCTGGTTTTAGGCCGTGTCATGGGACTCAGACTGCCCTGGTCGCACTGCAGAATGACCTGTTGAGGAGGGCTGACAGGGGTTGCTCTACCCTGTTGGTCCTTTTCGACCTGTCAGCGGCCTTTGATACCGTCAACCACGGTATCCTCCTGGGTTGGCTCTCCAAGGTGGGGATTGGGGTCTGGCCTTTGGCTGGCTCCGTTCCTTTCTGGAGGGTCGTACTCAGCATGTGAGCTTGGGGGGTGTCTTGTCGTCCCCCTGGACACTCTCCTGTGGGGTGCCTCAGGGTCGGCTCTCTCTCCAATGCTTTTTAACATCTATATGAGGCCGTTGGCTGAGGTCATCCGGAGTTTTGGAGCTTGCTGTCACCAGTACGCTGATGACACACAGCTCTCTCTCTCTCCTTCTCCACCTCTGCAGTGGAGGCCGTCCAGACCCTTGATTGCTGCCTGGCTGCAGTATTGGACTGGACCAGGACTAACGGGCTCCGGCTTAACCCTGGGAAGACTGAGGTTCTGTTATTTGGGGGTGGCCCAGACGGGTATCGTGGCCCTCTTCCCGGCTTGGGTGGGTCTGCCCTCCAGCTGGCGGAACGAGTGAGGAGTCTGGGCTTCGTCCTGGATCCAGATCTGTCCCTGGAATCCCAGGTGGTAGCCGTGACCAGGTTGGCCTTTTACCATCTTAGGCTTATTGCCCAGATTCGCCCGTACCTCGATGGGGACGCCCTGAGGACAGTGGTGCAAACGCTGGTCATGTTGAGGATAGACTATTGTAATGCTCTCTACATGGGGCACCCCTTGAACCTTGTTCGGCGACAGCAGCGGGTCCAGAATGCGGCGGCCAGGTTGGTGGTTGGTGCGGGCAGGTTTGACCGCATCACCCCCATTCTGGCTCACCTGCACTGGCTGCCCGTTGCCTCCCATATAAGATTCAAGGTGTTGGTTTTGGTTTACAAAACCCTCCATGGCCTGGGTCCTGATTATCTGGCAGAGCGTATCTCCCTACAATCAGAGCTGGCCCGACTCGCCCGTTCCTCTATGGCTGTCTCACTCTGGATGGCTACCCCCAGGGAGGCCCGCAGGGTAGTAACTCAAAAACGGGCCTTCTCGGTGCCCGGTCCATCGCTTTGGAACAAGCTACCCGGTGAGATACGCCAGGCTCCCTCATTGGCATCCTTCAGGAAAGTCCTTAAAACCTGGCTGTTCAGGAATGCCTTTGGTGACTGCTAATGTCGTACCAAGTTGGTTTCGCCCCCTTCTCTTTTTTTCATGGTCGTTAAGTTTTTGCCCCTTGCCCAGCACTATTTTACTATTTTATATTGTTTTATTGATGTCTGTTTTTAAGCCTATTGTGTGAACCGCCCAGCGTTCCTTTAGGAAATGGGAGCTGTATACAAATGCAAAAATAAATAACAAACAAACAAACAAACAAACACTACACCTACCAGGGTCTACTCTCCATCTGGAATTCCAGATCCTAAACAATTATGCCTTTCTGCCTCCATGTAAATGTGTCCTGGGTCTATTTGGACCTCCAGATAGAAGTGTATTTGTGTGTGGAGATCTAGCAGTTCAAATTGAATTGTGCTGCTTTTGCCTTTCTTTTCAGGCTCTGTCTCTGCGTGTACATGTACATTTAACCAACACCACTTATCTGTCTGACAGCATCATGTCTCCAGCACTTGATGAAGAGGAAAGCCCAGATTCATCTCACAATTGGCCATTTACAGGTGGCCTTTCAGTCACTGCTGTTCTACAGGTTGATCCCTTTTTTGGTTGGTGGCTTTTATGTAAACCTTTCAGGCCCAGATAGTGTTGTCATGGATCTCAGGCTTTTGGGATTAAAATACTTGGAATTTTTATCAGTATTTAATGTTGTTCCATCCTCTAGCTTTCTTGTTTCATCTGAACTTACTTGAATCCCTGGTTCCCCAGCCCCAAAGATCCAAGAATTTTAAAATGGTTGACCCTGAACATATAATTAAGATCCCTTAGCTTTCCAAAATACCTGCTCTGGCAGAGAGGAGAAAAGGTAAAACTGATTTAGTTGACATGGATCTAGATAACCCCTTGCATTTTGGGACATTTCTTGCCTGCATTTCTTGTTTTACCATCACACTCTCAAGTGTAATGCCTCTGATCCCAAGTGCCAAAGTCTCATAGTGGAGAGTCTTGAGTTTTTCCATCTAATAACTCATGGTTAATGGTTCATCTCAGAAAACACAGAATGTGTCCCAGTCTTGTGCACTTGATTAAAGATTAAGGCAATTCCACGAGGTACTGTAATTGACTTTGACCAGATCTCCTTCCTCCTCTACATGTAGATTTCCCCCGAGTGTCCAGGTTTTTGCAATGTCCACTGCTGAGTTTGTTGCAGGCTGGCTTTCAGGTAAGAACACCCTATTACAACTTCCCGTTTTCCCCTTTTAATAAAAAGCGGCTAGGGGCTAGGGACAGATTCTCCTGTATAACATATACTGTACTAATAGGGCAACTTTGTTAGTACAGTGTCAGATTCTTTGTCAGATTCCAAAGTTCAATTTTAAAAAAAATCTTATTAGCAAGATAATAAACTGAATTATATAATTATGTCTCATATCATACAAGTTATTTTTTCTGACATCATTTAGAGCTGTGAAAATTCTTTGTAGGACTGGATCAAAGGTAGTTGTTAATCTGCCTTTAGATATCTGGGTAACTTTCATTAAATCAACAAAGATATATGGATCTCAGTTGTTTAAAGGTCAGTAGCTACAGCTAATCCTTTCAATTGCATTCAGTTATACAGTATGTTGGATTTCTCTTGCACTGCCACAGTCTAGAGCTGGCTTTTCCAGCTCTAACCCCTCACCCTGTCTTAGAAAGCGGCTTTTTGAAAGCAATGGGCTAATTGCAGTTCTAAGCCAAAAAGAGGCTTCGTTATTGTGACTTTTTTGGGGGGGGTGCCCTCTTCCTCCCATTTAGAAGGCATGGATTTCTCTCCATTAAACAAAGGTAAGTCATTTATTTCTAATGGATAGCGAGGAGATTTTTTTTAATACTCCAGAGTTTATTCCTTCAGAACTCTAGGCACATTCTGCACATCAGCATCGAACAACGTCCTCCCTGCAACAGACATGGGAATAAAACTAGAATTGTCTCCTAACCACTTGGATATGGAAGGTCTAGGGCCTGAAGTTTCAGACAATATTTCTTGTGTGTGTGTGTGTGTGTGTGTGTGTGTGTGTGTGAAGAGAAACATTTATAATGATCTATTACGCTGCCTTATTAATCCTATATCAATTTATATCAAGTATTGTGTGAGTAAAATGGCTTCGGTCGGTCTCTGTCCTTTTTCCTGTCAGGCCAAATGTTATTCTATGCCTGTACTGCAAAGGCGAGATATGCTTCAGTGGTATGTTTAGCTTTAGAGGCCATTATCTATATGTTAAAGGAATGCTATTAGCCAAGTGTCTTTGAGTAGAGGAGCGCCTCCATGGAATTCCTACCTGTCAAGTAAATCCCTGCCTCCTCAAGACACAAGGGGAGAATAACTCCCTAGCTCCTCCAGGCGCGGGCTTCAAGAGTAAGATAAGCGAACAGGCGCCAGAGCCACATATAGATCATATACATGTCTTTTCCCTTTGACTTGATTTGTTACATGCTGATGTGCCTTATCAGTATGGGTACGGGAGGGGGGATTGTGAGTAAGGAAAAACTCTATAAAAAGGTTTGCATTTCTTTTGTTCTGGGCCGTCAGACTTTTTCAGAGCTAGACTCTGCTGACGGTCCGTTGACAACGCTTCAATAAAGCCTTTCTCTGTTCAACCGGAACCCAGGCTTGTCTTTAATCCCTCGACCTCCCAAAGTGCGCGGCACAACCGAAAGACAGATAGCCTACATGTGTAAAACACACACCCCGAAAAGGATTCCCAAACCTTTGTGGCTGGGCTTTTCTAAACCTTGGGTTGAAATAGACTCTTCCTAGGGCATCTTGATAGATTGAACATGTTTTGGTTTCTCTGTACTGTACTGTATTTCTCTTTCCAGGCCCTTCACTCTGTCTCTCAGGGCCTTTTTACACGACCCCTAAGATCCGCTGGTCCCTTAAATTTGGACCAGAGATCTTGAGGGTTCGTTGCTGTTCCTCCGTCCCCACCCGCTCCGCACTTCTTTGTTCTGTCTGCGTGAGGGGGGGAAGGGAAAAAAAGCCTTAGGGAGAAAAGAATCCACTCTTACCTCTGGAGTGCTGGTGGAAGCTGCTCCGACCTCCGTTTACTTCCTGGTTCCTCTTTAAGGGGCGGAGGCAAAAGAAAAACAACAGAAAGAAGCGAGGAGAGCTCAGGCACTCTCCGCATCAAATATTTTTCACCATCAAAGAGCAGGTACAAGAAAAGTGTGCTGGGTCGCGCTAAAGTGGGCGGGGTCACACTTAATTGTCTGCAAACTCTGGAGCTGGTGGGGAAACATTTCTAAGCTCCGGAGCTGGGAGCCATTTGCAGCGCAGCTTAGGGGTCGTGTATAAACGCCCTTAGTTATGCTTTAGTTATTGCAAAAAAGAAAGAACAGAAGAAATGAATTACAAGTAGCTGTCCTCTTACCTCACAAGCTCCCACTAGCTCCAACTTGCATCGCCAGAGATGGTGGAAATGGTAGTCTAAGACGTTTGGAGATTGTTCTGAAGCAAATAAACTAATTCCCCTTTTCTTTTGCCACAGGGGCAGCAGGACTTATTCTGGGGCACCCCATTGACACAGTGAAGGTAATTTGTGGAATTGGAAATGTGAGAGGGAACAAACCTCCAGCAGGAGAGTGATGGTGGTAGAAACACTGGGATGTGCAGGTCATACCATGGAATGGTTTGAACTATTCCAGAAATAGACCGTTGTGAAGCAAGCATTTCCTCCAGACACACAGGTGACAGTTCAGGACAGCATGTTAGAGGGTTGACATGGTCTCCAGGCCTGTGAAAAAAATCAGAGCAGTTCCAGTACCAGGCAAGCAGCCACATCTCCTCCCCACTGTGCCCAAAGGCATTGGCATAAACCAACACCAAGAAGAAGGAGGAGGAGGGGGGAGGAGGAGGTTAAAAAGAGAAAGATTGGACTTCTAGAAGAAACACAGGGCCTTTTCACACGACCCCTAAAATCCGCTGACCACTTAAATTCGGACCAGAGATCTTGGGTTTATCGCTGTTCCTGTGTTCCCACCCCCTCTGCACTCCTGGCTGCTGTCTGCGTGAGGGGAGGGAGAAAAAAAAGGAGAAAAAAATGCAGGCTCACCTCCGTTCTGCCGTCTCGCTCTGCTCCCGGCAGCATTCCAGTCTCTTAAGTATCTCTTAAAGGGGCGGGGGGCAAAACAACAACAAACAGAAGCGAGGAGAGCCCGGCACTCACTATGTTACATCCGCATCAGGAATTTTTCACCCCCGGAGACCAGGTACTTGAAAAGTGTGCTGGGACTCGCTTAGGTGGGTGTGGTCGCACTTAATTTTTTTGTAAACTCCGGAGCTGGTGGGGAAACAATTTTAAGCTCCGGATCTGGGAGCCATTTGCCGCGGATTTTAGGGGTCGTGTGAAAAGGCCCACAGTGAGCAAGGCTAGGAGGGGTGGTTTTTTGCCTAACCTTAATCACTAGGCTCACGTCAATAGGATATTCCTCTCATCCTGGTTGCTGCAGTGTACTTTCCTATGACTTTTATTATCTTCTCATCCTTTTTGAAAACATGATTTATGTCTAATATTGGTTTGTACCAATGTAGGTGGGTGTTTTAACACTATGGCATTTTCTATTGGAAATGAAATTTATACTGATGGCCTCCTCTCTTAATAATATTTCAGTTAGCACTAAATAACAAGATGATAAATAAGTCGTTCAAGTAAAAAAACTAGATTTCTTAAATATTTTTTTCAAAGTGTTTTTTGAAGAATATAAGTTGAACATAAAAATTGAATATCAAGAATATACGTTGGTTGTAAAGGGAAAATTGGATGCAAATCATAGTGAGCATCATGCTGTTTTGGCACAAAGCAGAAGAAAGTGGGAGGGAACAAATATTCAATGCAGAAGAGTCATATGTACAGTGAGAGAAATAAGTATTGTATCCCCTGCTGATTTTCACCATTTGTCCTCTGACAAAGATATGAACAGGGTATAACTTTAACCGTAGGCTTATTGTAACTGTGAGAGACACCGTAACAAACAACAAACAAACAAACAACAAACAACAAACAACAAACAACAACAACAACAACAACAACAACAACAACAACAACAACAACAACAACAACAAAACCCGGTGCCCAAAAGTCAGATATTGATTTGCATTGTAGTGAGGAAAATAATTATTCAAGCTCCTATCCACCAGCAAGAGTTCTGGCTCCCAGGTGTCTTTTCACTATATGCAGATAACAAGCTGAGATGAGGAACACTCTCTGTCAGGGAGTGCTCCTAATCCCAGCTTGTTATAGCACCTGCATAAAAGACACCAGCCCATAGAAGCAAGTGTACTCTAAACTCACCCCCATTCCCAAGACCAAAGAGCTGTTGTCAGGGACAAGACTGTAGACCTGCAGAAGCCTGGACCAGGCTACAAGACTATTATCACCAAGCAGCTTGGTGAGAAGGTGTCAACAGTGGGCACAATAATTTGCAAATGGAAGAAACAAAAAACAACTGTCAGCCTCCCTCGGTCTGGGGCTCCATGGAAGATCTCACCTTGTGGAATTGCAAGGATCATGAGAATGGCGACAAAGCAGCCCAGAACTACACAGGGTGAACTTGTAAATGATCTCAGGGCAGCTGGAACCATAGTCACCAAGAAAACAATTGGTAACACACTACGCTGTGAAGGACTGAAATCTTGCAGTGCCCGCAAGGTCCCACTGCTCAAGGCAGCACATGTAAAAGCCTGTCTGCAGTTTGCCAATGCACTGCTGAATGATCCAGAGGAGAATTGGTTGAAAGTGTTGTGGTCAGATGAGACCAAAATTGAGCTCTTTGGCATCAACTCAACTTGCCGTGTGTGGAGGAAGAAGAATGCTGCCTATGAGCCCAAGAACACTACCCCACCGTCAAGCATGGGTGGTGGACACATTAGGCTTTGGGATTGTTTTTCTGCTAAGGGGACAGGATACCTTCACCACATCGAAGGGATGATTGACGGGGCCATGTGCCATCAGATCTTTGGTGAGCACCTCCTTCCCTCAGCCAGGGCATTGAAAATGCTTCATGGATGGGTATGCCAGCATGACAATGACCCAAATCACACAGCCAAGGCAACAAAGGAGCGGTTCAAGAAGAAGCACATGAAGGTCCTGCAGTGGCCCAGCTGGTCTCCAGACATTAATCCCATAAAAAAAAATCTGTGGAGGGAGCTGAAGGTTCGAGTTGCCAAACTTTAGCCTCGAAACCTTCCTCACTTGGAGAAGATCTGCAAAGAGGAGTGGGACAACATCCTTCCTGAGATGTGTGCAAACGTGGTGGCCAAATACAGGAAACGTCTGACCTCTGTGATTGCCAACAAGGATTTTGCCACCAAGTACTTAGACAACATCTGTGATAGGTGCTTGAATAATTACAGTGGTACCTCGGATAACAACTGCCCCGGATAACGAATAATTCGGATAACAACTGCAAATTTCCGGGTATAGGGCTGCCTCTGATAACGAATTTTTCCTATGGGCTGCCTCGGATAACGAATCGCAATTCCTAGGTATAGGTCTGCCTTGGAGAACGAATCTTCCTATGGGCTGCCTTGGATAATGAATTTTCCCTATGGACTGCCTCAGATAATGAATTTCCAGCATGCATCAGTAAAAAGGTTATCCCAGGTGAAATTGCATCTGTACCCTTGCACTTTTTAAAGAGTTTTGAGCAAAAAACCAGGTGTCTGTGCCTTTTTCCTAGGCTCCAGAACGGATTAAACGGTTTCCCATTCATTCCTATGGGAGACTGCGTTTCAGATAACGACATGTTTCGGATAACAACTAACCTCGGAGAACGAATTACCATCGTTATCTGAGGCACCACTGTATTTCCCTCATTACAATGCAAATCCATATCTGACTTTTGGGCCCTGAGGAGATTTTTGTTTTTGTTTTTGTTTTTGTTATGCTGTCTCTGACAGTTACAATAAATCTACAATTAAAGTCGTAGCCTGGCCATTTTTTTTGACAGAGGGCAACGGTCAAAATCAGCAGGGGATAGAATACTTATTTCCATAACTGTATAAGGCAGCCCTCCCAATGTTCTTGTTTAAATCAGCTCTTTATTCAAAACAGTGGAGACTAGAAATTTATTATAGCATAGCCTCCTATTTTCTTACACTGGTGGAAAGTAAAGGCAGCTGTATGGCAAAGCAGATGGTTTTTATTTATTTATTTATTTATTTATTTATTTATTTTTATATTTATATACCGCACCTTCTTCCCGGACCGGGAACTCAGGGCGGTTAACATAAGTAGTTAAAAGGTTAAAAAAAGTTAAAAAGTTAAAAGGCGGACAAGGACAGCAGCAATCCAAACTTGCATTGGGGGGAAAAAAAGACTAGTTGATGTTAAAAGTTTCTCTGAAGAGCAACGTCTTCAACCCTTGCTTAAATGACGCCAGGGAAGGGGCCTGCCTCAAGTAGCTTGGTAGACTGTTCCAGGTTCAGCTTTAAATATCTTGAGTTTATAAAATGACTAAGGGATGAGATTCTGGGGAGATGCTCTCAGGATTGTTCTAGGCGGACCTTTTGGGTTCCTCTGAGTCTGGGCTGTTTTGGCATAAATGAGTAGCAGTGGGAGTTCAGCAGGCTCCTTGTCCTGTTCCAGGTGCGGCTGCAGACACAGGCTGGCTACCGAAATATCCTGGACTGTGTGGTCAGGATGTACCGAGATGAAACGGTGTGTGTCTCTCTGTGTTATTGTTTGTAAGCTTTGGTCTTGCGGCTTACTGTTGGGGGGGGTCCATCCTTGAGGCAGGGGGACGAGTTGCTACTGGAGAAGGAAGAGAGGCACCCTGGCACATCATTCAGCATCCAAAGTGATTTAGGATGTGACTAAACTGGGGGAGGGGGTTTGAGGGAAATGCTGTGGATTGTGGTGGGGTGTTTCACATTTTTTTCCATTGATCACATGATGCAAAGGGAAATACACGTTATATCAGAGTCCCTCCACCCCACCTCCCAAATCTCTAGTTTTTACATTCTATTATTTCAAACAGATGAATCCACATTGGTTTGGGTGTGTGATTGCTAGAACTGGTGCAGCAAAGCAACCATGTTAGCACACAGGAATGGCAAGCAAAGCTCTTCAGAAAAGCTTTTTCTTTTACTTTTTAACACCTGTTCCAGTTTGTTGGCATCCATCTCAAAGTGTGGTGTCCAGAACTTAACACAGTTATCTAGATGAGGCATAACCAATGCCAAATAAGAGGCAACCAGTACTTCATGGGGTAAGAATTTGACTTCCCTCACATCTGGGGGAAGCAGGTAGTTTTTTTCTTGTTTGTGCTTACTTAATGAATTAAGTCAGGGGAGGGGAAGGAATGGAGAGAAGGGTCAAAAACAGGTGGAGGGGAGAGAAATAAAACAGGAAATGGGAGGGAAGGGGAAAGAGTACAATCACATTTTTTGTTACATCTCTACTTACGTGTCTTGCTTGTATACTCTGTTAGTCCTATTCAATTATTTATTGCTCTTACGAATTGTCGCCATCATCTGTTTCTATTGGTCTCTTTCTATGATTCTGTTCCCTAT
Source organism: Phrynocephalus guinanensis (assembly GCA_037367245.1). NCBI lineage: Eukaryota > Metazoa > Chordata > Lepidosauria > Squamata > Agamidae > Phrynocephalus > Phrynocephalus guinanensis. The sequence continues at coordinate 2,686,512 of CM074754.1, forward strand.
TTCTATTAGGGAAGCAGGTAATTTGAGGGATGTCATGTGACAGAGGTGAAGGCGACCAGGAGAAACATCTGGGGTACTGCCACTTCTGTATGTTGGTGTACATGCGCGCACACACAAACACACACTGCATGTGCCACAGAAATAATTGTCTTACTCTACCTAATAACAGAGCCAATCCTGCCTCATGGCAACAGATTGAAAGCTTGGATCTGTCATTGTAATCTTATAAGACAGTGTTTACCAATCATTAATGCATAAATCCTGTCAATGCAATTATGATGATTATTAGAAGGAATAAATAGTGAGCAGTGCCTAACGTATTGCTTTTAGAAAACAATGTTCAAGCTCTGAGTTACATCTTCCCACTCATTTTTAAAATAATGCGTGGGATAGAGAGTTTTTCTTCCTGTCTTAGAACACTGCAACCTTGTGGGATCACCTGAGAATCTGAATAAGTAGGAGGTGATACCAACCCAACAAAGAGGAAAGGGAATTCTTGGTCCAGCTCAGGGAGGTGGGATGATAAATGTCTTTGCCAGCTCCTGATTGGCCAGCACCAGGGAGAAGGGACGATGACGCGTCAGAGGCTATTTCCTGGTTGGAGTATCACCCCGTGCAAGGTAAACCAAGGTAAGTCAATGGGTGATTTCCTTTCGGAGGGTGGGTTCAAGTTCCGATTAGCAGCTGTGGTGCCGTGATTTGTTTCGGAACTGGACCCATTCTGAAACGAAAGGCCCATGCCCGGGGAATAACAACAGTAATGCTATGATAGAACCATAGTTGCTATAACAGCACCTGATTAATGGAATCATGGGATTTGTAGCTTGGGGAATTGCTTAGAATTCCATAGAATCGTAGAATTGGAAGGAGCCTACAAGGCCACCAGGTTCAACCCCATGCTCCATGTAAGATTAGAAACAAAAGGATATCTGCCAGGTGGTTGTCCATATTTCTCTTGAATGACTTCAGTGTTGGACCACTCATCAGCTTTTTAGGTAATTGCCATAGTGCTCTAACAATTAGGAAGTTTTCCCTGATATTCAGCCGAAAGCTGGGTTCTCTTAACTTGAGCCCATTGTTTGCGCGTCCTGTACCCTGGGATGATCAAGAACAGATCTTGCCCTTGCTCTACATAACAAGACTTCACATGCTGTATTTGAAAAGTGCTATCATATAGCCCCACAGTCTTTTTTTTTTGAGACTAAACATGCCCAGTTCCCTCATAGCGCAGTGGTTAAATGCCTGTACTGCAGGTAAAACTGTGCTCACGACCTGGGTTCAATCCCTGGTAGCAGGCTCAAGGTTCACTCAGCCTTCCATCCTTCCGAGGTCCGTAAAATGAGTACCCAGCTTGCTGGGGGGGGAGCAATGTGTAGCCTGCACACTGTAATTAAAAAACTGTAAACCACCCAGAGACTACTTGTAGTGGTATGGGGCGGTATATAAGCAGACCACTTCAGTCTATCCTCCTAGGGCTTGGTTTCTGGCCCCCTGATCATCCTCATCACTGTCCTCTGAATTTGTTCCAATTTGCCTTTCTAAAGAACTGAATCTCTTAGAAAAAACTGTGCAGTTACTTGAACTAAAATGGAGAATTCTGAGTGTCTTTCCAAACTATAAATCCCTCTCTGCAGTGGCACGGAACCACTGCAGATAAAGTAGTATCAGACCTCTATAACTGGAAATTGTAGATGCTCAGCAAACCAAAGCTAAGCTTGAGGTCCTCCACCTCATCTTTCTGTTTCTGTGCAGGTCAGTGGGTTCTTTAAAGGAATGAGTTTCCCCCTGCTCAGTGTGGCTGTGGCAAACTCCATCACATTTGGGACATACAGCAATGTTCTTCTGTACCTGTGTGACACCACCCACTGCGAGCGCAACTTCAACCCTCCCAGCTATGGCCACATCTGTGTGGCAGGCTGTGTCTCAGGAATGGTGCAAGTAAGAGCCAACGTGGGTTCCCAGCTGAGCATCCATTTGTGCAAATGGCTGTAGGAGGGTCAAGCTAGAGGCAGTTCTGCTTAGTAACTAGTTTGTGGAATTAGGCTGGAGAAGATATTGGTTGACTTGGTATCCTGGGCCAGCAACACTCCTTCCCAGCCTGACCTCCGTCCCAGGGTTGTTTTGAGGTTAAAGGGGTGAGAAGCAGAGTTCTGTATGCTACCTTGAGCTCACCTGAGAGGTGGGATTCAAATGTAACAAACTAATTAATAATTTTTAAATTATTTATTTTAATTTATTAATTTATTATCTGGCTATATGGCTCTGTGAGTTAGATGTCTGGCTGCTGACACAGAGGTTGGGAAGCAGATTTCCTACTGTGCCTCCTGGGAGAAGAGGCAGCCTCTGTAGTCTTAGGCAAGCTGCAGAGTTCCAAAGTTCCCTGAAAGAAGGGAATTGGAACCCATTTCTGACTGTTTTCTGTCTGGAATCTCCTAGAAAGGAGATAAATAGATAAATCCCCCAATGATAACCCCCCTCTTTCTCTCACACATACAGACACACACACAGCAAGAGATCGCATGCTTTCAGGATTTCTCTGAGAAACATTAAGAGCAATCAACTTCTATTCAGCTAGTCCACTTCATAGGGTCATTGTGAAGATAATGTGGTGGGGAGAAGACCATGTTGGCCTGTTAAGCTCCTAGAGAAATCCTAGAGATAGTAATGCAAGACGTTGTGTTTTAGAGGCCTTGCATTTCGTTGGGCACCATTTCAAGATGTACAGAAAGGAACATCTTCCACTTTAGTTTGCATAGAAAGAAATAACAGGAAGTGGGTTCATGTAGAGGTGGGGCATTTGTATATGTTTCATTTGAACCTTTGGCCAAAAGAATGACCAATGGTCTTTACTTCCTGTGTTGTGATGCAGGCAGTGATCCTGGCCCCAGTGGATCTCATCAAAGTCCGGCTGCAGAATCAGACCCACCAGTACAGCCTCAGAGGGGCCCTTTCTAAGGCATCCCAACCACGATACAGGGGTCCTGTGCACTCTGCTGTCAGCATCTTCCAGGAAGAGGGCATCAGGGGCATGTTCCGTGGTGGTTGGGCATTGGTGGTTCGGGATACACCCACCATGGCTGTCTACTTCCTAACTTATACTGGGCTCTGCAGGGGCATGATGGAAGAAAGGCAGGAGCCAGGTGAGAGGCTGGGATGGAATAGGGGCTGGTGTATGACAGGATGGCATCTCTGCCCCTTCAGGTTGAAATCTGACTTTTTCAAATAGAAGTACTGTAAATCCTGTAACCTCCAAAGTCCCTTGTAAGGACTAAAAGGTTAGGATGAGAGAAGAGGCCAACTAAGGGCCTTTTCACATGACCCCTAAAATTCGTGGCAAATGGCTTCCAGATCCGGAGCTTAAAATTGTTTCCCCACCAGCTCCGGAGTTTACAAAAAATTAAGTGCGACCACGCCCACCTAAGCGCGTCCCAACACACTTCAAGTACCTGCTCTCCGGAGGTGAAAAATTCCTGATGCGGATGTAACGTAGTGAGTGCTGGGCTCTCCTCGCTTCTGTTTGTTGTTTTTTTGTCCCCCGCCCCTTTAAGAGATACTAAGAGACTGGAATGCTGCCGGGAGCAGAGCGAGATGGCAGAACGGAGGTGAGCCGGCATTCTTTTCTTCATTTTTTTCTCCCTCCCCTCACGCAGACAGCAGCCAGGAGTGCGGAGGGGGTGGGAACACAGGAACAGCGACAAACCCACAAGATCTCTGGTCCGAATTTAAGTGGCCAGCGGATCTTAGGGGTCGTGTGAAAAGGCTCTAAGTGTGATTCAGACTACATCTAGATGCAAATCATGCCACACATCATTCCCTATCTAGTTTCTGAGGGCCTAGTGCCCTCACAAATATTAGGGAGAAATGGGAACATCATATCTCCAGAAGGCCTCATGAGATGTGAGTCTTCTTGAAATGAACATGTGCCTGTTGGGCAAGGCACTCAAAATTTCCTCCTAAGAGCTCTACAGAAGTTTATAGACGTCCGGCAAGGGGGAATCAGAAACCTGTGTTCATCACAGCTGACACTTATCCCATTTGGATTTAATTCCAGAATGAAATCAGACAAACATTTCTAATAATTTCAGAATTCACCTGGGTATCAAGGTATAAATAATTCACTTGTTGCAGTAATTCCAGGTGACAACTGCTTTATTTATGTACCTTCCTTTTTCTGTTCTATATGCATACAAAAAATGAAATATTGGAAACATCCAAAAGTCTTACAGTGATGGAAAGCAGTAGGTACAAAGGTTTAATAATACAGTATATGAAAAATAAACTTCAGTTGTGGACAGAATTCAGTTGAAAATATAGAAACATAAATGGAGGAGCTTTAAACAGTGCAATCAAAACTCAGAGAATACATCACTCAAACATATTATGTTAAAGTAAAACACATTAAAATTTAAATCCATCATTATCCTTTATGCATATAATAATGATGCATGGAAAATTATTCTAAATGCTCACCCAGCCATCCCATCTTGAATATATCAAGGAAAATACAATTACAGGAAATGGAAAAATTGAGAATACACCAAAGAGGAATACAAGCAAATAGCCCATATATGCAGGAGGTGGCAAAAAAAGCTAAAGCACGAAATAATTTTAGACTTGACAGAGATATTAAAGACAGTTAAAAGGGTTTTTTTAGTTACATCCACAGCAAAAGGAAAAATAAGGAAATTATAGGCTCCCTGCATGGCCATAATAGCCAATTACAGGAGAAAAGGAACAAGGGAGAACTGCTTAACATCTACTTTGCCTCAATTTTCTCCAAAAAAGGAAAAGAGCAGATGAGGTAGGGCAGGAATTGCAACATCGAATACGTATGGAGGTAGTACAGGAATCCCTGGAATCCCTCAATTAATTTAAGTTTCCAGTGCCAGATGAATTATACCCAAGGATGTTAAAATAACTGGCAGAAGTATTATTAAGCAGACAATCTGTAATTATTTAACAGGCAATTCTGTCATTACTAGAAGTCTACACCGGTTTCTCAAAAACAAGTCATGCCAGACTAATTTGATCTCTTTCTTTGGTAGAGTTACAAGCCTGGTGGATGAGGGGAAGACTGTGGATGCTGCTTATCTTGATTTCAGTAAGGCCTTCAATAAGGTTCCCCATGATATACTTGCAAAGAAGTTAGTAGAATGTAGGATAGATAGTGCCACTGTTAGGAGAATTTGTAATTGGTTGACTGGTCATAAAGGTGATCATAAATCACTTCTCCTCAGCATGGAGAGAGGTGACCAGTGGGGTGCCTCAGGGTTCTGTTCTGGTGCTGGTGCTATTCAATATCTTTATTAATCACTCGTGTGAAGGAATAGAGAGTAGACTGATTAAATTTGCAGATGATACCAAATTGGGAGGGGTTGCTAATTTCCTAGAGGATAGGATAAAAATCCAAAATGACCTTGACAGATTAAAGTGCTGAGCCATAGCTAAGGGAGTGAGTTTCAACAAAGAGAAATGTAGGGTGCTGCATCTAGGCAGACAAAATGAATTGCACAGATATAGTATGGGAGGCACCTGGCTGGAGAACAGTACCTGTGAAAGAGATCTGAGAGTCTGGATGGACCACAAATTGAACACAAGTCAGCAGTGTGACACAGCAACCAAGAAAGCCAATGCGATTCTTGGTTGCATCAACAGAAGCATAGTTTCTAGATCAAGGGAGGTGATAGTACTACTCTCTTCTGCTCTGGTCAGACCCCACCTGGCGTTCTATGTACAGTTCTGCACACCTCAATTTAAAAAGGAGTATTTCTACTAACTTCTTAGCAAGAATACCACGGGGAACCTTATCGAAGGCCTTATTAAAGTCCAGATAAACAATATCCACAGCATTCCCCTCATCCACTAGGCCTGTAATTCTATCAAAGAAAGAGATCAAATTAGTCTGGCATGACTTTTTTAAAGTATTATAGGGATACTTTGTAAGCGGGCTGACCTGCTGTCTCAGACCACTAACTATCTGGCACTCATAGCATTCTAGGCTTTTTTCAAATATGCTGTTCTAAGGAAACAACCGTATAGAACATGGTATGCACATATTTCATACAACTCCAAAGGTATTACTTCAAAGGAGGGGTGATATTAACAGATACATGAACCTTTTAACTGTTTGCCCCATTGCTTTACATATGAGATAGCATACATATGCTTGCATATGTGTGGGTGTTATCCACAACTACTTCCAAACATACAAAAACATTTCATATCAAATGCAGTAAAAAACTTAGAATGCTGGAACAGCATACATAATGGTCAATGTGAAAATCACTAAGTATTACAGGGATACTTTAAAAGCAGTCTGACCTGCTGTCTCAGACTACTGACTAACTTACATTCACAACATTCTATAAAACAACCATATAGGACATGGCATGCATGTGTTTTATACAACCTCAAAAATATAACTTCAAAGGAGGAGTGATGATAGCAGATACATGGGCCTTTTACTGTTTGCCCCACTACTTCCACATATAGGGTATCATACATCTGCTTGCATATATGTGGGTGTTATCCACAACTACTTCCAAACATCTTATCTGAAACTAAACTTTCAGGCATTTATCTCTGTGTTCCACTTGTTACCAAACATTCTCTTATCTTTCTTAGTACTCTCACTTCATCATCCATTGTTTAATAGGGTAAAAAACCTATTTTTATTCTACATGACTGCAATATTATAATACACACCACCAACCTGTGCTCAAAGAAACTCTGGAAACAGCTTAATGTCTTGCTTCTCAGTCTGTTACTAGCTACAGCTGAAGACTTTTATAATTGCTGGTAAGTTTACCCAGCTGATGTAGCATGCAAGTGAAATCCATTTGTAGCTGCATCTTTGACCAAAACTAATATCAATGGTAAAAAGTCTATTTCCTCATTTAAACCCATAGGGGATAAGGTGTTTAGCCTAATGATCCAGTCTATTTCTTTTTTTGGAAGGATTTTTTCATTATTTTTCACAGTTTCTATTGCCCAAAATTTAAGATCCTTTTCTGAATGCTTGTATTCTGTGAAGTGGTTTACTAAAGGAGTACCTATCCTTTTATGTCTGATGTTGCTAAGATGTTCCCCTATCCGGTTTTTTAAGGGTCTAGAAGTCTTTCCTACATATAGTTTAGGGCAAGGACAGCTGATGACATATACAACACCCTGAGTATTGCAGTTTGTGAATTGCATTAAAGTATATTTCCTATTTTGTTGAATGTCTGTAAAATCAGTCATTTTAGTGGTATGTTTACAATAAATACAATGCCCACATGGGTGGTGACCAGTAGGTAGCATTCTGGTCTTGAGAATGTTATCTTTTGTCTGATTTTTTTCTTTGAATTCACTCCTGATTAAAAAGTCAGCTAGAATGCTATGAGTGCCAGATAGTTAGTGGTCTGAGACAGCAGGTCAGCCCGCTTACAAAGTATCCCTATAATACTTAGTGTTTTCCACATTGACCATTATGTATACTGTTTCAGTATTCTAAGTGTTAATTATGCATTTGATAAGTAATGTTTTTGTTTGTTGTTCGTATATAGAATACTCTGACCCTATGTCTTTTAAATGTTACCCTTTTCTATAGGGGAAAAGTCCCTGAAGAAGGCCATTCGGGCCGAAACGCGTTGGGCTCTTTTAATAAACTTTCATTCAGCATCCTGAGAGTGTTCTCTCCTATACTACCATTGTCTGTGGATGCTCCAGTCTTTTTACCATGACTTTTTTTTAAGAAACCCGTGTTGACTTCTTGTAATGACAGCATTGTTTGTTAAATAATTGCAGACTGCCTGTTTAATAATCTGCTCTAGGATCTTTCCAGGAATTGAAGTCAAGCTGACTGGGTGGTAATTATTTGGGTCCTCCCCCCCCCTTTTTTTTTTGAAGATGGGGACAATATTAGCCCTCCTCCAGTCGATGGGGACTTCCCCTGTTCTCCAGGACTTCTCAAAGATTATTGCCAATGGTTTGGAAATTACTTCTGCCAGTTCTTTTAATATCCTTGGGTGTAATTCATCTGGCCCAGGAGACTTAAATTCATTTAATGCTTCCAAGTGTTCCAGTACTAGCTCTCTACCTATTCTATGTTGCAATTCCCGTCCTACCTTATCTACTCTTTGTCCCAGCTGATCTCTTTCTTCCTTTTTGAAGAAAACGAAGGCAAAGAAGGTGTAGAGTAGTTCTGACTTTTCCTTGTCTCCTGTTACTAACTGGTTATTATCGTCACACAGAGAGCCTATCATTTCCTTATTTTTCCTTTTGCTGCAGACATAACTAAAGAAACCCTTTTTACTATCTTTAATCTCTCTGGCAAGTCTAAGTTCGTTTTGCACTTTAGCTTTTTTTTACCACCCCCTTGCATATATTAGCTGTTCGCTTATATTCCTCTTTGGTGCATTTCCCATTTTTCCATTCCTTGTACTTGTTTTTCTTTATAGTTAGCTGAGTTGAAAGTTCTTTAGTAAACCATTGCGGTTTCTTTAGAGCTCTGCCATTTTTTCTCCTTGTTGGAACAGTTTTAAATTGTGCCTTTAATATCTCGCTTTTAAGGAACTCCCAACCATCTTGGACTCCCTTCTCTTTCAGTGTGTCGGTCCATGGAATCACAGCCAATAATTCCCTACGTTTAGAAAAATTGGCTTTCTTAAAGTCCAGGATTCTTGTCTGACTATGCTTAGCTTCACCTTCCAAATGTATAACAAATTCCAAGAGGGCATGGCCACTTTTACCTAATGATCCCACCACTTCGACCCCATTTACAAGGTCCTCCTTATTGGTTAAGACCAGATCTAAAATGGTTTTGCCTCTTGTTAACTCCTCTACCTTCAGGACCATGAAATTGTCTGCAAGGGCAGCAAGGAATTTGTTAGATCTTGCATTCTTAGCTGAGTTGGACTGCCAGCATATATCAGGATAATTAAAATCTTCCATTAATACTACATCTCTCCCTTTTGACTGTGTGGGCCACCTGCTCAAAGAAGGCATCATCCCACTCCTCTGGCTGGCTTGGGGGTCTATAATAATATACCCCCACAGTGACATCCCTCCTAGTTTTTTCACCCCTGATTTTCACCCAAATACTCTTAACATGGTTCCTCTGCTGTTTATCTTGTATTTCGTTTGACTTTTTACAACTGACTTTTTCTGGTGTAGAGTACAGTCAATAATTTTAATGGACATTTCTATTACTTTTACTGGGGTGACAAAATACAACTTCTGTATAAAGTATGGGTGAGGCAAACAATGGACACAGTAGGTAAAAAATCTTGTTTTAACCAACAAATGAGTTCATCTCCCAGTGAAACAGGTTGCACTGGGAACAGTTTGCATGGGTGCTATTTTACAAGGAAGGCAAAATGCTTTGGACCTAAACCGCTAGTGTCTTAACTTATTAAGGTACCAATCCACACTTCAGGACTCTAGATTTCCCCCCTCCTTGATTATATGCTTGATTTTCAGCCTATACGGTGACCTTGCTTTCAGACTCCACTGGAGAGGTAGCTAATTGTTTAGCAGTGAATTTTAGTGCATTGCTGTTCAAACCTCATTTTTTAAAAACACCCCCTTAATAACTTTAGCCTTCTGTGCATTCAGAATATCACATCTTGTAATGCCCTAACCTCATGCCTTGTTCTAGCTGGAAGACCATTTCTTTAAAACCAGGAGTTTTAAATCTGTTTTTACTGGGAAGGCCTAGTGCAACCCAGAACAAGTCCAAAGAAGTGTTGAAAAATGACTCCCTTGAAGCTGGCCAGGCTTGGGAAGCTTAGCATGGAGGGAAGCATCCAAGGGCTTTCCAAATTATTTGGACTTCAAACCCAGTCAGCCCAGGGCTGCTGGCTTATGGGAGTTGTTGTCCAAACCAACTGGAAGACAGTGGCGTCTTCATGTTTTAACTCTTTCAACAATGTGCCCAACCCATTAATGCTACAGAAACAGGTTGATTTGAAGTGGCCAAACTAAAAACTACAGTTCCCATGGTGGCTGAAGATGATGGGAGTTGTAGTCTAGGAGATATAGAAGGTGTCCAGGTAAGGAAGATCAAGGTTCATTTCATCAGCTGTGCAAGGTGTGTCAACCACACATCCAAAGAAGTAGGTATTAGTCTACAAAATCACCAGTCCCAACAAATATTTGTTTACACAGAAAAAAGTTGTTATATCTTTTTCCTTCGTGGAAGGAGCTGCACAAAGTGATAAATAAGATATATAAAATTATTCTGAAAATATGCACACAATTAAACAATGATCCTACAAAACCTAAAAAAAAACGAAGCAACCTTACCTAAAAGCAAGAAGAAAAAGCAGAACACCAAGGCTAGATTAACAAGAAACAAGTTAACCAGTTGGTCTCTATATCCAGTTCAAAAATCTAGTCATGATGAGTCCTACACAACTTAGATTCCTGAAACCCTTGGCAGAGATGAAAATGAATTCATTACATTGAAGCTCCCCAGGGTGTCTTTTGGGAATATGCATAAGGATGGGGATGATGGGAGTTATAGTCCAGTGCGTCTGGAGTACATTGGGTTAGGGGAGACTGTTTTTAGGGTTTTACATTCCCCTCTTGCTCCTCTGTGCCATTCATCTTCACCATGTGCTCCTGTCTCCTCCCCCAAATAAATCCTCCAGGTCCAGTGACTGTTCTAATAGCTGGTGGTTTTGCTGGGACGGCTTCATGGGTTTTGGCCACCCCAATGGATGTAGTGAAAGCCCGTCTGCAAATGGATGGGGTGAAGCAGGCAGAGTATCGTGGAATGTTGGACTGCATCCTGGCCAGTGCCCGTCAAGAAGGCTGGAGGGTTTTCCTCAAGGGGCTGTCTCTGAATACTCTCCGAGCTTTCCCTGTCAATGCTGTTACCTTCCTGAGTTATGAGCATCTCCTTAAGTTACTGTGCTGAACACTGGAGAGGGATGTGTTTTACACAAGGGGATGTTCCCCATGGACTGGGATTGCTGGGACCCTGTGTTCGCCTTCCTACTTGTTGCCACCCAACCTGAGTGGTAGTTTTCTGTCCATTTGGTGCCTTATCAGTGGTGGCTCCTAACCTGCTGGATCTCTTTTGTGATGGCTTCAAAGTCCTGTAGTATATATCTTCAAAGGGTCGGTTTGGCAGACTGGAGGTCCCCTGCTGTAGATGGAAACACCAAAGAGGACTAAGGTTTATTTTGAATGTCAGTGCATAAGCCAGGAGTCTCTGGTTTGAATTTTACCTCAGCTCCAAACTCGCTGGTTTGGGTGAGCTTGTCATTATGCCTTCATCTGCAATGTGAAGGTAATTATCCTGATGAGCCTTCCATGAAATGTAATAAATGGTCATTAGAGCTTCAAATTGAATGTGTGAGGCTCAACATATTTATGTACCTTGGGATCTGGTTAAACAAGCAGTGGGATAAGAACACACAATAGCATTTGGAGTAATGATGTTTTTGAGCAGGTTTCTTAAAATGAATGTAGTATGCAACAAAAATTAAAATTGGTGTTACGTTATATGTATTCTCCATTCTGCTGTATGACATGGATCACTGGATTTAATCAAGGCTAAAAGCGCCAAAGCATTTGAAGTCTGGTTTTATGGTGAGGTGCTAGGAATTCATTAAATCCAGAAGGTGACCAATAAAGAAAGGGAAATGAATAAAAATAAAATATAAAACAACAAAATTGATAAGACAGCTAGACTATTTGGGTCACAATTTTAAAAAGTGTGGATTGTTGGGCAGGGGTAGAAATATGAGATGGAGTTATATGCCTGTTTGGTGTTAAAGATTTGCCTGGATAATATGTTGCTATACATGTGGAAACCACCTCTGGTGAGACAGAAAAGAGTAACAGTAAGAACTATTCAAATTTCTGGAGGATGATATAAGTTACTACATTTTACAAAACAATAACTTCACAATAACTTCACAGCAGGGAAGGGAGATTGACACAGGCTTCATCTAACACAGTGGTGGCAAACCTTTGGCACTCCAGATGTTTTGGACCACAACTCCCAGAATTCCAATTCTGTATTGCTAATGACAAAGGACTGTGGGAGTTGTGGGAAACTTTGTTTCTTTCTATCTTCCACCCTCTGCTGCTGTTCCACTAATCTTGCTTGTATATCTATTAGGGCTTTCATGCTCTGAGCCATATCTCCTCCCTCACCCAGTGGCTGGTCTTGGGCTGGGGGGATCTGCCTCCTGCAGCTTGCCTTTCAACATTCCCTGTAGAGGCTTGTTGCCCAGGCCTAGGCCAGCCTATAAAATTGTGCCATCCTTCTAGCTGAAAGCTTCACCCTGGATCACCTTGCCGCTATTACCTGAGCTGAGGGCTGAAATAACACGCCAAGGATCAAAGATACGGAGAAAAGACTTTTAATTCTGCTATAGCAGGGCGCCCAGCCGAATTCATTCGGGAAACTGGGGCCCAGAACATGAAAACTTTTACAGTCTTTATAGCATACATTCGCCAACACCCCTTCTTTATCAGCAAAAAAACAAGGATACATCTGGGTGCTGTAAGACGCCCACAATCACATTGTTACACACACAGAATACTATCAATTTTGCATTGTAACGCCCCCTGTCATGGAGTTATCGGAACTCTCCGCTCTTTCCAGGAAAGCGTTTGACAGCCCCGTATCGATGCACGGATGTCTGGTTATCTCGTGTAGGGGCCCCATTGTTCGAACCGCCTTCCCAGGATAAGTGTTTGTTCGTTAGTTTATGTCCTGTTTATCTCACAGGCTTGGGGGAAATAGTGTGGTTCTTTGTGCTTACAGTTTGTGAAAGGGAGAGGGGTGAATTAAAAGACACAGGACTGGATTAGAAATAGAACCAAAGTACTGCCATTTTATCTACAATGACAGCTTATAAAATATAAAGTATATTGACTAATTATCTCCATCATTCCCTCCTCTTTTTTATGGACAATTAATTTGTATGCAAATTAATTAGTCTATAGACAATATACTTCTTAATATCCAACAAAGCAATAAACTTAAGGTCAGTGACTAACAAAGAATAGTAGCAGAACATACAGAATTACATAAACATAAACATAAAAAAGCAAAGTACTCCAATTTTGTGAAAAGTGTGTGGATCCCACTCTAAGCAGATGAGTCCAGTATGCTTACATTAATATATAGGAGTATAAGTGAAACACCATTTTCCCAGGTTCACATTTCAAATCAAATACCTATAAGGATAAATGCCATTCGTGGCCAACTAATTCATATGTGTTTGTCCAAGTAAAAATGTGGGAGGGACTGCCCTTTGCCATTTTTACGTTCCGCCATGTACCCTTTTTGGCCATGCACGTTTCAGACTGACAAAATAGCTTTCCTCCCCCTTATTTTGTGCATAGCGTATTGAACAATTCGCATAAGGCACATACTAATCCCAAGTGTAGACACTTCAAAGAGGGGGGTATGTGTGTGAAATATGCTAGTGTCTTATGCTGACATAAGTGTTTGACAACCATTATAAAACCATAAATGTGATTCTAGTTCACATACCCTTTTGGTGCATATGAAACCCAGAATTTTTGCTGGCATAGCTGCCTTGTTTTAGGGCAACTGTGGAAAAAAAAAGGCCTTCCCCACTCTCTGGGCAAGAGGAGACATGCGCTGCTGCCTCTCCAGCCTAATAGATCTGACCAGATCTCAAGCTTTTTAAACAGAGAAAAGTTTCTTGATACCTCCTCTGCATACCTGCATTCTGGTAACTGCTAATTGCTGGGAGCACCTGACAAAGCTTTTTACCACGTCATGTCCCTGTGCTTTCAATGACAGCAAATAATGACAATTCATTCATGACACAATAACCCAAAAATCCATAATAAAACAGTGGGGTGCATAATCGTTAATTGGCAGTGTCCTCTATAATCCTTATTAAGAGCCTCAAAATTGGCTCTGTAACCAAAAGTTTGCAAAAATCTGTCCAAGCCAATGCCTGTAAGTGTGAGGCAAAATCAATTTATCAGCGTCTCTGGTGAAGAAAATTGTGTAGAAGGGCACTTATAAAGTCATCGTTCTTCGGTATAAAGTCTCGTAAACACCCATGGGGTGCCTCTTGTGAGGAAAAATGTATATAAAGTCAAGTTATAGTCTCTCTCACCCAATGCATTTGGGTAAAAAGACTTGCACACATTTGCTGCCATGGCTGTGAGCGCTTAATCTACCGCCCCCCCTCTTCCTTCTGGAACCAAAGGGGCGCACGTGTTCGCTTCTGAAAACATTTTGACAATAATAACAAACAATATAAACAGTGATCAATAATTAGTGTCTCTCTCTGCTGCAGGGCTTCAAAGGCTGCCGAATATTTCTCTCGCTAGACCAGGCAACAGGGTGATATAAATTTTTGGCTCCAGAGCCCATAGTGCGCCGATAAGCGCTAATTTGTCCTGTAATTTGTCCTGGTGGATGTTAGGGGCTGAGATGCGTGCATCGCTCAAGAAGAAAATATGTAGATAGCTACAAGTGTACAGTCTGGCATGCGTTGGCATCTGCCAATGGCTTAAAACAGTGATGATTTCACTAGATTAAAAAAACAGCCTTGTCTCTGTTCTGGCGAAGAGGGTGTAAGAAGTTACAAGTCTGCCGGCCGCATTTCAAAATAAAAGTCAGTGGCTGTTTTAAACCCACTCTCTCCCCCATAAAGAAACACACACACAAAAAAGAAAAGGAGGCAGGAAGACAGGATTTCAATCTGTCAACCTGAGGTGCAGAGTGAATCATCAGGCTGCTTGGGGACCGTCGGAATTGTCAAACGCAAGCTGTCAGCTGGGCAAGGGTGCGATGACCACAGACCTGATTTGCGTGGATTCCCTCTGTTCTGGTCGATGCTGGCTGAAGTCGTCTGCTGCTGATGGGACGTCACGGGTCTGGTCTCTCTCTGCCACAGGGTCGTCTCTGGGGTGGACCTCCTCATCTGCTGGTTCCGATGCCTCCAACTTGAGACACATGTGGTGAATTTAGGGGGAGAAGTCATCGCGACGATGTTGGTTGGGTCGCAGGACGGCAGAGCCTCATCGCATGCTGGCTTTAACTTCCCCGTCCGGCGGTACCCGATGCTGCATGGCGATGGGGGCTGATGGGGGCGAATGGCCTTACAGAGGGGTCCTCAATTTGGCATCCACGAACAGCGCTGTCAGCCTTCCAATCCAAATCGACTCCTCGACCTGGAAACAATGAATGGATGGGCTCCTTCCTCAGGACGGAAAGTTTCCTCCAGGGTCCACCTGGGTAAAAAGAGACAGACAGACACACACACACACACACAAAAATGGCCAAGCAACCGGCAGATTATGGGTTACAGAGGCTATTTTCCTTGTTCTCTATGGGTAATAATTCTGGAATCTGCACGCTGTGTGCAGATCTCAATGGGCGATGTAGCATAGTCTACCTGAAAGTCTCGAAATGGTTACTGCCCATCATGTTGAACTTTAAACCATGGCGAAACGTCATCCCTTCATTAGTTCTTAACAAGTTCAACTTGAAACAATGTGTCACTGGTGCGTCTGGGCTTCCAGTCTGCAGTTTGCATTTTCGTAACAAAGTAAGAAGGTTCACTACAGAATTGTTCTTGAAAGACAAAAATTTCACCCCTGCCATGGAGTTCCGTGGGCAGAAAAAAATTGTTAAGTCCATTTTAAAAAGCCTCTTTTTCCTCAGGGGAGCTCCTGAGGCCAGGTGTGGGTTAAAAGCTGCGACAACGTGCTATTCGCATTTTAATGGCTAGGCGAGCCTTTTACCGCCTAGGGCAAAAAGATAATTCCTTTGTTCTCCCGTGGTGAATTAGCTTGAAAGAGTCCCAGATCTTTTGACTTGGATTAGCTACCTAATTAAGGAATGTGTGTACTGTGCTAAATCACGAGTAGATGCCTGAGCAAGGCTTCTCTAAGTTCCATTGTTAGGCCAGCTTTGAATGTAACGTTTTTGCTTTAACATGTCTAAGTATCATACTGTCCCTTCACAGAATATTCAAGCTGAACCTTTTGGGTGCGTTGCTTCAAAGATAAAAGGTATTTGAAAGGAACAACTTTTGAATGGAGAGGGGGGTTGCTGGTTCATCCTTAAAATGTCTTTTTCTTCCACTCTTCATTTTCTGAAGCCAAAAAGGGAAACTTTTTGGCAATATGATGTTTGTTCTTATTCTTTAGCATAAATACATAAGAATTGTGTTTGATCCCGAGGGCAAAAAAAATGATCCGCTTAGGGGCAAATTCACTGATTCCTTTAAACAATCTGGCTCCCCTTCCTCTCTCTCTCTCTTGTGGCCGTCTCTCTTTCTCTTTGGCCACAAAGGCCTTAAGCGACGGCTTAGCGTCCCATCTCTGCTTTTAAGGAGGCACTGAAAATTGTGTTAATTTTTGGCTGGAGAGGGGAAGACCTTCTACCCATGGGTCTTCGTTTATTTAGCAAGTATTCAGAGAGACTTTAATTTTGTTGTCCCTGGATTTCTTCAATGTTTGTTTGGGGAAAAGTCCTCATGGCACAAGTTGTTAGCACAAGCCAGATTCAAAGACTGGCTTGCGGCTTTTGGGGTCAGTTTATCTTCCTTCGCTATGCACCAATTTCTCTGGTTGATGTGTTTAAATATAAGCTTTGTGCCCAAGCTCTCTAAAAATTCAAAAAACATTATCACATTGCTTTCGAAGCATATTAGATTATAGTTCTTATTCTTCCCACTTTCGCTAGGGTTGCGGTGGGAGGCAGGGCTGGCTCCAGGATAACACATTTACGTGAATGATTAGTTTTTAAGATATTTCTGCTTACTTTAAAGCAACAGTTTGCTCCAGGGTAAAAATATTTACTGGAATCTTTTCTCTATTTTCCCTCTGTCCTCAAAATGGTAGACTTGCACAGTTTGGCACTTTTTCTGTTAACATTTTAGAAACTCTGACTTGAGTAATTAGTGGCAGGGAACAGCAATTTTCGTTTGCTCTTGAAAACCTCCCTGTTTCAAATTGAACTGCCTTGTTGTTACAAATTTCCCATCTTCTTTTTGGTGGGGAAAAAAGCATCTGCATAGGTGGGCAGTTAGAATTTTTTAAAGAAAAATGCCTTTTCCTCATGTCATGTGCCTTTACTTAGATGTCATCTCGACAAGGCACAGGCTGTTCTTAAATTTCATTGCTTCTTATAAGAAGGCTCATATTACTTAATAGGAGTTCCAGGTCCTTTCTGTGTTGATTCTATAAGATCATTAACCCTGCTTTTAACTATCTGGATTTTAGAAACAATGTCTCTGCCAATCTCCTCGTGTTCCACACAACAGACATTGTCCCCTAAAGCTATGCTGGATCTCCTAACCTCCTCGAAAATCTTCCGGATTTCCTCTGAATTAAATAAACCTCTCACAAGGTGCTGCACATCCTCATAAGTGGGAATTGGGACGTGCTGCATTGAATATGTGCTGGGACCCTGCTGATTTTTGGGGCAAGGGATCATACACTCGCCTTAGAGGCATGACTTTTGCCTGTTCTTCAATCTTCTTATTCTCAAGGAATTCCTCATGTCTCCTCATCATCTTCCTCATCTTTTTCATCTATTTTAGAGGTTCCTTTCCCTGCTTCAGGCTCATCCTTTGGAAGCTTGCCAGAAGGTCCTGACTGTGGGAGATCTTTTGGTGTGGGAAGATTACCATCTTTAGGAGGGAAGCAGGCGCTGAACCTGGAGGAGATGGTGCTGCAAAGGGGGAGGGGAACCACCGGAATCTCTGGAGGGATGGCTGTGGCATAAGGAGGTGGTGGGGTAAAGACATCATAATCTTCAGGACGGCTTTCTAAAGCTGCCTCTTTTTTTTTTTTAAGCCAACAATTTGGCCTGCGGTGGCAATTCTCTACAAAATTGGATCCATGAAGGATTTTCTTCACATTTCCTTTCCAAACTTCAATATAGGGAATGTGTTCGGGGCAGTTCTTAAGAATTTTTAACCACAGTTGCCTGATGATGCTCTCATTAAAAGTCTCTTGAGCTGGCCAATCTACTTGCTCTATTTGACATAGTCTCCATCCTTTCCTTCTCCATTTTGATACCAAAGTCATAGTTTTTGATGGCTGCATGCCAATTCAAAAGGAAACATTCTAATGGAGATGTAGGTTTGCTGGTGTTCTGCCCCATGATTTTTGATGATTTTATTTAAGCTATTTTCCTATGTTTCTCCCACACAAAGCCACTGGACCCGCTCCTAAACTCTTCACACAATTTTCATACACACACCACTCGATTCTGGCTACGACCTGGACGATCGCTCGTGACAGGAAATGCGTAACCCACACTTGCTCGGCCAAAGGGAATTCTAATCCCCAGCCATTCCACACACTCACGCATTCACTGGGTCAGTGGCCACACAAATCACCCACATTTCAAAACCGCCTCCCCACCTAGTCTGGTTTCCCCTACCTATTAAAAACCTTTTTTCCGCTAGTCTACTTTGACAGCCGAGAGCTCCTTCCCGCTGCCCATACCAAACAATATCCACTTATTTCACACGGGATGTTAGGACACGCACTGCCCTTCTCCTCCCAAAAACCTCAGAACCGTCGTTCTGTTACTCTTTTAACACATTAGGGGCTCAACCCCCAAACTAGAGACAAATTCTCTTCCCATTCTGGACCGGTCCCATATCTTACCAGATCTCTTAAGAGGATCCTCTCCAGCCGGCTAGCGTTTTCTCCCCAAGCGAAAACCGTCTCCGCCACCACGTTGAACGAAAAAATTCCCTTTTCAAGTGGAAAAGTGTGCACTGGAGCTCTTCGTCCAACGCTGGCTGTTCGGCACGCTTGGCTTGGCCCCTCGCTCAAAAAGGGAAGGGCAATCCGGGTGCCCGCTCCAGATGAAAGCTTCACCCTGGATCACCTTGCCGCTATTACCTGAGCTGAGGGCTGAAATAACACGCCAAGGATCAAAGATACGGAGAAAAGACTTTTAATTCTGCTATAGCAGGGCGCCCAGCCGAATTCATTCGGGAAACTGGGGCCCAGAACATGAAAACTTTTACAGTCTTTATAGCATACATTCGCCAACACCCCTTCTTTATCAGCAAAAAAACAAGGATACATCTGGGCGCTGTAAGACGCCCACAATCACATTGTTACACACACAGAATACTATCAATTTTGCATTGTAACGCCCCCTGTCACGGAGTTCTCGGAACTCTCCGCTCTTTCCAGGAAAGCGTTTGACAGCCCCGTATCGATGCACGGATGTCTGGTTATCTCGTGTAGGGGCCCCATTGTTCGAACCGCCTTCCCAGGATAAGTGTTTGTTCGTTAGTTTATGTCCTGTTTATCTCACAGGCTTGGGGGAAATAGTGTGGTTCTTTGTGCTTACAGTTTGTGAAAGGGAGAGGGGTGAATTAAAAGACACAGGACTGGATTAGAAATAGAACCAAAGTACTGCCATTTTATCTACAATGACAGCTTATAAAATATAAAGTATATTGACTAATTATCTCCATCATAGCTATTCATCCCTTGTTGACCTGGGCTGTCTTTGGGTGGCGGATGACCTGCATTGGCTTTTCTCCTCCACATCTGGAGGGGGGCTTGCCTCTTGCAGTGCTGCCCTTCAATAACTCCTGGAGGGGCCTGCTGACTAGGCTTTTGCTAGCTCTGTGTGAAATTGCACCACCATTGGCTTTCCAAAGCAAAGATTTATGGTTTTCCAAGAAGCCTGGATGCTTTCTTCCTTTATCTTGTTGGGAGGCAAACAAACACCATAAAACAGAACAGAAACTGATCTCAGTGTTTGATATACAACATGATGCAATTGTATGCACGGTAATATATTCCAAAACATTTCCTCCTTCTGATTTACTCTGGGTTCTTTTCAAAACAAGAGGCCACATTACTTTCCAAAAATGCATTCAAAAATATCAAAAATATCAAAACCTTAACAAATCACAATCATAGTTTTATTTCCCTAAAAATAATAAAATCTAAGTCATTCTGACTGATTACATTCAGGATTTCTCTTAAGCTAACTTTTCCTATTATATCTAACTGCAGAGAGCTCCACCCTAAGCTCATCATCAGCATAATAATCAGTACATAGGTTATCTCTGTCTTCTTCTCAAAGCTTCCAGATGTCACATGACATAATTGACCGATGGTAGCTAGCCATATTCCACGCTGTTAGTTTGTTATGTCTGTTCCTCTACATTCTTCAGATAAGGTCTAATACAAGGCCGAATTGTACACTTAATATTCAGCTTAACAATTCACACTATGTCCCATGCTTATTTCCATAGATTGTACGTTTTAAAAAAAAATTACACATTTGAATAAATATAAAATTTGAATTTTTGGAAAAATGGATGTTTTAAAAAAAGTCAAAAAATTCACACTTAAAGATACATATCTTGTAGCCAATCACTCCAGATTTCAGGATGGTATCTCAGTGGTATCATATAAAACTTAAATTTTCTTGTTGGCAGTGACAAGGAATTATGGTGGGTAGTGAGTTTTGGCTTCTTCTTTTTTTCAATTTTGAAAATGTACTATCTCAGAAACAGGTGGACCAAAAATCTGGAAAAAATGCTAAACATCTCATGGTAAGCTACAAAATGCACCAAATCCATGACATCAAGGTCCCAAGGTTGATTTGACATGTTATGACCCAATAGCTAACATATGCAAGAGGAGGTTAAAAAAGCTAAAGCGCAGAATGAACAGACTTGTCAGAGAGACTAAAGATAGTAAAAAGGGTTTATTTAGTTATGTCTGCAGCAAAAGGAAAAATAAGGACATTATAGGCTCTCTGTGTGGC
Organism: Phrynocephalus guinanensis; assembly: GCA_037367245.1. Lineage (NCBI taxonomy): Eukaryota > Metazoa > Chordata > Lepidosauria > Squamata > Agamidae > Phrynocephalus > Phrynocephalus guinanensis. The sequence continues at coordinate 2,707,267 of CM074754.1, forward strand.
GATAATCACCAATTACTAACAGGAGACAGGGACACTTTCTCAACACCTTTTTGCCTCAGTTTTCCCCAAAAAGGAAAAAAGAGCAGGTGGGACAAAGAATAGATGAGGTAGGATGGGAATTGCAACATAGAATAGGTAGAGAGGTAGTACAAGAACACCTGCAAACATTAAATGAATTTAAATATCCTGGGCCAGATGAATTACACCCAAGGATATTAAAAAGAACTGGCAGAAGTAATTTCAGAACCATCGGCAAAAATCTTTGAGAAGTGCTGAAGAATAAATAGGAGAAGTTTCCATAGATTGGAGGAGGGTGAATGTTGTCCCTATCTCCAAAAAATGGAAAAAAGAGGACCCAAATAATTTACGCCAATCAACTTGACTTCAATTCCTGAAAAGATCCTAGAGCAAATTAAGCAGTCAGTCTGTAATTATTTAACAAGCAGTGCTGTCATTATGAGAAGTCAACACAGGTTTCTTAAAAACAAGTCATGTCAGACTAAATTGATCTGTTTCTTTGATAGAATTACAGACCTGGTGGATGAGGGGAAATAATGTGGATATTGCTTATCTAGCAGCTTTCAGTAAGGCCTTTGATAAGGTATCCCATGGTATAATTGCAAAGGTTAATAAAATGTGGGATAGATAGTGCTATTATTAGGTGGATTTGTAATTGGTTGATTGATTGCACTCAAAGGGTGATAATAAATGGCTTTTCTTCAGCTTGGAGAGATGTGACCAGTGGGGTGCCCCAGGGTTCTCTTCTGGGTCCAGTGCTGTTCAATATATTGACTAATGACTTGGAGGAAGGAATAGAGAGTAGGCTGATTAAATTTTCAGATTATACCAAATTGGGAGGGGTTGCTAATTCCCTAGAGGATAATATGGAAATCCAAAACAATCTTGACAGATTAGAGTGCTAGGCCAAAGCCAATGGAATGGGTTTCAACAGAGAGAAATGTAAGGTGCTGCATCTAGGTAAAAAAAAAATGAATTGCATAGATATAGGATGGGAGACGCCTGGTGTGAAAGGGATCTGGGAGTCTGGGTGGAGCACAAATTGAACATGAGTCAGCAGTGTGACACAGAGGCCAAAAAAGCCAATGTGATTCTTGGTTGCATCAACAGAAGCATAATGTCCAGATCAAGGGAAGTGATAGTACCACTCTATTCTACTATGGTCAGAACCCAACTGGAGTACTGTGTCCAGTTCTGTGCAACTCGATTTAAAAAGGATGTTGATAATCTTGAATGGGTCCAGAGGAGGACGACCAAGATGGAAGAAATGTCTTATGAGGAGCAGTTTAGGGAGGCTGAGAGGGGATATGAAAAATGTGTTTAAATATTTTAAAGGATGTCATATTGAAGAGGGGACTGGTTTGTTTTCCATGGCTTCAGAAACTAGGACTTGGGGCAGTGATTTCAAACTACAGGAAAAGAGATTCAATTTAAACATTAGGTAGAACTTCCTGATGGTTTGAGCTGTTCGGCAGAGGAATATGCTGCCACGGAGGGTGGTGGAGTCTCCTTCTTTGGAGGTTTTTAAGCAGAGGCTGGATGGCCATCTGTCGGAAATACTGTGATGGGGGTTCCTGCATGGCAGGGGGTTGGATTGGATGGCCCTTGAGGTCTCTTCCAACTCTGTGATTCTATGAGATGTGAACTAAACCTGCTATTATATTTTCTTTTTCTTCCCCTTTCGATTAAAAAATCTCAGATTAAGCTGTTGCATCAATTGTGTTGATATAAATATATAAGGTGGAGCATTATCTAGCATAATTTGAGACTAATTTGGCCTAAGCATGTGCTTGGTGAAAACATAGATTTTAATTTCAGTTTTTATACATTTTTAAATGTTTTATATAACAATTATTGTGATGTGTAGAAAAGCAAGTTTTACATACACTAGGAAATTGGTACAGAATTCTTTCCTGTGGGTCAGCTTCACTGTTTGCATCTATTAAGCCTATTAATGGAAGAAGCCCAGCCTCTGACTCTGCACCATTGGATTGTATGGGAGGTACAAGAGGTTCCTCTGGGATTAAGCTTCACCCTCATACGTACACAGAGGGTGATTCTGGATCCAGGAAGTCAAGAAATATGTATTAGGTTGTGCACATATTGGTTGGAAGGATAAACAGGCCGAAATACCTTTGGGTCCAAAGAGGTTTTGCTACAACAGAATGTCATGGCACTGTTGCATCTGCAGGCAACCTCGTTACCACCAGATGGAAGCAGAGGACTTCTTCAGGAAGACATGGGTTCCTCTAATGTGGTCCCCTATCCTTTTTAGGGTAGATGTTCCTCCATTTGAAGACCTGGCAGAGACCTTCTTTTGAAGGTGTCCCGTATTAGGGAGGCTGTCTGGTCTGATTCCAATTTAAAAATAAATAATTTTGTGCTGCTAATAGCTGTTTGGCGGGGAAACAGGCTCTTGTAAAAGAGGGTTGTTTTCATTGACTAAAGGTAAAGGTCCCCCCCTGCACATGTGTGTTAGTCGTTTCCGACTCTAGGGGCAGTGCTTATCTCCAAATTCAAGCCGAAGAGCCAGTGTTGTGCAAGTCCATGGCCATGTGGCCGGCATGGCTGCAAGGAGACACTGTTTTACCTTCCCGCTTTTTACGGTGGTACCTATTTATCTACTTGCATTTACATGCTTTTGAACTGCTAGGTTGGCAGGAGCTGGGGTTATCAGCGGGAGCTCGCGCCACTGCGTGGCACCCGGGATTCGAACCGTCGAGCTGCTGACTTTGCAGCCAACAGTTTTCGGAGTCCGCTGAGTTTTTAAATAAGAGGTTGGATGATAATGTCCAGTTTGCACTAAGGGTGTGGTATAGAAAAAATATGCTGTATATATAAAATTAATTTGGTGCCATCTGGACAGCAAGCATGAAGGTTGCCTGGTCATTAAACTTCCCATGTAGCTGAGGATTGTAGTGATGTTGGTATGCTTTACAGTAACCCCCCGCCTATTGTGGGGGTTAGGGACCCTCCCCGCCTGCAGTGACTGAAAATCCGCAATATGCGGATGCGGGTTGGGTGGCGCCTGGGGGGGGCGGCCGCGGCTGAGTCCGGAGGCAGTGGCGGCGGCTTCTCCTCCTATTTTCCCTTCTTCCATCACCTTTCCTGCTTTCTCCTCAGCAGGATAACGGAAAGGGGTCCCCTTGCCTCCTCGCCAGCCTGCCTGCCTGCTTTCCCCTTAGCTGAGGCGGCAGTGGCAGTGGCTTCTGCTCCGTTTTCCATCCTTTCCTCGCCAGCTTCCTGCTTCTGCCTCAGCCAGCTAAGGGAAAGGGATCCATTCCAAGCTACACCGCCACGCCAGAAAGCTGGCAAGTGAGCAGGTGGGCAAAGGGAAAGGCAGGTGGTGGTGGCAAGCAAGGGGAGGAAAGCACCAAAACTTGTTTAAAGAGAGAAGGGCATATAAGTCTTCTCTTCTGGGTTCTGTCCAGTAAAATCAAAAGGATCCCAGACAAAGACCACCCTCTCTCCAGACAATGAAGCTGATTTTCCATAGCTTGCTGCCTTCCCAGTCTGCAGATGCAGCCTGCCAGTCAAATCCTCCCCCTCCCCCAGCTCACACACACCAGGTTCAGATACTGAACTGAAATATTCTTTCTTAAATCAAACTCTAGAATCTCATAATGTGGTCATGGCCAAGCCGTCCGATGTAGCAAGAGGTCCTGCATTGCTAAAAGATTATTTCCCAACTGGTATTTTCCCAGATAGGGATCCCTTGAAATCCCTGTTTCATAATGAGTGTGTGTCCTGTCGGTGATTCCCTCCAGCAGGCAAGCCAGCGAGTGAGCAAGCAAGCGGGGAAAAGCACCAAAATGTGGGTGCAACTTTCACTCCCAGCACCCATATTAATCTGCCGCACCTTCCCCCACTTTTGTGCTCCCCCCCTCTTGTTTGTTTGCTCACTGGCTTGGGGCCTTTTCACACGACCCCTAAACTCCGCGGCAAATGGCTCCCAGCTCCGGAGCTTAAAATTATTTCCCCACCAGCTCCGGAGTTTACAGATAATTAAATGCGACCACGCCCACCTAAGCGTGTCCCAGCACACTTTTCATGTACCTGCTCTCGGAGGGTGAAAATTCCTCATGCGGATATAACAGTAGTGACTGCCGGGCTCTCCTTGCTTCTGTTTGTTCTTTTTTTGCCCCCCGCCCCTTTAAGAGATCTGAATGCAGTGCCGGGAGCAAAGCAAGATGGCAGAATGGAGGTGAGCGGCATTCTTTTCTTCCTTTTTTTTCTCCCTCCCCTCACGCAGCCAGCAGCCAGGAGTGCGGAGGGGGTGGGAACGACAAACCCCTTAGATCTCTGGTCCGAATTTAAGTGGCCAGCGGATCTTAGGGGTCGTGTGAAAAGGTTACCTGCTGGAGGGAGTCACCACTGGGACAGCCCCGGTGGTAGAATCAGTATGGGTGCTGGGTGCGAAAGCTGCACCCATGCCGCTCCCACTGCAGATAGGGTGCTTCTACCATGCGGGTGCAACTTTCACTCCCAGCACCCATCCTGATTCTGCCACCTGGTCTGTCCCACCAGGGACTCCCTCCAGCAGACAAACCAGTGAGCAAGCAATTGGGGGGAAAGCACCAAAACTTGTTGGAAGCCCAAGACAAGGTGCTTGCCTGGCGGGGGCTCCTTCAGCTTGGTGAGGTGGAGGAAGGTGAAAGCATCAACTTGCAAGCACCCTGTCTTAGTGGGCAGGAGTCCTGCCTGTTCAGCATAGCGAGGTGGGGGAGGGTGAGTAAAAAATCTGTGATCTACCAGGACAAGGGTATATGAACTGCGATGTGGTGGGGAACTACTGTTGTAAGCTTTTTTGGCCGCTCTAATGGCCCAGACATACAGCATTGGGTGTTTATACACGACCCCTAAGCTCCGCCGCAAATGGCTGCAAGCTCCGGACCTTAAAAATGTTTACCCACCAGCTCCGGAGTTGGCAGACAATTAAGTGCGACCCCGCCCACTTTAGCGCGACCCAGTGCACTTTTCTTGTACCTGCTTTTTGATGGTGAAAAATATTTGATGCGGAGAGTGCCTGAGCTCTCCTCGCTTCTTTCTGTTGTTTTTCTTTTGCCTCCTCCCCTTAAAGAGGAACCAGGAAGTAAACGGAGGTCGGAGCGACCTCCACCGGCACCGGAGGTAAGAATGCATTCTTTTGTCTCTGTCTAAGGCTTTCCCCCCCTCCCTCCCCTCACGCAGACAGAACAAAGAAGTGCGGAGCGGGTGGGGACGGAGGAACAGCAACGAACCCTCAAGATCTCTGGTCCGAATTTAAGGGACCAGCGGATCTTAGGGGTCGTGTAAAAAGGCCCATTTCCTGGTCAGCATGCAAACTGCAACTCAATTAGTAACGGACCGGTCATTCCTCCT